>OU015491.1:158378417-158978417 GCA_907164885.2 Dolomedes plantarius
AACTTGTTGAATCTATGCCTCGTCGTGTGGCAGCCGTTATCAAAACCAGAGGAGGCCCAACTCGTTATTAGGTAGGTATCCCTAATTCAGTGGCACTTCAGTGTATATATATATATATATAATATATATATATATATATAATATATATATTATAGATATATATATATTATATATATATATATATAATATATATATATATATATATATAATATATATATATATATATATATATATATATATATATATAGTATTATATAATATTATATATATATATATAATATATATATATATAGATTATATATATATATATATATATATATATATATATATATATATATATGTATGTATGTATGTATGTACGTGTGTGTGTTAAGGAAAATTTTTATAATTTAATATAAATGCATAGTACTAACAATAAAACTCCAATTAAATTGTTGAAAATTGCTGTAAGGGATAAAGTGTTCGATATTTATTTCTTTTCGCGAAGGCATTATTTATGTACATATTTAAAAAATTTAGAAAAATCTACAATAATTGTTTTAATGACTACGAATCAATTAGTGTCTGCCGTCATTTCAAGTATTTCAAGTAATTAATGTTACTGAGATCACAGAATGTCGAACTAATTTTGAATTTTCTGTATATACCTCATCCTAAATTAAACAGAAGTTTTCTTTTAAGCAAAATGCTTGAGGATATAGTTAAATAATTGCAAATGACTGAAGATACCGTTGTAATTATATTTGTCATCCACATGCATGGAAATTAAATTTTTGAAGTATTTTTTTTCCCACCATGCCAAAACAAATGTAAGAGGTAAATCAAAAATTCTAAACAATCAATGTATTTGATTATAAGCAGGTTTAAAATTTGTTTTATGAATTAAATGATTGTGAGATCAAAATTTCCAACTTCCTTTAATTTATCTTCATGCCTCATTTCTGTAAAATATGAAGTATGTATCGATTAGAATGACTGATTTAGATATATTACTAAATATACGTCTATATCTTTACTTATATAAAAGCCTAGAGTAGAAAAGTCTAGGTAACCATTCCGGGATGGACTTAGTCGGGAACATCTTAACATTGTGACGCTATTTTCTGAAATTTTTCTTGAAAAATAACACCACAAAAGTTACATATTTTGAAAGCGCTTTAAAAAATATGAAAATTTCAATGTGAACCACCCTAGCTCAAACGTTTAGTTTTTCAAATATCGTCAAATTAAATATCCATTGAAAAGATCATTTATTCAATTGAGTCATTCATTCACTTGAATTTCGAATTTATTCTACTCCATGGTTTTTCATATTCCCTTTAAATAACTAAATTTTCAATGTTTAATTTTAATGTTAATTAAATTTTGTTTGACTTTGCTAATTACATTGCTGTGTTATTTAATTGGCTAACTTTTTATATTTTTATTTATTTAATATGAGCAGAATTTTACACTTAATGGAAAATTATATTTTTCTGGAACTATATAGCATTATGTACCTGTATCATCGTAGTATATGTTTTAAAATCTTCTTCATTACATTCAAAATAAAATATCATGCTTTTTTCTTGTGTTTGTTCGTATGAACTCTTATGAGAAGGAAACGCTGATCAACATTCCGTCATTTTTGACGGGGGTTATATACTAGTACCAAATATTAGTATAAAAGGCCAAAAGCCTGATATTTTTATTCTTTTATACCATCCATACCTTATAAATTACTCGCTTCGTAGTTCACAATTCTTAATATGTGTAAAAAATTGCATTGTTGTGCATTTAGATTTCTGCGTGATGTAACCCCGCGAGTTATATAAGAATGTTGTTAATTATATGCTGCGATTATTCTGCGTAAAGTACCCCGCAGTTATCTAATTTAACCCACTATTTTTTTCTTTTGCTTGCTTGAACATATGTCATCACTAGGGACAAATGTGAAAGAGCTTCGATTATGTATAAGGAATTTAAATTACTCCTGATATGCAATTTACAACAGAAAATATTAAAAGTTACGGTTTAATATAATTGAGATGTCTATAGGAACGACAAAAAAATAAAGATCTTAAGTTTAACGTCAGGATCTCTCTACTATTTTGAAAAATACAATTACACTAAGTCCAAGAGATAATATGTGCATTAAATCACCATAAGTAACTAATTTATAATTTATGCGGATCTATTTATGGGAGCTACAGGCTGACATAGTTTTAAACTATATTTTACTATCGTGGTAAATAGTGATTTATATGAAATTCAACGGACTTTAAGATGTAAGGTGAAAAACAATTAATTTAGATCTAAGGTTTTCAACTTTCCTTCATTTCCATCCAAAAAGGGATTCTGCAGATTAAAATCGTCGAATTTTCATAAAGAAAATTATTATTACACATTGTTTTTCATACATAACATGCAATAAAGTAAAGAGCAAACTTCACTCATGGAGGATTTATACCGATATTTAAATTTCGGAAAATTTAAATGTTTTAACTGTGCTAGCTTTTTAACAGAGTTGTTACATTTTTCGTCTTTCATGTTCTAAAAAAAGAACGGTTTTAAATTCTGATATGAAAAGTTGTAAGGGAAATAATGCTCAACATAAATAAACAAGAAACAAGTTATACCAGATTATCATTATAAGTAGTGAAATGAATTTTTCAAAGTATACTATGGATATTTTCTTTTTTTTTGGGGGGGGGGGGGGGAAGCGAAAATTTTACTATTATACGCTACGTCAAGGAGATTGAAAATCTGGAGATAATATAATACTTATGAATAATTACATTTGTATAGTATCTATGAAATATTAGTTAATTTCAAATTTATATAAAAAAAATATTTCAAGAATACGATAGAACATAGGAATAGATTATCGCTTGAGTTTATTATCGAATCCACTTTTATGTTGATAGTTATAGTTTGTCATAAATTCTATTAAGTATAAAGATTATATTTTTATTCATGTGCTCGCACCTTCAGGAAATAATTTGTGAAAGAAAAGTTTTAGTTTACAGTAATCCATTTAAATAAATAAAAATAACGCTCTAGAATTTTTTTTCATTAAGAAGCGTTTTTTAACTATATAAAAATACGCTTAGTAATTAAGTTTGCATAATGTGTCTTATTAGCAATCACATTTTTTTCTGCAGCAGCAAACAAAAGCTGGCAATGTTTAACTACTGTCTTTAAAATATTTCCATTTATATAATGAAACTTCAAATTTTTTTAATTTCATCCTGATACGCAGTTAATCTAGATAGATTTTTAATATGAAAATATTGTTGGTGTACTTAACTTTTTTGTTGACTATAAAACTATAGAAATGTTAATTATTATAAGTAATAATCATATTAATTTCTGAAAATAACTATTATAATACAAATCGTTAATAATCATAATTAATTAATTATAAATAAAAATTAATAATGTTAATTATTGTAAATTCCTATTTTCATTCACCGGGAAATTCAGAAATTAGAAAAATGAACTTCAGTGAAATAGCGTCAGTGAACTCTGACAATAGATAGCATGAGTGAGTATATCACTAGAAATTTTTTTAAGGTTTTTAGAAAAATTATCACCTGAAAACACAGACTGTATTGTGGAATACTGATACAGAAACGTATCCGAGTGGTCTAAAATAGCAGGACAGAAGTAACGATAACATAAGTATTTATTTACATAAAACGTAACAAGTAAGAGTTTGGTTCGAGCAGGTTACAACATCACCAGACTGGTGCAAAAGATTTAATAGCGGCAAACTCAGCCGTTCAGGGAGCAGAAATCTAAACAGCTACTTTGGCCCTGATGTAACAGGGGCTCCCTTAAAAAAATAAGAGTCTCGCATATATACCGTGCTTGAAGTCTTCGCCGGTGGCGGACGTCTTCTTGGAAATTGCTGGATTTTCAGAGGGGGAAACGAGGAATTTCGGGCACGCTGACAGTCCTGGATTCTGCTGGCATTTTTATGGGAACATATCGCTTCTATAACGTTAGCATAGTCTGACTGAAGACTCTGACGGGACATTTTTACGAGGGAAATGGCGGCTGATTTCAGATCTCTTGTTAAAGATGAAACTTGAGGGATTAGGCCGCAGAAACCAGGAATGTTAGACTTCTGCAGTGAAATCGTATGTGATAGCCTTTTAACCTCCACCGAGTTTTAGATTGCAGTAGAAACGCATGGAGGTGTTTTTAATCCTGCACCTGTGGAAGGGTTCTTCGCAGGTCGTGAGACCCCACATGATATATGCGTGACGTCACAGAATTGAAAGAAATCAGTCTTCATATACTAGGAGCAGAACAATAGAATCAAACTCATTTCACAGTGATTGTGGTTGAATGGTTAATTGAGGATGTTACACAATTTTTTTTACTACGCGAGAGATGCATATAATTTGATAAAATTTTCAGGAAATGTTTTAGATGCAATTGTTAATGAAATGACGTACAATAATTGTTGTATAATAAAGAGTTTTTCATTTGGGGCTGTTTTTTAAAAGGAAAGGTATGACAAATCGGAGAAAATTTTCATATTGGAACATAAAAATGTCTGCATTTTTTTATATTTTAAAATTTCTCTTAGATTATAGGTCATTTTAAAAATAACTGTCATATGTACCATGTGTGAGAAGGAAATTAAAATAGTAGCATTAGAATTTTGTGCAGAGTTATAAGCGTTTTAGCTAAACTTCATTAAAAATTACTTCAAATTGACGAATTTATTAAAAAGTATGGTATTCACAGGTAAGTTTTTGTTTATTTTTGAATTTTTAAGTGCTATTTTACCATAAAAGACCAAAAAATCCTTAAAAAATGATTAAAAAAAATTGGCTCCGAACGTCACCTCAAAGTACTGAGAAATAAAAGTAAGGCTGCTTGTATTGATAGTATATATCATATATGTAAACAAAGGTAAATTACAGAGGCTGTTCACACATTTTTTAGACGATGTATATTGTATTCACAAAATTAAATTACATAAAATTCTTGTGTTTTAAATGTTCTATTTGACATCCCTTATTCTGAACTATCTTTCGACACCGCAATTTCCAGGATAATAATGCCTTTTGAAGTGTCAGAAGAGGTATTCTATCCCATTCCTCCTGAACAGCTTTCCAGAGTCCTGTAAGGGTTTTGGGACGACGTTTGGATAATGCAGATTTTAAAAGTCCGAAAGAACAAAAATTCATAGATGATACATCGGGAGATTTAGTAGGGATATCAGTGAAGGGTATGGCCTTCATACCAGTTTTTTTTTCCATTTCTTTTAGGAAATTTACAGTGGATTTTGATGCGTGACTGCTAGCCTTGTCCTGATGGAGTCTCACAGATTGATGGCACTGTGGGTAAAGCGATGGTATTTCATTCAGAAAAATTGGCGATAAAATATGTTCCTGATAGTATTTGAAGTTAATCTTGACATTTTTCCCACTCTCTTTATTTTTAACTTCCCATTATAAGAAAAACCAGCAACAATCATGAATCCCTTAGAAAAACTTTCTTTCGATTCTTTGAACCATGTACTTAAATTTTTTTCTCCCCTTTTATGATAATAAATGGCTCTTTTTTTTGTTGCAATCATTTAAATACACCCATGATTCATCTATTGTGACAATTGTTTTCCATTTTTCTTTGGATAAGTGTTTCTCATATAGAATTCTGCAGCATGTCCTGCGTTCAGCGATATGATTTGGAAGAAGACGATGCACATTGCGTTTTTTTCGCTTTCTTAAGATTTAAATCAACGTTTATCATTTTGTTTACAGTTGACACCGAGCATTTTAATGATTTTGCAACTGTCCTTTGACTAGGGGGATTTTCTTTTAACATTAAACAACGTACCTTTGCAATAGTCGAATATGTCCGTTTTCTCCTTCGATACTTGTTTGGAATTTTTGTCCCACTTGAGGCTCCAATTTTACGTTTTTTTCCTTTCTTATTGACGATATTACCTATCGACGCGTTAGATATCACAAAACCATGACTCTCACATCGTTTTTGGATAGCGGTGTATGCATATTTCTCTTCGGAAAGAGCATAAATTTAGCCTTCGAACCACTGCTTTGTTAAAAACGCCATTTTGAATAAAAACAAAACTTTCAAGCCTTCAGACGATAATTTTGACTTTTAAAAACATAGTACAATTGCAATTTTTTCTTTTGCAGCAAATGATTTTTTATTACCGCTTACTGCTGTGCGAACAGCCTCTGTAGAATGGTAGATATTAAGATACCTGATTAAAAATCATTCTGTTACCATCCAACTGCGGCGCAGTGCGTGAGTGGTGTGCTTTGGTCAGCAGGGTTGAGAGTCACCTGCCAAGCTCACTACTTATTTAGCCTTTTGAGCATCCATAAATATCTGTCGCTGTATATGAGGTGCTTGATGAAGAAAGCATTTACGAGAAATTGAGTACTGCTACATGTTCCGAAAGTGATCGTCTAACCTATTTTTTTTTCTGGCACTTCAGTTTATGTTAGTTAAAAACAGTCGATAGTAAACAAATGTACAAATACACAAACTATACTCAACACATCATTGCCAAATGTTGAAAATCTCAATATTAGAGGTATTCAATTTTAAAAATTGCTATTGAACCCAATGAAAATAAATATGATTCCCCAACAGCACAAAATAAACAATTTCCGTCAGGTTTAATTCTATATCTCACAAACATACTAAAAATAAAAATGGCAGATAGGGAGCTAGAGAGATTCCTCGGAATAAAAAAATGTGTTTATGCGGCCTAATGCTCAGTAAGTATCTAAAGCCAGGTTTAAACATGTCACTGAGCATTCACAGAAAGTAATTCTTTTAATTGCAATTTATCGCTAATAAATAAAAATTAAAAAACCAAATTTGGCACATACATAGAATAAATTCTTCCGTTTATGACCAAAATGAAATAAATTGACGCAGTAGTTTTCTCTCACGGACTTCCCAAACAATCTGTTTAGTAACTTAAATATATACTATATATAGTTCAGTTTTTTATAAATATATATATAAAACATGTTATTATGATTCAATTAACATTAAGTTTCAATTTCACATAGCTTATGTATGGTTTCTGGTTTATAAAATGCTTTATTCTTTACATCCTTTCATAAATCTCCTCTCTTTTCATGGGAGAACAAAACAATGATAAATGGAACGCCTCACAATGATTGTTTTCAAAAATCTTCCACCATAATCACTCTTTCTTTTTTTAATTACTATTTTTCGTTCAAATTAAATTATTACATAGAAATAAATCCTAACAATAGTCCCTCAACAAAAGAAATATAAGTTGTTGTTTTGTTCAAAATTATTGTTTAAAGGGAAAATAAAATGGATTTTAATTTCAATTTGATTATTAAATATTTTCTGTTAAGTATTACACTGGAATGTGATTTTAATATAGTAGCGAACAAAACAAGAATTTTAAAATTTAGACCTAGTTATTTCAATAAAAAATAAAGTATACTTAGGCATTGTTACGTATAAACCTAACCTTTGGAGAATTGAAATGCTATCAAGTGATCAATTTACGACCGAGAATAGTTTTTTACTAGCTAATTATTATCCCGAGAAAAAGTGAAACAGTTTATCCAAAATATTTTCCCAGCAATTCTATATAACTTGATGTTAACTTGTGTACGATAATTAGAGATAATGAGAAACTGAGAAAATAATTATAATTTTTTCAGTTTGAAATAAACTAAAATTAAGTCATAATTTTCAGGCATGGGATAGAACCTTATATTAGTATTACTAAAATTATTGCTCATATATATATATATATATATATATATATATATATGTTTATCTGTCTGTGTATTTGTATACAATTAACCATTGCTTTTAAATCCCATTTTGAATTTTTTTTAAGCTTTTAAAACGTCCCATTCAATACAGGGTGTTTCAAAACTTGCGCATATCCACATGGTAATCCTTGTTGCTTAAAAACCAAAAGGGCTGCAACCAGAGCCTGACTAAGGCAGGGTATACGGGGCAGTTGCCCCGGGCCCCCACATCAGAGGGGGGCCCCCAAATCGAATAGAAAGTTTAGTATTAAGTATTAAGTTCTTCATTACGGAAGTAGTGAAGCAGAGGGGGGCCCCAAAGAAGTTTTTGCCCCGGGCCCCAATTAGGCTAAGTCGGGCCCTGGCTGCAACGTGTCACACATCACGGCGCGACGTTTCACACATCACGGGACAGTATGGAAGTTTTAACTGAATTTTTCGATGATTGTGTCATTTACAAAGGACTTTGACCACCACGTCCGGAATTGACAAGACTCACCGGACTTGTCAATTCCGGATTTTTTCCTTTGGGGATATATGAAAAAAGTCGCCTACAGCAATAATCCCCATACGCTTGATGAACTTAAGAGTAACATCCTTCATGCAATATCGGACATTACTTCTCACACACTTCGTAAAGTATCGACTAATCTGGTAAAAAGAGTTCGATTGTGTGTCCAGGAAAACGGACATCATTTTGAACATTTACTGTGATTTAACCATGTCTGACACCTGACAATAAAGAAAATCGTTCTACCTTTGTTTGTCCTTTATTCTGTTTGTTAACATAATTCATCTGTCTTTAAAACTCAACCACCAAGGTTGATGTACGCGAGTTTTGAAACACCCGGTATCTAGCATAATGACTACTTTTAAAGGATACAGTCATAAGTACTGTAGATTAGGATGCTTTCTGTAAGGTACAGAAATTATTCTTCTAATATTAGGTTCTCTCTGTTTGAGTATGTGATATCCCTGGAAATAGGTGGGTCGATGATCTTGCTAAGAGAGATTCCAGACTACAGCGGCCATCCTTCTTTTTTTACGTAACCCCAGGTTTGTTCAAATATAACTAATACTATTCAGAGCTATCGCTTAAGGCAACAATGGATCTTCAGATTGACAAATATACGTACTCAAAACGATTTTTGTTTCTTTCAGAAAATTATTCTGCAACTCATCAGATTTAAATTTAAAAAAAAGTATTTTGATCCGATCATTATTAATCGAGTTATAAGTATTTTTTCAAACGTAAACAATGGAAAATTTAGTCAAATTAAAACTTTAAATGCTATTTTCTGAAAGCAAGTTATCATGGCGTTTCGAAAAGTTCAAAATGTTCCATGTGTCATAATTTTTTTTAAATTTTCATAAAATTTTATAAATGATTATTTATATATGTTAGAATAAAACTTACTAATAAATTCATCACTATTTTAAAACAACTTAAAATTTTTACGATAAAAAATTTGTTTCATAAAATTTTGCATAAAATTACCTATTTTTATCGATTTCTTTTCTAGTTTTTATAAAAATGACCGTAAATCCAATATTGCTAGTAACTTTTATTACAGCTATATAAAGCTAGCTTAAGAGAGAAAATTAGATATCTGAGACAAAAATTGATGCGCATGGAGCATTTTTAAATAGAGAAATTATCAAACTGATTATAATTAATATCTTATTAATTACATCTTGATTTTTTAAATTTATAATTTTCATCGTTAAACAACACTGTATAAGTATACAAAATTTCATAGCAATTGGTTGCTAAATTAAAAAAAAATTTTCATGGTCCATTGTCGCCTTAAATCAGCATGAAGAGGTTATAACTGGAAAGTCGTGGGGTGCATTTGGAGTAGGGGTCTTCAACCCGTGTCCCGCGGACAACGGGTGGATCGCCGACGGTATTTTACTGGCCTGCCGACACAATTTGTTCATGCAAAACGAAAATTTGAAATAAATTCCAAGAAACCTTAGAATGGCAAATTCTCTCACACAAAAAAGATCAAGAATGTGCGGGGAAAGAAGCCCACGGCACATAGGCTTAAAAATAAATAAAATTGCTAATTGCACTCAGAATATTAAGAGGAAATATCCACTAAAAACAGCATGCCAAGGCTCTTTCTTTCCAGAATCTCACATGCGTCTCATTTTCTTGCATTCATTCTGTTTTTAATGCAATATAAAGTACAAAATTCATCGATCCCCATTTTTTGTTGTTTGCAGAAATAAATAATTTTTTTTAATTAATAATGATTATAAAGGTACAAAATACTCTTTAAAACACACCATACTCACAAAACTTTAACGACGTATTTTGAAGGAAGGAATCCATCATGATGCTCTAAAAAGCAAATGAAGCAACCATCTCATATGCGGAAGCTCGTTCAAAAACAATACATTTTTTCTCTGTCAAACTACTTATTTCACAGATGTGTGGCCCGCGAACATGAAAAGGTTGAATACCCCTAATTTGGAGTGTATTGTCTTCATCCGCTGTTCCAGTGGACCTTCCGCGCTCTATTTTATTAGTATATTTCAGATTGTTATGTTGTCATTACTTTTTACCACAACACCTCCACCGTATAGGAGAAGTTGGTTCTCACGTTTGTCCTTTGTGCTCTACACAAGAGACTATGAATTTAATTTGCTTGATGAATTGTGCCACTTTGCCCAAATTTCTCTTTTTTAGTCTGACAACTATCTATTCATATCATAAATCATACTGAATTCTTCAGGTAAGTTGTAATATTATAATTCTGACGCATATGCATCATTCCAAAGATTGATTAAAATACAGCGATATTCATACATTGTGCTGTTATTGATCGAAACGTGACAATAAAATTCGACGTAACTTTTATTATGTGGAAAAAAAATTAAGTCCATTTTTATGTTGTTTCGTTTTCCTCATTCCCAGGGGAATATTAATTGCAGTTTATTTTTTACTATCCTTTTTTTAATGTTCTTAAAAGATTGATTTGAAAAAACTGATTTATTATTTTTTCACCCAGTAAAAAATGAATGCATTGAGAACTTAAAATTATTTCATTTTTTTAATCAATAGATATCAAAGTGTATTCAGTTGTGATTAAAAAATAAATAATTTAAACCAAAC
This sequence comes from Dolomedes plantarius, assembly GCA_907164885.2. NCBI lineage: Eukaryota > Metazoa > Arthropoda > Arachnida > Araneae > Dolomedidae > Dolomedes > Dolomedes plantarius. The sequence goes on from OU015491.1 coordinate 158,389,320, forward strand.
AATATTCGCCTTCAATTAACTTCAATAATCACTCATTATTTTTTTAATGTGGGAGTTAGGAATGACATTGATTTGACTTTAGAATAAAATAACTGTGAAAATTCTCCTTTTTTATTCAGGTTGATTATTAAAACTACTAATTTTATTTATACAAAACTCTTAGAGAAATGTTTGAAATAAACTTATAATGTTTTCTTATTTTTGATATAATGATATATCGAAGAGAAGCATTTCGCTTATTGTTGACTGCATTAATACGGAATCTACAACAACGTTATATTTTCGGGTATCTGGGCAGAAGACATTTAGAATAATAGACCTTTAGCGTGAATTACTGACGTCCCTAGTGATACTTTACTGTAAGCCTGTAAGGTGCCAAGGAAACGATAAACTCGTAGGGTGGTTCCAGTGATGTCATCGCTTTCACGAGTAACTTGAAACCTGACCACCGTGTTCGTTTTGGGGATGTATTTGCAGAGCACAGTTCTCTAGGGCTAAGAATAGCTTGAGAAAGAAATTTCATTAAGTCTTCAGTGATATGACGTCATACAGTGAGATCGCTGGATTCGCGGACGTGGCGGAGACCATATTGTCCCGATCTCCTCAGGATTTAAAAAAAAATATCGCATATTCAAGTGGCCTTCCGAATTTGCCACACCCAACGCATGAGGGGCACGGGAGAAGGTCCCGAAGCTTTTTAGTTTGTTCGATCGGTAGTGGAAATATCGGTAATTTGGATAATCTGACGTCACTCATTTCACGGTTAATTCGGAATTGGCGCAAACGGTGCTACTTCGGGTTTGTGGGGAGGTCTTTGGGAGAAATAGAGTTTAGGATGAATTAAAGGCGTCTCTGATTCAACTTTTAGCCAATGGGGTACCGAAAAGACGAAAATCTCCTTCGGTGACGTCATACTGTTCATGAATAATTTGAAACCTGCGAACCCAGCGTTCGTTTTTGGAATGCATTTGGTAGAGCATACTTCTCTAAAAATAAAAAAAATAAAAATTGAGGAAGGACGTTCATTAAGTCTTCAGGGGCATTTTTCCGAACATTTGAATGCCTTATTTGAATAGTGGGCCAACTACACTTTAAAAAAAATGGAGTTAGCCTCACTTTCATGTTCATGCTAGTCATTTCTATTTTATTTTGAAAGTGGTACACCTCGGCTTATTTCTGCTGCCAACAGAGGGCAATACAAATCAGACTTCAGCAGTCATTTCTCAGTACTCATCAGAATTCAAGGTTCTGTATCTCAAAATGAACAAGAATGGAGATGGACCACTATTCAAATAATGCCTTCATTTTATGTGAGTTATTATTCGTATCACCAGTTCGTAAATATTAAGTTCCTCCTTTATGCAATATCTATAAATTCACTGGACGTGTTTTGCAGTTTTAAAACTTCCCTATATAACAGAAACCTATATAACAGAAACTGCATTTTTTATTTGTAGGCACCACAAAAAATTTGAAAGACTGCATACAATTTTGTAGAAAAAGATAAAAGTATAATTTTTAAGCACCAGGTTTCGACCTAAATGAGAACTGAATGTGATAATAAGATGGAAGTATCAGATAGCCAAATTAAATAGATATACAAGACTGGAAATAACATTTGTTACGGATTAAAAAAAAATTTCGAAAGATCCGTGCTTTTAAAATGATTACTGTAAAGTACAACAATCACGATTTAAAAAACTAGTATCAAATTAAATTAAAAATCAAAAGAATTTTCTGTTAAATGTTTACATCAGTTTCTTCAATCCAAAAAAAACTGATTGAAAATTTCAGACTATAAAAGTAGTGACTGGTCGAGCATTTTAAAAATAATCAATTCTGAATTTTAAAAGAATTTACCATTCCTTACTTCTTTTCTAAGTAGTCAGAACTTTCTTGATTCATGTAAAACAATGAAAGAAATAAAATTAGTTTCAGGAAACTTCTTAGTATTATAGACAAAGACCATTATAAGGCCTGTTTGTTCGTTTTTTCCCGAAAATACGCACAATTTAACGCAAGAGATTTACATTTTAGACGATGTTTTGTGATAAGGAAATTAAAAAAAGGTTATTTACTACAAAACGTTTGTAAGCAGTTGAAGAACTTTACTTATTTTTAGACTTAATTTATTTTTCAAAGAATTTTAACTTAAAAAGGACAGATACATAGAAATGCTAACGTAATTTTTTCCCCAAGAAGAAAATCAGTGTACTGTACAGAATTGTATTTGTAAGGTAAAATTTATATAATTTATTTTTTAACTTTTATGTCTGAAAACAGCCAGAAAATGGAGGTATTTTCAGGAGCTCTGAAGTTCAATTCACCGTTTCTAATATTGCAGCTGGCATGTATGGTTGTAGCCGCTTGAAATCTACTTGAAATTGCATGGCTCACTTTAGTCGGTATGCAACAAACCGTATGTCTTCCGCTCATTAAATCAACCATTATGTCTTGTGTCTAGGCCGGATATGGGCACGTTGAATCTGTAGACCGGAAAATCCTTCTTTGAGGTCAGTGGGTGACTGGGTTAGTGTGTGTGGAAGATACAATCCTCCCAGATGTCACCCCTGGGGGGTGCTCTGTAAAATTGAGGTGGCACCTGGATAAGTCAGATTCCGAAGGTTGTGGTGCCATTATAAACCGGAGCCGCACCCCTTAGCCCTCAAACCTATCTGAACCTTGTCTGGAATACATTCTGGTCAGGGGGTGTAAGACTCTGCTAACCTCATCTGGCGGGGACCATCGCTTTCTTTAAGATACTTGGCGACCGCCAATCAAAAGAACTTTCGCCAAGCCCCGATGACCCAACCGGGAGGGTACCAGATGCGAACAGACCAGGGTGGAGAAGGCTAGCACAGGCGTGTCACCTGTGTGTTGCTGCGATTTTTAACGAAGGGTATTTTTAGAACGTTAAATAGGATTTTCTTAATAATAATAATAATAGCTGTCTTTAATTATATGTATTTGTGTTGTGTGTGTGCGTGTGTGCATATATAATAAACGTGATTGTCCCGGAAAAGAAGTTGTTCTTCGAGTCCTATATACTTAGTTTTTGTGAAACACACGTGGATAGACCAGAAAAATGGCGACCGAGGTGAAAGAAGTATAACTCGCGTAGTCTTGTAGGGCATTCCTGTACGTGGATGAGAGATGAGAGACGTGTTTTTTTTTCGCTAGACCCAAATATTGGTAAAATATTATATACATATATATATATGAAAAATATTTATTATTTATGAGTAGTTGTTCTAGCTATAGATTGTATATATTGCAGTGTATATTGAAGAGAAGACTTGCTATGAATAAAGAGAGTTCGTATCAATGGTAATACGTTATGGTATGAAATAAATGAAATATTTGCTTGTTAATTAAAATGTATTAACGTGTAGTAAAGTAAACAGTGTTATTTTTGGGTGGAATTGAACGGTTTGGAAATTCAAATGTTAACCACAATGAAAATTGTGCGAATGTTTTAGATTTTTGTGTTCTTTCAGAAGTATTGTGTATTGTTATAATACTGGAAAACGGTAAAACGTTAGTAGGTGAATCAGAAATTGATTATAATATTAATTAAGTCATTGAATGGTATTTTTTAAAAAGTGCAAAACATATTTTCGTTAATGTATATTATGTATTAATTCAATTGAAAAAAGTACTAAATAACTGGTGTTATTATTTTAGAAATTATGAAATGTGAGAACTAAGGACTGTGTATTGATGACTCAGTGTATAAATATATCAGAAACATTAAGTGTTAGCCATTTTGGTAACAATGAAAGTTAAAATTGAAACTATATTATATGATTTTACTGTCGAATGCATGAATCGAAATTAGTGTTATAATTGCATCATTATTGAGTTGAGTTACATCAGAATGTAGTAATTCCTTGTAGTAAATGCTGATTGATTTTAATTGTTTTAAAATTAGTATTGGTAAGTGAATTATAATATCTTACTTATCAAATGAATGTGTATCCTAAATGTGTTGCAGGTTGTAACTATTTAAACGAAAGTATAGATATAAATCTTTGGTTAGCAAATCGATACGAGTATTGAGTCCTAAAAATTATTACCGATTCTATTGCATAAATTGTGAATTGAGTATATGTAATATTAACATGTTGACTTAAGAGAGTAATTAGGAGGGTTAATTTTGTCCCATCGTATTTTAGTAGTAAACCGTTACCATGTCGTTTTTGGGTAAGGGTAGGAATGAGGATTTAACCGAACTTGCGACCGAACTGGCAATAGAAGTTAGTTTAGAGAATAGAGTGTTTGAAATCAAATGGTTAATTCTCGAAAGTGAAGACTTCAGAGAAGATGATGCCAAGGTTTCTCTGGATAGAATTATTGAAGAGCGAATTTGAAAGGAAGAACAGAACAAGAAAGAAGAGCTAGAAGAACGAATCAGGAAAGAAGAAAGAGATCACGAGATTTAAATTAAACGGTTGGAATTAAGAATAAGCAATTCGCATTCGGATGAAGTCGTTGGTAGTTCGAGCGAAACGAAATCCACAGTACAACTAATGCAGATAACTCCTAAATACGATGAAAAGAAAGACGAAATGCAGCTATATCTAATAAATTTTGAGCGTCGTGCAGAGATGGCAGGTATGTCTAAAATAGAAGGGGTAGCTTATTTACTGGGATTGTTGCCAACAGAAATAGCTAATAACATAGCTCCAGAGCCTCCTGAGAAGGCAAACAACTATGACTTCATTAAGGAAATGTTGTTGAAACGTTATAAGTTAAATCACGAAAAATTAAGGCAATTATTTTTCCGACATCCGAAAGGTCCAGAAGAGTCCTGGAGAAGTGATATCCATGCATTGAATAACTATTTTAATGAATGGATCAATGAACTGGAAGTGAAGAGTTTCGACGAGTTAAAGAAATTAATGGTGGCTGACCAACCCAAACGCAGAGTACCAAATGAAGTAAAGGAGCACTTCTTGGATGAATGGAGTAAAATGATCGACCCTCTAGAAGACGCAGAAAGAGTTGATGAATATGAAAGTTTAAGAGACGGATTGAAGAAAAAGACGTTTCTCGATAAAGCAAAAGATGTTCTCCGATGGTAGCACGAAGAGAAAAATAAATATAAACCCGATAGAAAGTTCGAAAATACCAGAGACCAGCGGTTGGTGAACACAACTAAGTATAGAGACAATGACAAACCTTCTGACAAAACGAAATATCAAGGGTATTACCAAAAATATAGAGGTGCTAGAGTATCTAAGCTTACGTGTTTTACACGTGGAGATTCAAATCATTTCGCACGAGCTTGTCCTAAGAATGACTACCAAAAGGTACAGAACAGAGCTGAAAACATTAGCAGTAATTTGGTTACTACCGAAGACAATTGTGAAGATAAAGAAGTATTGTAAGCCGGGATTACAGTAGCAACATTGTTTCCGGTCAAAGCAAGTTCACTGAAGTGCGATAAGCTGAAAATAATAGAACTTAAATGCGGTTCTACAGTTTTCGATGGTATTTTAGACACGGGTGCCCAAATTTCAGTCATCAGACATAACCGGGTTCCGATTGAAGCGGGTGAAGAAGAAGGAACTATTAAACTCGTATGCGCTTTCGGTTTAACCGAAACGGCTCCGCTAGTGGTTTTAAACATGAAGGTGAACGATTCACAACATTGTGAAGTTCCAGTCATATGCGCCGTATCAAAAAAATTAGTAAGTGATATGCTGATATGTCCTACAGCATTTGAGGCGCTGAACGAAAACATCCAACAATGTCCATCAATTGTCCCTCACGTGATGCCAGATGACAAACTAGATCTGAAATGTAGTTTAAATGCAGTTACAAGGAATTATGAGGAAGAATCACCTGAGATAGAGCGTCTTAGCCCGTCCAGATTTCCGTAATATAAAGGGTAAATTGTATAATCTTTATAGTAATTGTACCAGTGTATATTTTGTTTTGTATTTTGTTCAATTTCAATTTTAATTAGTGTATGTATAATATTAGTGTGTGTTTAAAATTTATCTTGGTGTATTAGAAATCTTTTATGCGCTAAAATTGGACTAACGAGCGGGCTCTTTCCTCTTCTAAGGTGTTTTGTGTGATCTAACTGTGTTTTTTGTAGCAGCATAGTCTCTAAGGAGAACTATGTGCTCCTTTGGGAGGGACATGTAAGACTCTTCTAACCTCAGCTGGCGAGGACCATCGCTTTCTTTAAGATACTTGGCGACCGCCAGTCAAAAGAACTTTCGCCAAGCCCCGACGACCCAACCGGGAGGGTGCCAGATGCGAACAGACCAGGGTGGAGAAGGCTAGCACAGGCGTGTCACCTGTGTGTTGCTGCGATTTTTAACTAAGGGTATTTTAGAACGTTAAATAAGATTTTCTTAATAATAATAATAGCTGTCTTTAATTATATATATTTGTATTGTGTGTGATTGTGTGCATATATAATAAACGTTATTGTCCTGGAAAAGAAGTTGTTCTTCGAGTCCTAGATCCTTGGTTCTTGTGAAACACACGTGGATAGCAACGCAAAATGATGACCGAGGTGAAAGAAGTATAACTGGGGGCATAAGCAACCACAACAACAACCATTATGCCGCAAGGCACGCTAGAATTAGAGGCATTAGAATACCTTGATGCATACGCTGATTTGAATTCCTTCATAAATAATCTCCCTGTAATGATTTATCGCCAGTAAACAAAATTTAAGTTTCTATTTAACTCTTTTGTTTAAATACTTAGTAGAGAGTGCAAGAAAGCATTTTTTGAGGTAAAGCTCAAGTATATTCCAGACCCCTTCTTTTTTTGTCTTATAGATATGTAAACATCTTAGATATGCGTATTGGCTTATTAAATATGGAGTATCTAACAACACATGACACTTCTTTTTGTGAGGAGGCTCACGAAAAAAAGATATCTTTAAATCAGAAGCATTTCATGTAATTTTTTTCTTTTATTTCTTCGCTGGCGAAATGTTGCTTGCATACGGAGACGGCTAAAAATGCTAGTTTATAAATCTTTTTTATTTATCTATCTCTGCCCAATAGAAATACAAACAAAGCGAAATATATTTATTTATCACTATTAAAATGGGGGAAATTGAAAACTTTTGGAAGAAAATAGTGTATTAAATGCTGGGGAGAGCCGTATGATGTCTTACAGTCAAATTGTGCAACTTTAAAATACCAGAGTATGAAACTATTTCTTACTCTGCTATAAAATTATATTTAGTATGAAATTATTATATTTTTTTGTTATGAAAGTTTATCTCTCACACACACACCACGCACCATACACACACACGGATATATATATGCATGTATGCACGTGTATGTATGTGTGTGTACATTTGATAGTCCAGAAATATCAGTTCCTCACCTTTTCAAGGCCGTATTCCTGACTGCGCTGCATGAAACAAAATAAACTTCAAGGGCGTGGAAAATTCGCGAAATGGTGATACATTACAGATCCCACTCAAGGTGTCAAATTAGCGAGAACAGTTTCTACCGCATCAGAGACGTCGTAATTGGAAATCTACGATAGGTAAATGCTACCTACGCTTTTATCGAAAACAACAGTGATTTCGAAATACGCAGCTGTTTTCGATCTTGCCAATAACGCTTTCCGTTCATATCACCAGCTGAATTTACTGTACTATGGCTTAGAAACTTTTTTGTCTTAGAAAAATCTTAGGGCTCTAACAGTCACTCAAAGACTCGTTTTTACCCACGCCAGACTTGTTTTTTTCTGCTGACTGTGCGTCACGACATCTGCTCGAATGTAACTGAAGTCAAAACATTAACATGAAGCCTGCAACACAGTTACAGAAAAATTGCAAAGAAAAGAAAATAAGGTACGATGTTGTTCAAATTAATGTGTCTAAGTTTCTGTTTTATGATCAAAGATGTAATTGTGTCTTTTTCATGATAAATGACATTTATAATTATTAGCTTGATGGAAAGGGATAATTTGAGAGAAAAAATTTTTAGGAAGTAATTACTTTAATAACGATATGATTTCTTTAAAGCAGAGATAACTTGGAGAGGATTGGGGGGGGAGTCTCTAATGAAAGTAATAAAGTTTACTTCTAATCAACGGCGCATAAAAATATGGAATTAATCTATTTAGGTGAAAGGAGGAGGGGGGGCGTCAGCAGTTTTGGGAGAACTGATTTTTTTATGTGAAAACTTTCCTAGTGATTTAGAAAATAATGAACTTCTATTTTTAACACCAGTAATTAATAGCGTTCACGTTCGTGAGTTGAAACTAAGAAGAAACTTTATCCCTGAACGGTGAAAAATGGGGGGATAAAATTTATTTTTAAATGAGTTAACTTCATATATTCTGCTGCTATTCTTATTAATGTATTTGCTTAATATTATTTAAGTTATAATGCTTACGAAAATTGTTAGAAAAATACACTATAAAGGAAAAAAAATTCATTCCCTCCAAAGTTCATTATATGGAAAAGATGACTTACCTTATACTCCTCTTTCTTGAAAATTCGCTATATTTTGATGACCTGTATTTTTATTGCCCCTTTCTATTGGTGCAATGAACGTGAACAGCAAAAAGTTATTAAGAAAATGAGTACATTTATCCACTCTGGGTAATAATAATCTCCACATTTTTTTTCCAAGTTACAGTAAATCTGTTTCTTACGTGCCTCCACCATTAAAGGGCCTCTTTTATTAATAGCACTTGTCAGAGAATTCTCTTTTTTTTATATTTCTGTTCTAACACCTCTCCCTGCTGAAGCATAACAAAGTATACGCTCAGAAAGGGAAACTGATACGCCTTTGTTGAACTAATTTGAGTATTTGCTGTGGTCTTCGGCTATTAATTACGCAGCTTTTGTTAATATTTTTTTGGCGTCTTAGAATATGATCATACATTTTAGAATAATATTACTCACTATAGTTATTTGAAAGTTGCAATGTAATAATACTCTTCAAATCTTAGATCAGAATTGAAATATAAAATTACTAAACAATTATTCATTTTCTTTGAACTCTGTTCATTTTCTCTATATTGTTATTGGCCTGAGGTTTATTTCTTTGAATAAAAAGGAGGAAAAACATATTAAAGATTCTTTTAAAATCATTAAAAGTGGAAATTAGAAAACTTATACCGGAAAAATTGTGTTCCCTTTTCAGTACAATTATTCCACCCAATATCAATGTCTTTAACTATTACATGAAAAGCATTTAATTTCAAATAATTAAATACATGGAGATGAAATTAAATGTGCGGTCCGTAACCAAGGCAAATTTCTCTAAGTAGGAATGCAAATAGGCTGTCAATAATGGAAGAAGATTTTACTAATTTCTATAACATTTTGTGTAGTTAGATATCAAGAAATATTCCCAGTTTCTTCTTTTCAAAAGTTCATTAACTGCTAAAGGGTTCAAAGTTTTATTAAAATAATTCTTTCAGTAAAAGTTCTCGTCCAGAATATTCGAAATGAAAATAAAATTAAAATATAAAGAATTCCTCGTTGCTAAAATTTTTGATTCTATTCCTGTAAAAGTAAGTTTCGAGATATAAAACCTATTTTATGGTTTATATGTACACACACACACACACACACACACACATATATATATATATATATATATAAACAAAAAAAATTTACAATTTGCAAACGTGAGAGGTAATCGTAGTCGTCTATCCAGGAAACTTTTACTAGTTTTCAGCACCGTGGAGTCTGAGTTCAGGAACTTAGAAAGAGAAAGGCTGCATTGCAATGCATCAAGGAAGAAGAGCAGTGGGCTTACATACTATCAGTGTAGATATCCGTTTAACCGTTGATGTCCAACGGACTTGCCATGGGGCGGAAAGGAAGATATCCTGACAGCAGTTGCTTACCTGTCAGAGTTAACGAAAAAAGAAAGCGGATAAGTCATCCGTTTCAGGCGTATTTTTAACGGATATTTTTCCACGGTTCTAAAATGATATAATTGGCCAGAATCAGTCACATGGGGGACGCTAGTGAATGCGAGCCCCTGGTATGTATTTCTTGAATGCAGGCATATTTATTATAGACTCTCTCTTGAGGCTTGTAAGTAGGGGCTTGAAACAGGCATATTTATGATATACTAACTTATAGTAGGACTATATATATATAGAGGAGCAAGGCATATTTATTGTCTACACATCATTCGGGTTTTGTAAGTAGGGTCTCGATATAATTTATTATATATCAACTTTACCAGATCTTGTTCATAGTATATGTGGTCATGTTAGTGGGGTTTTAAACATTGATTGTGGGATTGGAATTTCTAGTGCCTGGAAAAGATTCAGCAGCACTTGCCTTAAGGGCAAATATAAAATATGAATTAAATTACTCGTAGGTCCTAGTTTGAAAGAGGGGCTGTGGTTTGTTAAAATAGAGATTGGAATATGCGTTGTGTTATTATTGTGAGAAGACAATTTTCATTACTTACACACACACACACACACACACACACACACACACACACACACACACACACACACACACACATATATATATATATATATATATATATATATATATATATATATATATATATATACATACATACACTTAATAAATAATTACTTTAGTATTGTTCTATACTATCATTAGACTTTATGTTGCAGCACCGTACTATAATAAAACATGCATTATTGGCATTTTCAATGAAGTCTGCCAATGATTTGGAATACTTTCTTTCTCACTATGTGTTTATTTTGGTCTATTGCGTGACACAAGATAAATGCCTAATAAGTTACAGGCCAGTTAGTTAGAACCCGTTTGAGTGTTTTTAATAATTGCTTGAGTTTCTTTTGGGGATTAAAACTTCATCAAAAAAATCAATAATGAATCTCCAGGCAGGTCCCCAACACGGTGACTAATGGTTCAAAAACACTTTTCAATCTTGAAAACTTAGCATATAAATCACGAAGAACGGTAGCTGAAAAAAAATTCTCTCCAGCACTCAATCATTCTTTAATACTACAGAAAATAATAAAAGTTCGACTGCTTGTGAAACCGCTTTCAATCAATTATCCTTTAAAGCCAAATTGTTGGTAACAACTTCGATAGTGTGTGACTCAAATTTTAAATTAATGACCCGCAGAAGAATGTACAAAGAGTTGGCTAATTGTCTGTCTTGCTCGATGACATGGAGACTTCTCTGAAATAGCTAAACATCCTCAGATTATTAAAGATACTTATTTACTTTGCTTCTCGATATGAGAATAACGGCGAGTAAATGTTTTGAAAAGTAGCATAAAAGAGCAAATTATAAAAGTTTTAAAACATTTATTTCAAAGCGACAATGGCAACTCTTTTGCAGTCGCGAGTTGTCAATAAATTGCTTTTGCTGACAAAGAAAGTCACTTCATCTCGTTTCAGTAAAGTTAATGAATTTACATTTATGTAATGAGTATTATTCCTTCTTCATTTGAAATCATATGATAAGAGTTTTAATAATTAATTATGAATATTTTAGTTCATTTATAAATGCTCTGTAATTTTTAAAAAATTATTGTTATTTAATTTTTCAATTGATTTGTCTTTGCTTAATTGCTGCTTTTGTACACTTTTTCCTAATAGAATCAGACCCTGATTTAACTATTGTCTTTACACTATATTATTATTAAATAGTGTTAAATAAAATTGACTCGTAGGGTCGTCATTTTGAATCTCTAGAACTAGAAATCACCGAAGTCAGACCCTGATTTAACTATTGTCACTACACTAGCAAGTACTATTATTAAATAAAATTTACTCGTAGAGACATCATTTTGAGTCTCTAGAACTACAAATCACCGAAGTCAGACCCTGGTTTAAATATTGTCACTACACTAGCAAAAATTATTATTAAGTAGTGTTAAATAAAATGTATTCGTAGAGACGTCATTTTCCAACTCTGGAACCAGAAATCACCGCATTTGGAAGTTTTCTGCATCTTTCAACCAGCTTCCAATGGATGAGTTAATTTACACAAACACGAAATAAATGACCTAAAAAGATCTTAACGGAGCTTTGCATTGTTTTTCCTTGGATTTGATGTTGCCTCCTGTTGAAAAAAGTACCCTGAAAAAAAATCTAATTTAAATTGAACTGCAGTCAATACCTAGTTTTTTTTATGTAAACCCTTCTGTATTTTTTCTAGCGATTGCTTTTAAATATAAAATGAGATTATTTCTTTAGGCAGAGTTTTATTGGAGCGTAAAAAGAAGAGGAATACAATTCCCCACTTTTTTCATCGTACTTGTTAACACTGATTGAGATATTCCTAGTCTGTTAGCTAGAAATGTTGGGTAGCTTAACATCTTACCCGAGAATGTCAAAATTTCCAGATTTGGGGCAACATAATATTGTGTTCTTTTCTATTTGCATTACATATTAAGGCTGTTGTGTACTATCCATATTGGATACATTCACCTTAATGTTAACCTATGGAGAAAATTTGTCCAAGGATTGCGGACTTGGATTTAAAGATTTAAAAATAATTGTACTCAGTAATAGAGAAAGAAATTTACACCTCAGGGCATTTTTCGTTTTAAAAAAAATTAAAATAATATTTTTAAACTTAAATTATCCGGGGGAAAATCTGGTATAATGTGTTTTAAACGCTCGTAATTTCCTTTGGGGAACGAAATTTAGAAAATGAGTCCTGTTGCAAGGTGATGGCTATGTGAAAATACCATTTTTATTGGATTATCGGCATTTATGTCGCTGTAAATAGTAGACAAATTTTCTCCTTAGGTTACACAAACACAAGGGGAGGGACTCCAATAGGATCAGAACATAGCAACCTTAAAAGCATTGAAAAGTTCAAGTACACGTCAAAAGTGTTATAGATTCCGCATTGTAAAAAAATTTTTCGAAACCATTCTATATTGCCCTCCTTTTCGTCTATAACTCCATTTGACATCCAGCCCCTTTTGACAGGTAATTATTCTTTGATTTTATGGTAAAAAAGAACAAATAAAGGCCCAGGGGGTCCATTTGCGCACTGAAGTAGCTATTTTGTATGCAGCCTTTTCTTGAGACACTTACGTGGAAATCTTCAAAATGAACATTAGCTGTGTCTTATGCCTAGGTATAATTTATGAAAAAAAAATCCAGACGCTTAGTTTCATATTTTACTTATAAAATAATTCCTCATCAAATCGCTTGAGCCTGATTTATTTATATTTTTTTTAATTCAGTGCATGACACTTATTAAGTCGGCTGGTTTTACCTTTAGTTAAAAAAAATGAAATAACGAATATATTTTAATACATTTTTCAATGTTAATTTTACCTTGCGAAACTAAATAAAAGTTTTAATTTAAGATATTTATCTCAGAGCAGATAAGAATTTTAAAAAAAATCTTCAGAAACTTTTGACAGCGGATTTGAAAAAAAAAAATTAAGCTGTATAGTCTGTGATTTATTGCCACTATGCAAAGTCTGTAGTAGACTTCATGAAGCTATAAGAAGGAGCGTAAGCTTCAATGGGGAATTCCCTTCAATGGGGAATTCCCTTCAATGGGGAATTGGAGATAAAGTCCCATAGACCTTGGAGCTCCAACAAGTTGATATACCTGAACCTGAACCTGGGGAATTCCCCGAAAAATGGACCGATTATGGTCGCTCATCGGCAGATGGCCCGACATGTAACAGAGGCGCCGTTTTTTCATTGAGTTATATGGACGCGTGTTTTTGAAAATTGTTTTAAAAATTTTTAAATTTATTCTGTGCACGGATATGCCAACATGTTTTGAACCTGGTTGTATATGTGACTATAGATTTTAATAACCTAAATAATAAATTAAATTTTCAAGTGTTAAAAGAAATTTATACTGTTCCTCCTATGCCAGTAATAGGTTGCAATGAGAACCATAAGTTTAATTTAATTCAAAATGTTATTAAATTTTTCCTCATTACGCGCATGCATTTTATATGCAAAAAAGAAAATAAAAATTCTCAACTCTGCGCTAATGTTAAATATTAAGAAAAAAATCAAAATTTTAAATCACATTATTTATTATTGAATTTAAATTTTTATGTTATATAACTTTTGAATTGAATTATTTTACTCATTTAATAATTTAACTGAATAATATCTTTTATTATACCACTAAAATTAACTATGATATTTAATATGACTGTATTTCTATTCAAGTTGTAAAGTTATTCCCTTGTCAATACCAATGAAGAATGCTGTAAATATCTGTAAAACCTGTCATCTATATTTTTTTGTTCAAATTGATCTATATTAAATTGTATATCAAGCATTTAATTTTTATTTTATAATGTATTAATAATGTATGTTGTTAATTTCAATTCGTTATAATTACAAAATACTTTTCTTCTATTCAACATATTTTGTGGTTATGGCAAATTAAGATACATGTCTGAGATAAAGCCCTCATTTTTTTTAATTCTTCGCAGAAATAAAATATTTTCAGTTAATATTTCAACTTTAAATTAATGTTTTTTTCCCTTTTAACTATTAGTCAAAAATATTTAGTATCTGTTAATATTTTTTTACTATGAAAAGTTCATAAAACTGGTGAATATGCTGGAACCTTAATAAAGAATTTAATCACTGTTAAGTTAGTTTCCATACATAAATAAGTTTTCATTCTAAGATAAATAAAGTTGTCAGTATAAATGCTTAACGAAAATTTGTTGTGTATAATTTTTAAAAAAATCAATATTTTCCGATCTTTTTACCTTGAGTACAGTAAAACCCATTCTTTGTGAAAATGTAAAAATATAGCGGATGTGTCCTTTTCAATGTTATTTATTCTTTTTTCTTTTTAATTCCCTAAAAACATTTATTCAGTAATTTACCAACTTGACGGTTATACCTCCAGTTTTAAAATGTGTAATGTGACATGCTTTTATTGATTTTTTCCCAAAGGAAGATAATTCAAATTGTTGTGGGATTAAATAGTGAATTGACGTCCTATTTTATTAGTCCTGATTAGAATTTGTTTGTGATTATTGATAGAAAATGTTGCTTTTCTTTTTACAGTTTGTTATGTATGATGCATTATTCATACTTATCTGCAAATAAAAATATACTTATATTACTATGTTTGTGTGGTTTGGTTAATCAGTGTTATTTCTCACAATTTTTTTCCATAAGAGATTTCCTTCACAATTCTTTTCTGCAATTTCCTTTCCTTAATTACTCAAAAATTACAAAATTCTGAAGTTATTTATTCTGAAACTAATACACAATATTCTGAAAAAGTTTATGTAATGAAGTATGATTCTTCATGTGTCAGATGTTTGGGATCTCATGTATGGTCATTGCATACTCTGTAGCTGCAGCTAGTGTATGCTCTTATATGTGCATGTAACTAACAGGCTCTAGAAAATTATGCATCACTATTTACTCATTTCCTTTAATAATTTTAATGAAGTTTAGTAAAAAAGGCAGTTCAAATAAACATTTTGAAAGAAAATAAACAATTGTTAAGTTGAATAAATAAATTCATATAAAATACGCTAAAAAAACTTGTTTTCTCATAAAAAATACGAAAAATCCATATTAAAGCGTGTGGTTTCCGTGTTAAAGCAGCAAAACGGTCGGCGCGCGCGCCACCCAGTGGCGACGACCAAATGTGAGACACTTTTTTAACACGGAGCTACTCCTCCTTCTATAGCTTCATGTAGACTAATTTTTGCAACTTTTTTGCCTTACTAAATTATTATCCATACATTACAATATAAAAAGGATCGCACTTATGGCCATTGAGTTTATTTTAAATCTTTACAAATGAAATCAACATATTGTTCATTGTATTCCTTATTTTACAAATGAAGTCAAGGTATTTTTCATTGTATTCCTTATTTTCCATGCGCATTAATAAATCTATAATGCTCTTAACATACTTGAAAGTATGAGTTTATAAATAAAGTACCAGAATATAATCGTTTAGAATAATTCTAGTTGAAATTTGACAAATTTAATGGTGGTGAGGAAAAACATTAGTGGTTATCCTTATTTCACTAGACCTAGACGACGGTAAACCAATATTATATCAAAGAAAACAAATCGATTCAAAAATGCTTCTAATATTAGAAAAATTTTAAAATTAATCTTCTATTTGTACTGTTATAATATGATTTCGTGTTAACTGCACTGTAATGAAACTCCAAACAGTTTATTAATGTTATGGATAAACATTTCAAAGTAATAATTTAAAGTTTAGGTAGAATCGGGTAGATTCCTTTTCTTTCTGGGTAGATGATAACATTTTAATTAAATATTAGTCTTAATGAGCTACTGAATTAGTGAAGAATTAACTCAAATAAAATAATTGTTAGATAAGCTTTTTTTATGTTTATTTTACCTTTTCCATTAATAAACATTTAGAACATAATTAGTACATTTTGTGACGTCGTAGTAATTCCGATAGGTAGCATGAACTCACAGAATAAAATAAGATATTTATTTACAATTTATATACATATGGGGAAGTACACAGTGATCGCACAGACGTACGCCTCTCGGTGAGAACATCGTTCTTTTTCGTCTTAGATTCTCAATCGAACACTCGAGTCAGGTTCTCTGGATCTGGTGGATTCCACACCACTGGACATGACAGTCTGCACCCTCTGCAGTTCTCTTCAGCTCTCCCTCCATAGGACCATAGGACCATATGAATAGTGGTCTAACTGCACTTCCTGGGCCTCTTGTGCAGGTTTTCATAGAGTAAGTAGCGGGGAACAATCATTGGACAGGAAGTAAGAAAAGAAGAAAAGTGATTGAATCGCTCAGGATCCTTGAGTTCGATGCTTTCAGCTAGAATCACCAAAGTGAGTCAGCATCGGGCATGGACAGTAGATTAGAAGGTGACATGACTATAGTAGTTCGTCCCGAAAATGGGAGAGAGATTAAATACAGAACTATATCGGCTCTCCCGCGAGAATCAAAATTCTATTTAACCTCCTAGATTTAAGGGGGCGGAAGAAATCGGTGTCTCCCGGTCCTCTTATTGGTCACTGAACCTATGACGTTCTCAGACCAGGTGATTCGTCTTTCACCGATGGCATGAGGGGCGTTAATTGGCAGCAAACGATCTATTAGTGATTTCCGGAAGTTATACCTTTTCTCTTTCCAAGGGAGTGGTATTGTTACAATTTAGAACATCCCTTCGAACAAAATCGAATAAATAGAAAAAAAAATCCAGTGTACCTCGTTGATACATGGATAATACAATGTTGGAAATGATTTGTTTGTTATTAATGAAATGAATTTCTTTACAGTCCAGCGCGAATAAAATATTCCTGAACTTGTTTATGACATTCTTCATCTATTACCTTTTACTCTGAAATAGTTACCATGTGTTAATTTTGTCATACAGTAGTATATTCCTAATAAAAGACGCTTTTCTCCTACATTATGTTTTTCAGTCCATGAGTATTTACGTTAAAAAAATTGAAAATTTATGCATTATTACCAAATTATCAGGGATTATTTTACGTATAAGGAATTACTTTTTTCAACAAGTAAACGAAAACCCACCACTTAATTTAAACGAATGTACGACTAGGAAGTATAAATAATTTTGAACTACTACGGTTGAAATAATTAAAAAAAGAAACAGAAAATTCTTAATAAAACAATCCATAGTTCTCTGTTCTTTTAAGTAAAACTTTGGAAAAATAATAAAATTAACGATTATATTATTATAAAGGATTTTTTTAAGAATGTGCAAACGTTAGCTGACACGGTGTTGTTGTTGTTTATGCCATTTGATCGACAGCAACATCGGATCAAAGACTGAAGGCTATGGCCGATGAAGGTGCGGCTCCTGTTTTGAACTGACACCACCAGGGTCGGAGTCCGACCCTTGTGGTGTCAATTGATGGCTAAATGACCGGTCCCGTAATTTTGAACCGAGTCAAGTGACGAGACCGAAACACTTGACCTCGCACCTCCAGCGGTAAAATTCAGAACTTGGAGAACATTGCAGCTACGCCATGTTTTCGTACCTCACCACCATTAGTGAACATGGCGGTGGATTTGCAGCGACGAGCATCGAACCAGGGACGTTCAGATCACTGGCCCGCTCCTCTTGCCAACTGGACCACCGCGCCCTCTGATATGGTAATGTATGGGGACGCTGAATACAAATTCTCCAAAAAAATTCAAAAGTAATGAGACACGTCTAATTAAAATTTTCTTTGTGCTCTTTGGAGAACCATGAGGTAGAAATTTTAAATAAGACACTATTTGTAATATAAGAAGTGAATAAAATGCTGCCGTTCACATAAGTGTAGCTTATCGCTGCTAAATTTTGGATATAAAAGTACCACAAGCTATGATATTTGTTATAACTAGAATGAACAAATCCTCGATGAAAGATATTTGAATCTGTGAAGCTGTTTTCTGAAAACAGTGTTATACTCCAATTTTAATTAGGTAATTTCAATGCCGGTGTCATTGGGTGGCAAAGAGACTCCCCATCTGGGGCTTATTGAGATTCCATTTCTGTATTTTCATCTTTGGAATATAGTACTATTATACAACCTTCCAAGTCTGAAGAAATGATAACAAAAATAATGAATGCCTAAGTAAAATAACGATTTCTGTTACCGAAACTTCCCATAAGTAAGAAAATGATTTTTCTTAAATGTGGATATAAAAAAAAGATCCATGGGTGAGCGCTGAAGACATCGTCTAATGTATTTAGGTTTTAGACCTTCGAAATGGAGCAGCACATTGAGCAATAATCTTGTATCGGTAGGATCTTATAAAAGTTGGAATTTCTAGTATGGCAAAATAAAATTGATTTGGGGGCATTTCCTATGTATTTCCTACTGTAAAGAGATGCATTTTTCCGCATTCATTATTTGAGGAAACGTGTTTCCATAAAAGTACCTCTTCCCCGTTGAACAGAATATTAATATTTGTTAGTTAAAGGAGCATTTCACAACTGTCTATGGGCAATCAATAAATGCATTTATAAATTGTCCCAAGAGACAATTGCACTTAATGCTCCTGGGCTTCAAGAAAATCTATACTAATTAGTTTGTAACTAGTAGTCACTCTTAGATTTCATTGTGAAAATTTAGACACTGTGTGTTCTTGTTTTGTATTTTTGTCCAAATTTTTAGATTTTTTATAAATGAGGGCATTTTACTTGTTCATCTTACTAATTGCGTCTTTCAACTATTGTATTTTTTCGTACGAATAACATTTCACACGCGGAAGCTTCTGCCTATTTTCATAAAAATAGTAGTCCTGCAATTTAAGATGTTTTATTTTTTCTTCCACGCTTGATAGCACGCTTCGATGAATTTTGCTAGTTTACTAGCATTTGTATCCACTCAAGTATGATCTTTAAGTTTCTTCGGTATTGTGGAGTGGTTCTGAGGCTTTCTTAATGAGGTCTATCCAACCATAGGAGGTCATCAGAATAAGGTGTAATTAGAAAAAAAAATTTTAATTTTACCTGTTATAGGTTTTCTCTCGATTTGTATCTTTATGGCAGTAAAAAGCCCTAAATATATATCATTTGTGTATCTTTGACTGTGTTAAAAAAAAAAAACTGAGGTCACGAACAATTCTGTAGATACTTAATTGATGGACAAAATTGTTACTCTAGCGTAGTATAAATTTCGGTGACATTTTCTTGCACGCTAAAGTGGAAGTAAGCTCTGAATAGTAAACGATCATCCGATGTATACACACTGCCTTTAGAAACTCAGTATTACCTCCAAGTTTTCTGTTGTCACGTCATTGAAATGTGCACAATTCAGTAAAAATATTGTTAAATTGTGAGGATGCGAGGAGCAGGATTTTCTTACATGTCATCGTTTTAGTTATACAACTTACTAGTAGTCTGAGTATAACTTTGTTGATTGAAAGTGTACCCACTAAGAGGATATTAGAATAGATGGGCACTGAAATAGGGGATCAATGGAAGGTTGAATGTCAGGGAAGTTTGTGCTATAATTCCAGTTTATTCAGTTATCTTGGATGATTATCACTTCTTTAAAAGAATTGTTTGAAATCAATTTTTTTTCTATTTCTGTATTGCAATTTCAAATATATTGTGAAAAAAAGATATGGTTGTTGCGTCACCATGGATTTTAATGTTACGTCGCTATGGATTTTATGCTGCGTCACCATGGACTTCAGAACTAAAACGATGGCAACAGATGACATTTGTGAAAAACTTATTGCTTGGCAACGAGCAAAAAAAAAAAGAATTTTGTTATATGTGTAGTATTAGTTGAATAATGCTCTTCTTGTGTTTTGTTCGTGTTCTTGTATGTAGAATAAAATGACAAAAAGAACGGATTGACATGCTTTTTCTCTCTGACATTAGGCTATGCATACGATTTTAGGAGCTAAAAAGAACGGATCTCGCTCGGCAAAGTGGCAGTCAAGAAGCACTATACAGGTAAGATACCTTGTCTCTAGTTGCTACGTAACAATGGTGACTTTCGACTGCAGAGTTCATATCTATCATAGTTGTATATACGATCTTGCTTTCAGCTGCTTGCCTCTATGACAAGATGTTTTACTTTTGGTGTTGGTTCTGTAAAAAAAATGATTTTTTTTTTGTAGACTTCATACATAATATGAAGTAATTTACAAATATGATGTTAAAAACGACATGCACTTACCCTGTGGACTTTCCTTCATGTACACCGCGAGATTTGGCTATTTTTCTATGGTACACAGTCGGTGAACTAACGTCTCTCCTTATAAGAGAACCCATGCAGAAACACGTATGTCTTCACCGGAAATCGAACCCAGGCCTTGGTGGCGACAGCTTGCTTTGCTGAAAATATACAACGTGTCCGGATGAGTAATCTTTAAATCCTTACATTTGTCTTAATTCCCCGTAATAACAACTTCCAGGATTCATATTTGAACGTTGTATGGAGGGTTCAAAGTGAATCAAGTCTGTGAGAACCAGTTCTCGGAAAACTGATCTCTGAGTTGAACAATCGTATTAATTAACCCCGCACATTGATTTTCCTTTTCTGCTTCAATAACGTTAAATTTCTACTAGGGACGTGGTTCAATATATCTTTTAAAAATATGATGTTTATCGAAATGGTCAAAAAATGGACTCGGTTCACTTTAACTCTGAACCAACTATACAAAACTTTAAAAAAGGGGTGTATTAACCATTTTATCTTCCACAAAAGAAAATAAATGCAAGCACATACGCATATTTATTTCATACTATTCCTATTTGTGCTGGGAATGCATCCTGAAATAACACAGTAACATTTAATTTCTCCGTGCGTTAAAAAAAAAAAAAAAGATAACCCTATTACACGCTTCCTTTCAACACAGAAATAAAATAATTTTATTGCTTAATTCTCTAGAAACACCCAATCAGGAGTAAGCCTCTGCCTGACAATAAAAATTACAAGCATAAAAGTCTTGTTTTATGCGAGTTCATTAAAAATGTTAATCTTACCTCCATAGAATTCTCCATTATCAAGAATGTTAAAATGTAAAAAAAGAAGAGTCACATTTCAAAGAAAATCGGAAGTGCAGTTTGAAAGAAAGCAAAATAAAGTCCCTAAATTCTTTCTCAGTTGCAATTCCAAAAGTTTGAAAGGGTGTGAAATTGTAACTTTTATTTGAAACCGCATCGTGAAACAAATCGCTGTAATTACTTGAAACTAAATTGCTGAAGGTATTTGAGATGGCTTTTGTTTCGCCTTACCTATCTCGGTGCGATTTATCATCAGCTTCTGTTGCATTCCTCTCTTTAGAGGCTTCTTTTGTTCTTCATTTTCTTTTTTTTATTTTCGATTGCTCTATTTATTCCTTTTCCTCGTAGATATAATCGCGAAATTTGTAGGTCACGTATATACATGTAAAAAAGGAATCAAGTCGCAGTGCAGTTACTTTTTATCTGGTAATTTTTCGACGAAAAGCAGAAATAGACAATAAAGGTGTTCAATGAACACCAATAAATTTATTTATTTCAAAAAAAAAAATAACTTAAAAATAATAGCGTGACTTGTAGCGTCCCCTTTGTGGAATTTTCTCTCTAGACATATTTATAATGGGAAAAACTATTTATAGCTTGTTTGGTAGATAAAATTGAATATGCATTAAACTCGAAAATTTGAGAATTATTTTGATGTGTTACGATAATATATACCTCATTAAAAATTCGAAAATGATTTTAAGTAAGTTCTTTTTATATTTGTATGTTAAGTTTTTTTTTTAGTAATTTTCCCGGATACATAAAATTGAAATGCTTTAAACTCGAAAATTTGAGAAGTATTTTGATGTGTTACCATAATATATACATCTTTAAAAATTCGAAAATTATTTTATGTAAGCACTGTATATATTTATATGCTAAGTTATATTTAATAATTTTGCCGAAAATGTGGTATAGTGTTTAGCGTCATGAGCTTCCACACAGTGGGTTTGAGTTCAAATCCCGAATTAACCTTGGTCGTTTCCGAGCTGTCACCCTACAGAGAGCAAATGCTGGCACACCTAAATAGTGCCCCTATAATAAAGTAGCCAGTAAAACTTCGCGGTTAATAACAAAAGGCGAATGTCTCACGACAAGTGCCTCCGAATTATACAAAAAATATTAATAATTAAGAAAAAACTTTTATTCTGATTACTAACTAGTTTAAGGTCATACATTTCTCAACACGGTTCAAATATTGTCAAATCTCAAGCATGCAACTGAGTGACTGATATTACGGCAGAATTTGAACTTCACATAAATCTGCATCTAATCTTTCTGGGACAAATGCCAGACTAACAGAATGTTTTACATAATCTTGGTACAAGTTCCCAATCGCTCTTCCACAAAGGATGAGCACTGTCTTCTGTTGTTAAAAGAAAATGGTCTTGATTCACAGCTGTTTAAGAAAAGGCCTATATAGATGTTGAAAAAAATTTGTAAGCCGTCTGCAACAAATTAGACCACATGCTAGAGCGCGAGTACATATTCAGTTATATCATACGCTTAAAAATTCATAAGATTCCTGTAGGCGTTAAATGAGATTAATTCTTGATTAAATCCGAGCTATTAGTTAATATAATTTTAAATTGGATGAGTTTAGATGAAGACAAACTATATACATATTATACCCATATTTCCTTTAAAAGTAATGTCAAGTAAGAATTGCAGTTGGTTCTCAGGTTTAAAATACTGTAGCACGACAAATTCTTGTTTATATGAAGAATAGAGTACATATTCTGAATGTTTACTTACATTTAATAATCAATATGATCATCTTGTTCAGTAGCATATGTACTACTTGTATTTTAGTAGATGTCTGTAGATGAATTGATAAGAAGATCACTGATATGATAAAGGAATATTTTGCTGTTGTCCTGTCTAGGAATAGGGCAGAAGAAGAAAATGAGGAAGAGGAAAAATCTTAAATTGAACAAAAAATCACAATCACTTGGACTATCCATAAAAGAGGGTTGCCGTTACCTCGAAAGGCGTTGGACCTGTTAGTTCGCGGAAGGTATTTTATTTCCCTTCTACCACCCAATGAAAATTTCATTGTAGGAATTACCCGATCCGCCACCTGGGGATCAGACCTCTAGGGGTTACAGCCTCCTGAGAGGGAAGGAATATATTTAATTATTTACACATATTACTCAATGAAAAATTTCTGAAATTATAGTGTTAAAGTGTTATTATTAATATTTTTCTATCATATTTAATTAAAAATTAAACCATCCTCGCTTTAATTTATCTTAAAAGGATAAGGAAATTCGGTACGAAAACGAAAAGAAGTTATAAATATCAACTTGTAATTTTCACACTCCATATGCATCTGAAAGATAATATTTCATATACTTAATCTTTTTGGAGTCTGTTCAAGTTTTGTATGTAAAAATATATAAAGATTAGGTACATATCATAAATTCAAAAATCTTCACATAAGAAGAAATTAGATAATAGAAGTATTTACTTTAAATTGATGTTTATATAAAGTTTAAATAAGTCACTATATTTGTAAAAAAATGTATTCCTAGTAGCCATATAATATACCATTTACAGTTTGGTGAAATCCAGCTTCATATTCGAACACTTGACACGTTGGTGTATGGTCTCATAAGCATGTGACCTGAAACAAGATGTTCCCATGAAGGTGAAAATATTTAAACGTCAAGGGAAATAAAATTTTGTCGCTTGAAGAGAAGCATGCCTGCTTTCCGTATTTTGTTTTACAGTGAAAGCATACTTTTTCTTTTCAATCAAACTTGTTCCTTGAACCGAGAAGAACGCTAGAAATCAGAAAGACAAACGGTTGGAACGTCACTTGTTTTACTCTTTGAAAATAAAATGAAACAGACTGCAGCGTTTAGAATTCAATGTATTTGCAAAAGTTTCAATTTGAATATTTATTTTCTCCCTTCAAAATGTATATAAAAACTTATCCATCACGTCTTTTAACATCGTTGCCTAGTATATTTGACATTTATAAATAGCATTGCCTTAAAAATAAGAAGTTAACCTTTTACAGAGCTTAAGTTTTGTGACAGTTTTATTATAAAAGAGTTTTCACGGCTCTAAAGAATCATCTAGTCTGTACCTTATTATATTGATTTATTAAAGTTTTCATTGAAGAAATACTAATACATTTGTTTTGCCAAAAGAGAAAGTATTTATTAGATTATGATGTTTAGTGTTTTCTGACATAAGAGTAAAATAATTACGTTGAAAAATCGAATAAATATTTAGGGAACATTTCACTTCACCGTACATTTAAATAAAAAATTATTGCATTTAGTCCACATAATCTGTCTGGACCTCTTTTTATTTCCAGATAATCTGTCTAATCCTCTTTTTATTTTCAGTATATATGATTAGATGCCTGATGAGGCGTTGCTGCCATTTTCTATCATGCAAAGTTTAAACAAATAAGAGCCAACCAACTTGAACTTGGACATGAACATTAAGAAGAATGTCTTTTCAATATTATGTCTAAAGCATTAATGTGTCTTCCTTAGAAAGTTCTCTTTAGGTGATCTCGAAGAGTTGGAATGGTTACAGGCCAAAGGTCATCAAACGGAGGATGGTTCAACTATAAGATGTGCTCTTCAAGCATCACTTATCTCCTTGATTTTATTTCCTGTGGTATTGCTATCCAAGCTTGACCAATGAGATGCATCGGACTGAGCAGAGAACTTAGTAAAATATGCTTCATTTTACGTGGAAGTCCTTTGACTTTCATGTTTAGAAGTTAACTGGATTTCATTTGTTTTGCTTCTCCGATGAGCTGGTCATCCATGTGCTCAAATGTTTCGCTAGGTGAAAGGAATTCGTTCATTAACCTTTAGCTTACGGGGCCCATTTATCCGACTGCCTCTATAGAACGTGAAATTCCATATCCCCTTTGTAAGAACGGCCATTTGGGGGGGAGGGGGGTTACTTACACACACACACACACACACACACACACATATATATATATATATATATATATATATATATATATATATATATATATATATATATATATATATATATATATTCATTCTTGGGCCTGTATTCTTGGGGTACATGTTATCCCACCCCTTAAGGAAAGGTTAAACGGAAATTCTTCGTCATTTTTTTTTGTTAAATGAGGCTCAAATACATATTGTTTTACGCTGGAGGTTTGTGTTCCACCCAGGCCTTTTTTAAAACCCTGATTGAAGTTCTGTGCTATAGCTTAAAAGGTTACTACATGTATCCACGCCTAGATTGAAAAATGAACCCATTGACTTTGGAATGAAGGCTAAACGTCTAAGAGCCTGTTCACATAGGAGTCCGTTGCGTTGCGTTAAGGAATAGATGACGTTGAGACAAAAATAAACCAATCATAGGCCTCCAAACGATTAGCAATGAAATTTTTAACGCCTATGATTGGTTTATTTTCGTCTCAAAGTCATCTTTCCCTTAACGCTACGCAACGGACTCCTATGTCAACAGGCCCTAACTCTCTCAGAAATCGTTCTGATCGTGAATGTATTACTCTCATGACGCTAATGAATGATGAGATTTAACAACGTTCAATAAAGTTTGTCTGTAAGTCTTCCTTTAGCTCTCACATGCGCAAATGTATTTTAAAACATATTTAATTGTTGATAATGGTTCTTTACTATAATGTTGCACCAAAATCACAGAAATAGGAATTTTTTTAAACCTTCTCATAACAAGGTCATTGAAGATTTATTATTTTATTTTATGTTGAGTCTAAGCAATACAAGGAGCGTTAGTGAATATTAGTTTTAATGAAAAATTTCCTGACGCTTCTTTGAATTCCGACGATGCTTCAAACTGTTTCTTCACCTTCCATGTCACCCAGAGATAAACATCATGAAAAATTATGAAAGAATCCCATAAAGCACAATAAATATTTTTTGTCTTTCCAAATTATAAGCATAAAAATTTATTTCCTGTGTGAGCTTTCAATTGTATTACAAATTACAAATATGCACCCAGACACCCAGACATCCCCTGACGATTTGAAAATGTTTAAATATAGACCCCTAAGGCGCCCGGATCTTCAAATAGCCTAAAGTCTGCTAAGTTTTAACGGATCAACCTCAACATCCATTAAGTTTATCCAAAATCATTATGGTGTTTAACGTTTAATGAAGGAAATTTAGCAAACGTTTTACAATAGCTTAGCTGATAGATCTATATAAATTAATAATTTACAGACACCGTTTAATCACTAACTATGCTTCGTGTGAAGTGTTTCTTACTCCTTAAGGAAAAGTAAATCAAACCAAAGATGGCCGATCTAGACACATTACCAGCATAACATTCCTAAACAGTCTATTAGAAATAAAATGCTTGGGTTCAATTCCACATGAAAGTATTTAAATAATATTAACAGACATTTGGTAAAAGGGATTGAAAACAGTTATCTTATGGCAAAAACTGTTCAAGAACCAAGGCTTATATATTCTGAAAAGCAAAACTCCAAGACCTGATATTAACTACTTTACAGTTTTGAATAGGATATAGCGTCATTTGTAAAGATCCGTCCAAAATGAATATTTCAACACCCAAACAAACTTCATTTATATACGGAAGTTATCGCGAACCAGGAAAATTTTTAACCGGCTTAGGGAAGAAAGAAATAAGTAATATAACTTGCAGATAATTATTCATACCGAAATTAAATACGGAGAAAGACTGCTGGAATAAAAATAATTAAGGATTATGTAATATTACGTTCTAGACAGGAATTATATCTTTTGTCTGTCCTGAATCATAGAACCTAATGAGAATTTTTTGAAATATATAAGGAACGAGGATTATTAATTTTCGAGAACTCATCTACGAGTATTACTATACTGGTAAGGAAATTTTTCAGAAGGAAAAAAATACTTATTGTGGACAATATAAAAGAAGAATTTGTTCATTAGTTTATATTTTTGAAGACTGAGCAATTAAAACTGGATGTGATTTAGAAAATATATGAAGTTATGCAATTTATAGAAATGATTATGTACATAAACTGGTGCTCAAAAATTAAGGATGAGACAAGTTTTCACTTATAATGTCACATAGCAGCTATCAAAATTTATAGGTATCATGTCATAACACCCTTCTGGAGTACGAATGCGATGAAAACAAACAATATTGACAAACAATAATATCCAAAGAATATATACCCCATAGCATTGATGGACATTTCTATAGATTCACCTCTGCGAAAGGTGGAACGCAGGAAAGACGTTGTCCTCAGTTGGAAACATGACATCCTCTAGACAGCGATTCAAGCTCTATTCGGCCCCAGTACTCACACCTGGACCTTCTTCGAGCTTCCCTATGAGGTGATCTTGGGTAACAACATGCAGATGTTTACGGCAGTGGTGATCAAATTTTTTGACCTCGACCCACTTTCTTTCAATAACAAAAATCGCTTGACCCGAATGAAATGTTTTTGGAAGTAACAATTTTTTTAAAGAAATTAGGGAAAGAAAATGTTAAAAAATAGAAAAATAAATAATCAGATTCTGGCAAACTAACGTATGATCATTATAAAAATATGTCTCGCTTATCTTCTGTACTCGCCTTTGGTAAATTTCGTGTGGCTAAAACCTCCTATTTCAATATAGTTATGTATTTGTGTTTCATTTAGGTAAAAATTAACAAAAATATAAATTTAAAAGGAGCATCATTCCAAACAATAAGCTTTATGTTGAAACGATAAGCTTTAACGATAAGCAAACGATAAGCTTTATGTCATAAAATTCATTTATTAATATAAACCAAAATTTTTTAAAAATTAAATGAGAATGGTGAATCTTGAACTCGGATTATATTTGATCAATAATTAATGAAATATGTGAGAGTGCAACTCTCGTATCACGTTCAGGGTTAAGTCTTGATTGACATTTGGTTTTAACGCGCTCGTTTTGAAGACAGAGTTTAACATATAAAATATATAAATAAAAATACTAAAAATATGTAATCATTAAAAATTTAAAGCATATTTTTTAATTAGGTAATTCAACGGGATATAAACAATCAGTGAACCCCCCAATTTTGTGGCTGGTGTTACGGGCCTTTTGGTTGTCCTTGTTAAACTGCAAAATGAATTCAGCGTCTTTAACAGCGATTTGAAACGTTCGCCATCTGACACTCCAATACTCTGCGCACACTTCACTCGCCTTTATGCTCTCAAGACAGGAATACAATACGTAGTGCTGTGTTTGTGCATATGCGGTGGTGTACCTGACTCTAGGCATGGTCCTGGTTGGTCTTTGGTACTGTTCAGCCTGATTTCCGTTGTTATCATAATTACTCCATTTCGTATTTACTTTTTGCACACTAGTGTATAAATACAAGCAAGTTTGAGTATATATATATATATATATATATATATATATATATATATACACTGCTGGCCACTGTAAATGCAACACCCTGAAGGAAACATGCAAATAACATGAAATTTACAACATGCATTAGCGGAGGTGAGATATGCAAATGATTAGAATTTCAGCGCAGACGCACATCACACGCGCCCGTGGCGCCACTTCAAAGCGCTATTTAAGTCTTGGAGATTTCGACGATTTCAAGTTCGGCAATTGTGTTTTTCTTGTGGTTTTTTCAAATAAACGATTAATTATGCCTCGTCGAAAACAGCGATCAACTTTTGATCAAGTATCCGAGTTCGACAGAGGAAGGATAGTGGCCTACCTAGATTGTGCAAGTCTATAAATTTAATCATTTGATACTTGGTCAACATGTTATCTACAAAATAAATTTTGTTGTGATATCTCTTGTCTTTCTTGGTGTTGCAATTTGGGTGGCCAGCAGTGTATATATATATATATATATATATATATATATATATATATATATATATATATATATACCAAAGAATGTTTAAGGTTCTGAATCATACATTACAGATCTGAGGGTAAGATGCCATGTATATATTACAGCATATACTCCATACACAAAATATGTAAGATCAGTTTTAACATCTAGCCTATAGAAGGTGAAAATGATTTTTTAATTCATACGTCTAGAAATGTATATATGTATATAAATGCAGTTTGCTTAGAACATGTATAAATATTAATACTTTTAGTTCTCCACAGACCAACCTAAAATAACGCAGTGTTTCTTTACCCTCTATTACCATTTTTTTACGGCAATATAAGATAACACAATTTATTTGCATATGTTCTTCAAAAGCAGCATTTCTTTGAACAGAGAACTAATGAACTTTGACGTAAACGAATTTTGAAATGATACCATATGTCTAAAAAGAGGCAAACATCATTCGAAGTGATGTACAGAAACCTTTTCTATATCTACCACAATGAATAATTCATGTTCTACCTATCTGAAAAGAAATACCACAAAATAGGTTTTCTGTAACTGACTGCTCAATGGAAAAGAGATGCATTATTCATTTCATGAGTTTCTTGCAAAAAAAGGTATGCAAAAATAACAATAAAATGGTATCATTTATTTTCTATCTTAGCCTGTTGAAGACATTTACATTCTAACCAATTTAGAAGTAAGAACGTCAAACAATTGTAAATGCGATATGTACACTTTCCGTTGTAAAAAAGGTATTAATTAATTTAAATAGAGAAAATGATAAAAGTAATTTGCATTTTTTTATATGGTTTTACTACTTTGATAATTAGAATAGAAATTCGTGCTTTATTTCGCAGGCACTGATATTCCATATATTGACCTGTACTTAAATCAGGGTAAATTTTTGCATTTACAAAATCGTATTTTCATATTAAATTTGCGTATTTGGAAATCAGGCTGATTTTCATACTGCAACGTGTGCTGTATTTCTAAATCCTTTCAGTACAAATTTATAAAATTCTATTCATTTTCTTCTCTACAGTTATTCATTATATTGTAATCAGTATATGTAAAAAATAATAGTGTAAATCAACCATTTCAACACTGATTTCTTCTCGTAATACATTGTTATGAGATGAATAGAGAAATAATCAGAAATTTATGACTTATAACTTGCCGACTTATATCTAATCAATGATAAATATAGATAAAGGAATCTGTAGCAACTTTTTTCATAAAAATATTGTTTAGGTAAATTCTCTAATAATACTTTTAAATCCCAGAAAAGCATTTAATAATCTATGTCTATTATATTTTGGCCATAGAAGAATTTTTCTAAATTCGTATCTATGCATTTAGTTTCCTACAAATTTGTTAAACGCAATAATGATCATAATGATCCTTCATCACATAACTAAAGTTGAAGTTCCTTATTAATAAATGAACATAGAAGAGAACAAGAAATAACAATTAATCTAGAAATAAAAGAATAAACGACAGGAAAAAGTAGTCTGAATATTTAGCAGAAACGGTTTAATTATTTTCCTTTATGCAAAGTAAATTTATTGATTTACTACAGGTTCTACTAAACTTAATATTTAAATTGAAATAACTGGAAATAAACATTCTATATTAGTATGTTTTCGTAAAGACGGATAAGTTATTAATTTTCTTTGTTGATACTTAATGCAGACATATTCAAATATAATTTACTGAAAACAAACATATGTTTCTTACACCAACAATGGCCACAGTAAATTAAGGAAGACAGATTCTGTATACCCTCTAAGCTTACAAACTTCTCTATTCTTCAGACAATTTTTAACTGCCTTTGAGAATTTCTTTAATCTTTATTTGATATAAATATAAATTGTTTTATCCATGACTTTTGAATTTATATCTCATTTAACTCTTATCTATGTATCTGGCAATTGTGTTGTAAGAATGCTAAATACTAGCATATTACTACTAGTAGTTGCATAATGTCCCGTAAGTTCCAGTGTACGAAAATAACTCTACAGTCTCTATAAGCGGAATTTTTTAATAACGGTTTGGGAGCATGAATGAAAGAAACTATGGAAATATCCTGAATAAGGGATTAAACCAACAGAACCTCCTTAATTGGAGCTTACTTACACCTCCATGACAACTTTAACCTCCTTTTATATCTAAGCCTATTTCCTACGCAATTCCCTGTCTACGGCTAACAAATTTATTGATTTATTACAGTAAACTATCTCAATTCTGTCATGATCATCTCTTGACAGCACTGCACTGGACCATATTTTTCTAGCTGTTGAAATTTTAGTGTTTTAGCGCGAGTGAAGCCCCGTTGTAATCACTGCATTCAGTTCTAATACAGTTAAGTGTCTTTGCGTCATGCAACCTAAATACATGTCTGCGGAATGTGACTTATCGCTAGCGTGTCGGCTGTCGATACTGAAAGTCCTTGCATCGAATCCTGGCAAGCGTCCTTAAATACATTCTTGTCTAAGCCGGATCTGGGATCGTTAAATCCATAGAACAGAAAGTCCTTCTATGAGGTCAGCTGGTGTGGAAAGTATGGTCCCCCATGCGTCTCCCCTGTGGGTTGCTCGGTCCAAAATTTTGGTGGTACCTAGACAAGTCGAACTGTGACCCTTGTGGTATTATTCTAAATTGGAGCCGAAGTACTCAGTCTGCAAACATATATGGATCTCGTTTGGCACTTCAAGCCAGAGGGCATTAGGAGCAACAACGCAGCAACAAATGCATCTCTAAACGGCTTCTTAAATGTTTGTTCCATGAAGTTAACTGTGCTTTTAGAAGCAGATTAAGCCATAGCTCAAGAATGTAAATCTCACTGAATGAATACTGCATAGTAAAACCTAATACAACTAGTTGGTACCGTCAAAACATGACTGCTGGTTAGTAAATAAATGTAGTAATACACAAATTATACTCAACACACCATTGTCAAACGTTGAAAATCATAATACTCCGAATTAAGGAATACACTTTAAAAAATTACTATTGAACTCAATCAAAAGAAATAGCGTTACTCAACAGCTCGAAATAAAAATAAATTCCGTCAGGTTTAATTCTATATCTCACAAACATAATTAAAAATAAAAATGGCAGAGAGAGAGAGCTAGAGATATTCCTCAGAATAAACAAATCTCCTGCCTTGTAAGTATCTAAAGCCAGATTTAAACATGGCACTGAGCATGCGCAGAAAGCAATTTTTAATTGTAAATTATGGCTAATTAATAGAAATTGCGGTTACAAAAACCAAATTTGACACATCTATAAATTAAAATCTTTCGTTTAAGATGAAAATGAAGTAAATTGATGCAGTAGTTTTCTCTCACCGACTGCCCAAAGAATCAGTTTAGCAACTTAAATATAAAGATAGCTCATGCAAATTTCCATAACACAAATTGCGCATAAAAAAAAAATTTCTATAAAAAAATGGAAGTTTTCCATGCGTTAAATATGTTAGAAATTATAATTTTAGTTGGTTTTCATACTGAATGTCTTAAGAAACATACACATTTATATCATTCAATATCTGATAAAAAACATTTTCTTACTTAAAATTCAAGTATTGATTTCTTCTGTATATAGGCATTTTTTGAATTTGAAAATGCTGTCGTTGTGTCTTTTTATATTTCTTTAATATTCTGTTTATTTTCCCTAAAGCATAGTTTATAAATAAATAAGATTGGAATTTTCAATTTCGGACTTATAAAGTTAAATTTGTTTTTAAATCTTCTTTGTATCGAAGTGAGATATGAAATATATCTTTCAAAATCAAATTCTACAAAAGATTAACTATTAAAAAAACGTTGTTTCTTACTCAATTTAATTTGCTTAAACATTGACAAAAAAGTGGGATTGAAAGCAATCTGTAGATTTTTTACATGGAACAAAACATGTATTATATCCTTTGAAGTACATTACATATGAAATAAATTTGAATGAGTACATAACTTTTTTAAAAATCCGTACATTTTATCTTAAGTAAGTATAATTAATCCTTTATAAGTTATTTTCAATAAGATCCAAATTATTTTAATTAAAACAAAAATGAGTATAATGGTATTTCGCATTTCATATTTTCTTTAAAAATATTTGTATGATTTTTTTCCTACCTATGAGAAAAACGAATTTTTGTGAAATTTTTTTTGTATACAAATTAAAATGAGAAAGTCCTTTAAATGTTTATACTGCCCGTTATTATAAACTAGCATTTTTTAGAATTTTAAATTTGCAATCTAGTTAAAGTAAAAACAACGAATTTCGATGCATTGCATTTAATTACAAGTTGTAAAATTGACATACAATAGCTTCATAACCTACCTAATTTTAAAATAGTGATTAATGACGACTTCATGGCTAAACTTTAATAAAACCATTAATGCTCCCAGTGTTAGTCCATACATTAAAAAAAAAACATGCGAGAAATGATTATTTAAACATTGTTCTTTTGCTTGTTTCAACTTTTAAATTTCTTTATTGATGGTTGAGAAAAATTGTGCGAATATTCACCCTTACAAACCGCTAAATTTGTCTGCTACTTTATAATGGGGGCATCTAATGGAGGAATAACCCTACGGAGCCCGGTATAAAGGGCTCAAGTCAAAAACAGTGATTTAAATATACCAAGTTGTTGGGTTTTATACCAATCGCAGAACAATAACTTCGACTTTAGTATTTTGTACAAAGAAATGTACTTTTGTATAGAAAATTGTTAGACTTAAGCCTTTTATAAAAGTCAAAAGATTTTTTTTTATCAATACTAACAAATATCTAAAAATCCTTTTTTTTACTTTATACCGGACACCATATAAAGTCAAGGTCCGGTAAGCCCTTTATACCGGACACCATAGAACCGTTTCTCCCTATGAGGGGACAGAGCAGAAACATCTATGGCTTGACGAGGATTCGAATTCCCGCGCTCGTTGTGGTATCTAGAGTCGCGACACAACATAGACCGTTGTGTCCCGGAACAGATAAAATGTATAAAATATTTGAGGCATGGAACTCGACTTTGCAATTATTTTCATTAATATACTGTTTTATCTCTAAAAAATATATTTTCTGATTTCATAATCTCGATACAGCATTAATTCGGTTCCATGCGCATTTATAAGTGTATCTATTTTTTTGTAAATCTTAAAATATATATGTGCTCAAAATCATTCCTGTGGTTTTTCGTACCGGTTTTCCGGGAAGAAGGGAATGTGCCTCCAGTAGGCAATTTAGGTTGACCTGTAATAGTACGAATAATACGCAAGTTCATGTGCACAGAAGGGAGAATTACTTTCCACCCTCTCGGTCATTAAGGGGGACATAGCTTCCCCATAGCAACGGCCCAGCAACCATCTTTTAACCAATGATAGCTGAAAGGTGTTAATTGTTCGAGAACATTTTCTGACCTCTGCTTTTCCGGGGCTGGAATTTTTTTAACGTTTTTTTAGTCAGTTGAAGAAAAGGCCTCGACTGTGAGACACCTTTAGGTTTTCCGTTCTTCATCGAGTCACCATTTTTTGTATGATGTTTTTACTGGTCTGTTTTTTGACCGAGTTTTAGATACGAGACATGATCATCAGTCTCCAATGAGGGTGGTGGTGAGTAATAATAATTTATAATATATTTTATCAGGCGATAGCACAGAATAATTAATATATATATAACTAGGATGTAGTATGTGTTCGAATAATTTTTTTATGTATGTAGATAATTGTTATGGTGGTTTCAGTGCAGATTTGTTATTAATGATAAAATTAATTTTAAGTAAAAAGAAGAGAAATTAAAATGTTAACATTACCTATTAAATTTGATTTTTTTTAGTTATCTCAGACATGTGTCAGAATGTGTTTTCTCAGATTAACAACTTAAAAAAAAGTGCCATTATACGATTTTCTATTTTATTACATGTTCTAATTTCACATATAATATTAAAAATCCCTCACTCTTAATTGGTTCGGGGCCATTTTTTGCACATTATACTTATAAAAGAGGTTTAAGGTAAAGTTTTAAATTGAAAAAAGGTGAATGTAACGTTATTATATGAGTAAATCAAATGAATAAAATAACTTAGTCATTTTGAAAAAGTCGCTAACAGGTAACATGAGCTAGCAGAGGCCCTTTAGAAATATTGGCCCTCTATCGCGTCCCTTTTCTAACTGTGAAATCTAATGGCCAGACGATGACAGATAGACCAGACTATTTTTTCGACCAAAGTTTATGGGTTCAAATGTCGGGGTGGGAAAGCGAGTTCATATCCGTTAGGAACCGGCCACAGCTGTATGTTCTCATTAGTTTAACTCTCAACTTCCTAATGACGCTCTAACGAGATTTCTCGAAGCCTCAGCACTCTAAACTTATCACACACGAAATAGATTGCATCTTAACATAAAAGAACTTATCCTTTCAGTCAAAAGATAAATTTCATTACATATAAATGTAGGTAAGTTATTTAAAATGTACAATCTTCATCGTTGTGAATTTCCAGAAAAGAGAAACGAAATAATGATAATTGAAATAAAAAATATATGTTATATACTATGATACCCATGTTTATGAATAATTTGTTACATGTATGACATAGCTATAAATATATTGAAATGAAAATCTTCTTGAACTTATATGCATTTGACATACTTATAACTCAGACGAAGTTGGTCTATTCCTATGGGATCTAGTCTGTTAATGTCAACAATGGTCGTTTCTACAATGACGTTGAAATGACATATAAAGAGTGGAGGTTCCACGTTACACTTATTGTTTGAGACGATTTGTTTGTGACTCCATTTTTGCAAAAGATTTTAGTCTGCAGTAAAAAGACTAAAGCATTGTGTTATAGATAAAAGTTATTTTTCTCACATCTGGTGATGGAGGAATTTTCCCTGTGTGATACCATTTTGATCGATGATGAAAATGATTGTTCAGAGCTACTATTTAGATTATAACAACAGAAGTCTTACCTTTGATTTTGTCTACGTCACGAGCTATATACAAAATTGTTGTAGATAAATTATTATATGACTCAATTTACGCATTTTAGATAAAAATTATAATGAAATTACAAACATTTCAAACGATACATCATAGAGTGCAATTCGTCCCTTAAATATATTTATTAAAAGTTGAGAAAATAATTTATCTACTTTGCTTGAAGTTCTAGACTGCAATCTATAGTGCCACACAATATCGATCCCTTTACTTGAAACCATCTCTATAGAGAAAGATCTCTCTATAGAGAGAATTTTACCAACAATTTGACCATAACACACGTTTCCTAGGTATTTCTCCTTCTATCCAAAGTTGCAAATATTTTACACAAATATAAAATAATTATATGTACAGAAACTTAATGAATTAGGTACTGTGAAAAGCTATCAATTTTAAACTTAAAATTTGATTGTAAAACAAGTTGAAGGAGATAAGAAACGATTAAAGAACTTATAATTTTCCTTCTTTTCACGTCGTTCACGAGATAATTGGAACTGTCTAAACTTGCTATTTTATAACTGAGTATTTCACGCTGGTTTTGTACCTCGATCTCCATTAAATATGTTATGGTGTTGCAGAACCGTTTACTGAAGTTCAAAACTAATTATTAACTAAAATCAATTTGTAAAGTAAGCCATAAAAAATGGAGGTAAGAATAGATATTTGTCTTCTCTAATATTCAGTATCAAAAGAAGTAAGTGCATTTGTATTAAGTTTTTAGCTTCAAATAAAATATAAAATCAAACTCCATACATTTGTTATTTTTATAATATTAACTGACTTTCCGAAGGT
Organism: Dolomedes plantarius; assembly: GCA_907164885.2. NCBI lineage: Eukaryota > Metazoa > Arthropoda > Arachnida > Araneae > Dolomedidae > Dolomedes > Dolomedes plantarius. The sequence continues at coordinate 158,426,387 of OU015491.1, forward strand.
TTTTTCCGTAATATCATGTTTTTATGGAAACGATAATTTATAATTTACAATAAACGATAATATTTATAATTACTTGAACCTGAAAGTTTCACTGTATATTTTAGTTCCATTAATATTTATACGCCTTATGCGATCTTTAAATTTATGAGCATATAAAGTCGGTGTTTATCTGTTCATGCTCTTCAAAATATCCACCATGTTACCTCGTAATACAATCATATAGCCCCGAGCGCTAAAAACAGCTTAAAAGCCTTTAACATAACTTTTGATTCCGCGCACGTTTCTCTCTGGAGTTCCTAATCAGATGCCCTTTGGCTCTTATCCAACTACGGAATGCTGACTTTATACAAATTACCATGGGATAAATCTTGTATTCTGAATTCGAACGATGACTTGTAAGCAACATCAGAAATATCGGAGGGATAAAAGAAAGATATTGTGGGAGAACAATGTAAAGAAATCGTGCGTGAAAGAGAGAAATTCGAAACACTCGGAAAGAGATACGCATGCATATAGATGTTTTTGTCTGCATTTATATGCACAAATACCTACATAAATTTGTCTTACTGGTGCAGTGAGAGTCATAGTATAACACATATATGGAATATTTAATACTTATTTTATTTCGCTGTATGTTTTACTACTAAAAAAATATCCCATTTTGCGTGAAAGGATTCCAGATTCCTGTTAGTTATAATAACATCTTTAATTATAGGTATAAACAGATTAGGATAATCTCTGTATTACTCAATGTCTTGAGGATCACTGTGTATTTTGCGGCATCACAAACCGATTTATTTACTACCATTCCCACAGGAACTATTTCCCACAGGAATCAGGACGAAGTAAAAGTTGGGGCCCTTAGTTGGAGTGCCTTTAATAACTATGCTTTCAGAGTGTTTGTGAAAGCACACACTTTTACCTGTTTTATTTCAATTTCATTTTCAGTAAACTTTTTCATGCTGTCTGCCGTATCTCACAATAGTGTTTAAGTGCTTGCGGCCTAATCACGAACTCGGGGAGCGGTTGTATGACATGCACGCAAGGGCGGCTCCAAAGGGGGGAGCAGTAGGGGCAAACCCCCCCCCCAAAAAAAAAAAAAAAATAGCCTGGCTAATTTATTTTTTTTCATAGCCTAAAATTATATAATCGTAGTACTAATACTAAATGAGTGTAAATTTAAAATGAGAGTACGTTTATTATATATATATATATATATATATATATATATATATATATATATATCACCCTAAGAGCAGACTTTGCCTCCCCCCCCTAATCTCTGACCTGGAGCCACCACTGCATGCACGTTAGACGTAATGTAGCAAGGCAGGCTTAAATAGCAGCGGTTTTGAAATAGAAGGAAGACTGTAGGGATGAACAAAATGTGAATATTAATCATGGTAAAGATATATCGAAAAAATAGATCTTAATTATGAACACGAAAGGGCATTTGAGAGAAAATTTTTGAAGCTATTGAAATTGTTGTGTATGTGACAAATTGATGTCTGCAAATCAGCCAGATATAACTCTACCAATCGGATACATTCCTGAACTGCAAATAGTAATAGTCTTATATCTTTGCGGATGTCTAGGTGTGTGTATTTCTAACTCCTAGTTATGTTAATAAAAATTATTTGTTGTGTTTAGCCTCCTATATTTTTTCTTCATAAAACACATAAACTTTTAAAAGTATCATCAAAATACAACAAGTACGAAAGGTGCTGAATATTATAAAAACAATGTAACAATAAACTAAAAACTAAACTCGTGGCGCAACAGTCCACTGTGGACCAAGGCCGGCGGGGCCCATTTCCACGTTCTTGACCGTAAGCTTGGGGTGCCATACAGCATATGTCTCAGTCAGGTGGTCAACTGACGTGGGAGCCCCAGAGTTTAGTTCCCAAGCATACTTCGCCCTTATTTTATTGCCCCACTAAAGGGATGAAGGGCTGAGTCGACCTTGCCCAGTCGCAGGGTCGAATCCTGGACCTGTGGGGAGGCATCTTGACGCTTTTAACCGCTACGTCACCGGGTGTCTCAATATAACAATGGTAACCGAAAAAATGGGATGCTTGAAATTACCTTAATAATTCGATTCAAATGGTAAATTCGATTCAAATGGTCAATAAAGATTTTAAAAGTAGATACGGGATTTAATCGGCGAGCTCGATGGTGCTTTTATTTTATTTGTTTCAAATATTCGATCTATGTGGGTGAAATATTTATGTATTTTATTATGCATTGTAAGTTACAAAAATAATGCTCATATTGAGAAAAATACTGTCTCAAATACATTTGCTGTTGCACAAATAGATTCCCACTCGTCCACTCGAATTAGAAAGAAGAATAAAAATGCTGAGTTTGAATGGAGACTAGGTATACGCATTTTAATAAGTTTTGAATATTACTGACAAAACAGAGGAGAAAACCTAGAGTAACATAAAACGTGTCCACGAAATGTCATATGAAAAACATTCGTTTAATACTGTTAAGAGTGTGAGAACTATTTCCCTCGAGAATTCGCCTAAAATCTTCGAAGTTAAAAATAAAGTATTGAGGGTTTAAAATATTGCAATCATTGCTTCATTGTGAATTTCTTTAAATTTTTCTTAGTATACATTCAGTGATGCACATGAATTCAACTTTTACATATTTTGAATATTTAATGTAGTTCAGAAGCGGGAATGAAAACCGATTCAAATTTGTTATAATTACTTTAATGATAACAGAAATTTTCAAAGAAAAATAGGCTTAATCGAATCGAATTTCTATGTTACAGTCATATGATAAAACAGATCAGTTATAAACGAATGAATTACCTTTGATCTTTTTCATTGTATTCAATGAAAAAAATCATCAAAAAGTCAGTGGTCTCTGAGCCTTCCCTACGGCATTGCTTTTGTGGAAAAATTTTTATTACGGCTAATTCAATAAAATTAGAAAAAGTTTACTTGGAATTACGAAAATATATGTTTTGCGTATATCACTGTATTAAGATAATGAAGTGGTTAAGACTTCCCTTTTTAAGAATGAAGATTTTTCCAAATTTCTAAAGGTAAAAAAGACTATTTCAGTACAAACAAGTAAATACTTGAGAGAGTAACACAAATGCAAAGTTATTTTTAACAAAATTCATGAAATAGTGTTGAAGTATTCATTGTGGGTTTCATTAACTTGAAATTTACATGTATGCAATTGAACACTTATGCTCTGCGTCTCGTCTTCTAGAACACAGAATGAAACATTTCAGTACACACATTCAAGGGACACTCCCGAGCGGATGTTTTCCATAAAATTTATCATCATCAAGCACTCTTAATTTTGTACCACAATTTGTGATGATTCTTTGCATTGTGGGCTGGGTGAATCCACGCACCACTTTGAACACTTCCGCTTTACAGTTCCATTAATGTAGCCTCACTTTACGTCCTGCCTATCGGCTGACATTTTTTTAAAAATATTTTATATATTAATAAAGCTTACACTCCTATTTGCAAATTTCACATGTATAATTACTTGACCATGTATAATTACCTACCATTGACGTGAGTAGATACCAGTAATAAATTAAATTCTGAATTTGGAATTATTTTACTTCCACCGCGCTTATTGGCTGTGCGTGTCTTAGGAACATATAATAAGTTGGTTGTTGGGTGTGCTTGAGGTGTCAATATTTACAAGTGATGTTATACCTTCACTTCCTTGTAATCCATTCCAACTGGCTTACGATTATTGAAAATTTAAGTGACTTGTGAAAAGCGAACCAAGTGTTGCAATAGTATCGATTCAAAAGTATAGAGTGTTTGGTACAATGGACAGTTAAATAAAATGTAATCGTCTACACACAGCAATTTATCGAGCCACTCAATGTGTGACGTCAACTGGTCAACAAGTGTTTTCCATTCAGTAAGTTCAATGGCGCAATCAAGGATCGTATTTAGTCCCTCTCCAAACAGGCACAAGAAAATGATATATATATATATATATATATATATATATATATATATATATATATATATATCCCTTTAACTTCTAACTATCTCCAGAATCGGAATATCTAACCATAAAGCGTGAAATCTCGTCCCTATAAAATGGTTCTGGTTGTGCCACTAAATACATCAGACGATAGTACAAGCAGTAAACCCAGAATAGCACGCATGTCTCAATTCAGCACTAAAAGTGCTCGGTTAAAATCCGGAGAACACCTTCATGTGGTATGGTTGTGGGAGGAGATTACGAGCACACTATACTCCCTCCCCCCAACTTGAGGGTTCTCGGTCAAAACTGAAGAGGCACCAGGAAGTGAGTGGTGTTGATTGAGGTAACCGATTCTGCCTTTACAAGGAATCAACAAATCTCGTTGTTTCTTCGGACGAATGTCGAATGACACACCGGTGTAAGAAATTAAGAGAATTTGTAGACTTGGTCGATTATCTCTAGAACTACTGTACCGATTTTAATGAAATTTGATATGTACATACATTGATACAATACAAAACAAATAACCATTTAATAATTGTAATACACACGCATGATCATGCATAACACTCGTTCGAGTCGGAATGTATAAAACAGCGTTTGCAGAATAAACAAAAAAATGGTTAATAGATGGGTTAATAGGGGATATGGGCCCCTCATAGAGAGATACAGGTCTCGCAGCTTGATTTCATACTTGAAATAAGGCAATTTATCATTTCCTGTGGCAATTGGTTCCACTCGTTCAGCAACGCTGTTTTAGTTCCGAGAACCCTGGATGGTTCTCGGAGGGGGGTTGCGAGTTGCAATTGCCCTCCCTAGAGCGTCCCAGACATGCTCTATAGGGTTAAAGTCTGGAGATCTGGCTGGCCAATCCATCCGGCGAATATCCTCACTCTCTAGAAATTCGTCGACCAAAAGAGCTTTATGTGACCTCGCGTTATCGTCCATTAAAATGAACTCAGGGCCAACTTCACCCTTGAAAAGGCGACCATAAGGCTCCAAGACCTCATCCTTATACCTCACACCAGTCACAGTGCCTCTTTCAAAGACATGAAGAGGTGTGCGGTCATCCAAAATGATGCCTGCTCAGACCATTAAACCTCCTTCGCCATAATGGTCGATTTCGCGGACATTGGTGGGTAGGTAGCGGGTCCCTAGTTCTCTCCATATGAACGTACGGCGAGAATAGGTGTTTAGGCTGAACCGGGACTCATCAGTGAAGAGAATAGTCGGCCATTGCTCCATACTCCAATCTCTATACTCTCTGCGCCATTATAAACAGATTCAACTGCTCGTAGAAGTGAGCGGGACGCAAACAGCAGGTCCTCTTGCAAACAACCCTCTCTCATGAAGTCTTTTGGAAAAAGTCACCCTTAATACACGGGTTCCTGTGGTTGCATACAAGTCACGAGAGAGCTGAGAAGCAGTAGCACTCCTGTTTCGCCTCGCTATAATCGACAAATGGCGATCTTCTCTGGCCGCCGTGGCTCTTGGACGACCTTGCCCAGGCTTTCTCTCGATGGATCCGGTATCCTGGAACTGTTTCCATAAGTTACACACGACGCTGGAATTGAACTCTCTGCAAATTTTGATTTGAGATTGGCCTGCTTCTAGCCTCCCCACAATTCGCCACCTCATTCCATCACCTAAACGTTTGTGGTTACTCAATTTTACTGTTACTATTTGAAATTAACCGATTGCTGCAAAATAACACCATCTATTAACCCATTTTTTTGTTTATTCTGCAACCGCTGTTTCATACCTTCCGACTCCAACGAGTGTTACACACGATCACGCGTATTACAATTATTGAATGGTTATTTGTTTTGTATTGTATCAATGTATGTACATATCAAATTTCATTAAAATGGGTACAGTAGTTTTAGAGATAATTGACCAAGTCTGCAAATTCTCTTAATTTCTTACACCTGTGTAGTACAGAAAAACATCGTTTATCCGGCCCTCGTTGATCTGGATCTCCGGATAATCCGGATAAGATTTGTAGACATTATTTTTTTTAATGTTCATATTAGATAATGATTTTCAATTATGATAGCGAGAACGTACCTACAAATACGCCAAATATTCGCGGTTTAGTTTGATTTAATGTATAGTTCCTGAATAGATTGTACAATAATTTATGGTAATAAAATACTTTTCGTTGAGTTTAAGAATGCTTTACTAGACTTACCAATTATTTGTGAAGAATTCGTGTAAAAAGTTTTTTTTATATTTTTAATGTCTTCCAAACAATACTATGCAATTTTGTTACGAAACATAGTATTTTACCGTAATAAACGGTAAGGTTTCTTAGTTAAGGATTTTGTTTTGCTTAATACCTATATTACTCGGATTGCCTATCGTCCCAGTTAGTCCGGCTAAACGAGGTTTTACTCTATGCCTGTTGCGTTGGGAAAAATATACCGTATGTAGTGTATACTTACAAGTATTCACAATTCTTACAGTTATCTCAGGGAAATTTTTAAAATTTTTTTATCAACAAAAATTAGTCATTGAAGGGCTTTTCTATACTGTCACAAAATAATTGTAAAAAATCCGGCAACTGATGCGTGTCATCTTCTCAGTGCCTTGCCAAAACTGCGTTGCCAAAACTAGCTGTATTTAAAAAATAACCGTTACGAATTAACTTTTCACATGAAATATGTAGCTAAAACTGTATTGATTACAGTTAAAAACTAAAATTGAATGTGAAATGGTAATCTAACCATTCATTTGCAGATGCGAATAACCGCACTAAGGGCATTCGAAAATTAGGTCATCATAATTACCTCTTCAAGAATTACTATTTTTTACTGGTTTCGCTGCTGCGTTAAAGGTGGTTGATTAATTCTCAATCATTAATTGCGACGAACTCTTTTAAATGTCAAAACTATTTTTTATCTGTTTCAGACAGAGTCTATTAGTAAATTAAAGGCGAACGCTCTTTTTCAACGCTGAAACACGTTGAAAGCTATTTACGTCATTCATTAACTAATACGAGATAAAACAGGATGTCACTAATAGTTAAAGAGGAGGATGTTGTACAAGCCCTAGATTATGATGACATTATCGATGAATCCTTTAATCGTAAAGGAAGAAAAATATCGTTTATAGATTGTGTAAAATATGTTATATGTTTTGTTTGGAGAGTAATTTATATATGCATACTATTTAATACGTCATTTATATGTTTTTCTTTTCCCAATATTTATGAAAATGAATCTTTTTAATTTTTATTTATTATTCAATTTAATAGTTAAATCTGTGTATTCATTATGCTAACATAAGTAATACCGTCGTTTATTTTAAGTGTTTTTTCTTTCTTTTTCAAATGTGGAGGCCATATCCCTTTCAACATTTGCCTATTATCACCGCGGTTCTGCTGGTCTCTTTATTAAAGGGGCACCACATAGGTGTACTAACATTGCCTCCTATGAAGGGTTGACATAAATGGAGGCATTTTCCTTGGCGCGACTCCGGGATTCGATCCGAGAACCTTCGGCACCGAAAACCTGCGCGCTGTACCACAGGGCCGCCGCAAGCCCTTTATTTTAAAAGAAAATCTGAAAAAAATTCGGTTGCCACGAAGAAAAATTCTGATTTTTTTCGTGCACAGTGTGTTACCCTAACTAATTGTAGAAAAACTGAAACATTTGTCTAGAAAAAGAGTCTTAATTTGGGTCAAGCATTTATAATGGTTAGTGAATTTTTCCGATATAGCTACCACTAGTAATCTATTCGGCGTTCTTTACTTAGATCTTCTATTTAAGATTTTTGAAAATATATTTTTTAAATTTTTATTTATTATTCGCTTTAATATTTAAATATGTTTATTAGTTATGTTAACAGAAGTATTATCGACATTTATTTTAAAAGTAAGCGTGAAAAATTCAATTGCTACAAAGAAAATTGTTTTATTTTTACCATGTTTTTATTAACTCGCTTTCTTGTTTGTTTGTGTGTGTGTGTTTGTCCGGTACAAACCTTGCAATCGATTTTTAACTAACTTCCCGACTAGCTAGACATTTGAAACTTTTAGAGAGCTCAGATCACGATGACAATGCATTATTTTAATACTTTTAGCCATCTTTAAGCAGAATTGAATCATTTTCAGCTAATTTTGTTTTGTAGACTGGTGCAGCGCCATCTATCTGCCGTAACGGGAACGAAAAGTTAAACGCAAATTAACTTCCAATTAACTTCATTTTCTTTCAAGTTAATAGGATAATTTATCAAAAATTTTTAAAAAGTATTTATTAATACATAGAATTGTCAAGTTTATATGATTCAACAGAAAATTCAAAAACATGGTATATAAAAAGTTCATTTTTTTCTTGTAATTATTTCCCCTCTACAGTGTTTTACCCTTTCTAATTATAGAAAAACTGAAGCATTTTTCCAAAGAATAGTCATTATTTGGGTCAGGCTTTTGTAATGCGTAATGAGTTTCTTCCATATAATAACAAATAGTAATTTTTTAGTTATAATTTAAATAGAACTTCTAATTAAGGTTTGTGAAAACATATTTTTTTTATTTTTATTTATTGTTCATTTTAAATCAATATATTAGTTATGTTAACATACGTAATATCAGCATTTATTGTAAAAGTAAATGGGAAAAATTCAGTTGCTACGATGAATATTTCTGACCCTTACGAATTGTAGAAAAACTAAAATATTACTCTAAAAAGTGCCTTAATTTGAATCAACCCATCATAATGCGTAATGAGTTTGTTCTATATAACAACCATTAGTAATTTCCTTGGGTGTCATTTATTTAGGACTTCTATTTATACCGTTGGGAATGTCCCTGTAACGGAGTTGATAGCTTTTATCCTTACCGTTACGAGAAAACAAGTGAGACCGAAAAAGATATATACACCAATAAAATGAACAGACCTAAATTAATAGTTTTTTATACGATTCATGATATGTAATAAACACTGTTTCTCATTAGCACTGCTCTCAGTCGCAATCAAAACAGTGCTGAGTCAGCAAAGCGATCAAAGGATACGGAATCAATTTCGGAATACTAAGCAGCTAGAATTCCAATGCTACATACTTAATTAGCAGGTAACGTATGAGTGTCATCAATATACGTCAGCGGTAACACATTGTGTTACTCATGTAAATGAAATGCTACTTATATACTTCTTGGCCTGTGTATCTAAAAATGCACTTAGCTGTAGACCCAGTATATTATTATTTATGTACTTTATGAACTCATAAATCTATTAAAGGCACATCTTTACGTTGTTTCACTAATTAAATTCTTAGGACATAATCAGTTTCTTCTCCAACTGCAAAATCATAATCAATATTTCTAAATGTTTTGTGGTAAGTTCTTTTTGTGGTAACTCGAAAGCAAAACAGAATTACATAGGAATGTATGACCGGAAAAGCAAACCTGATCAGCTAGAGGATAAACAAAGATACAGAAATAAAAAGTCAACATTTCTGCATCTTTGTTTATCCTGTAGTTGACCAGGTTTGCGTTTTCGGTCATACATTCCAATGTGATCATCTTTTGCTTTCGGGTTTTCTACCTCCTCCAGAAAAAAATGCGATATTTCAGGCAATCTACTGGGGTTGGTAAGAGGTATGGTCCGATTAAGTAAACAGCGCCCTCCAGGGGAAGGTTTGCGTTTCCGGTCATACATTTCTATGTCATTATTGCTCGTCTTGATGCCTACTATCACCCATCTGAATTTGTCTGTCGAATTCGACAATACCCTGTATTTAATTTAACAATTTCTTCATTTTCAAGTACTCTTGTTTAACAATACCATTTTTTATATAGCAATGTTTTAACATTTCGGTGGTTTTTATGACTCGAATAACAACGCACATACTATAAAATCATAAAGATAAATCCTATTTAACCTACTCCTTGAGAGATTTTTGAATTTTAACACTTTGCATCTATGACTAAGTAATCAAATATGTGGTGAATATTCTGTTTATAGTAATTTTTTCCAGGAAATCGGAGGTAATTATTGTATATCAATTTCATTAAAAAGCAAAAGAACCATTCAAGCGTGGTCTTACTAATTATTTTGCAGTGGCACTTTTGAATTTGCTTTTAGTAAAATATAAAATAATATTTGATACTCTCTTCACTTCCATTAGCGTTAAAATATTCGGAAAATACTTATTACTTAACAAGTCATATTTCTAAATTGAAAAACAATCGATATATTATAGACAATTAATATATATCCATTTTACGATGACAGTTTCAAAATAAAAGTTATTGTTCTATAGGCCCGAAATTAAATCATTTAATATCTAATTTAGAAATCCCATTAAATGTTGCTTAAAATAAATCATTATAATCCACAAGGAACGCCTACACACAGACATGATCTATACCATTTCAAAAAATGAATAATAATAATAATAATAATAATAATAATAATAATAATAATAATAATAATAATTAGCTATTTATTCTCCCCAAGCATTAACCATTTACTAAATCGTAACTTTTTGCTAAGCAGTCATGCTTTGTAATTCGATTCTGAGCCTATTTTCAGTCTGGAAAGCGGCCAAAAAAGATGTCCTTAGAAATATTCTCCCACAGAGAACGTGAGAGAAAAGAAAATGATTCAGGTTTGTTTTATCTTCAACAACACATTCTTAATTCCGAATATACTTCTTAATTGTTATTCTCGGGAAAAAGCTGTTTATTTCTTTAGAAATTTTGTTCACATACTTGCTTCGATACATAACATTAACTGTCTGTGCTTACATTAAGTATATGACTTTATTGCATGTTCCAATGGCAAAATGGTAGCCACTTAAACTTTATCTTTTTTTTAGATTTAAAAAAGTAAAATTCTATTTTAATTTTTATTTAGATAGGAAGGGCGTAAAGATTCATTACTTTTACTATAAGGATATAAAATAACTCAATATTTAGTAGATTTATTTATTCACTAAATCTACTTTAATAAATATATAAAAAATGTTCCATTCTTAAAGGCTTCATTTAAAATTCTGCACCACACGAAAATATAGGAAAAATTACTATAAAATCATAAAAGGGAAAAAATTGTGTATGTAGATTCATTGTAAAAATACACACATGTACAAACCGCATGATGATAAAATTCCGTTTTTGTTTGCCATTTATTCAACGCAACAAAAATGAAGCAAAATTGTAACATATTTATATAAATGCGGTACCATTTAAATGAAAACACGAAGATTTAAATAGATCAGTAAATAGGTATCTAAATTAAACATAAATGAATTATATTTCACAACAGATTCTCCTTTGCATGTAGACTAACATGCTTCAAAAGTGTAGACCAACATGCTTATAAAAGTGGTGATTATTTGGAATGGATCGTAATGTATCGGTCTGTTGGGTTGTCGTCTAGCAAAATGTAACCATAAATCAAACAAGTATCAACATATCGCTATGAAGTGACACATTCACAAAATAATGAAATCCGCATGAAATCTCCATAATCTATGAAAAGTGGGTAACCAAAGGAGTTTTCTAATAAAATTTAAAACACTGCGGAATTACTTCCTTTGTCAAAAATAGGTTACCAGTACAGTATATTTTGTGCTTAGTATTATACTAATTTACTAGAAGTAGCTTATTACTGACTTTACCCCGTGGTAAATATTCCCGAAAGAGGAGAAGTAACAGAACAGCTTCGACCCCATTGACGATATTTTGTATTGGCGACTTTTTTTTGTCACCTAGCCAAACATCGGATAGTTAATATTGTATGAATTACATAGACATTTAATTTTGCAAAATGTAAATTAAAAAATAATGCAATAAGTAAAATATCGTAAACTTTGTAGATCCAGAAATTATAGATAAATTTACACGGGGAGGCATGGTTAAATCAAAATAAAAAATAAATAAGAAAAGCGGTACAACCTGGTTTGTGTCACGCGACTGTGGCAGGGTTGCCGTAATGAATTCTGTGTATACCAAATTACCAATATACGAATTCTACTATACCAAAGCAGTTCCAACGGGGTACGAAGTTGAAAATGACGTATTCCATCGGGTTACGATCTGGAAAATGGTTTTTTTTCAGTTTAAAACTCGCGACTGTGGCAGAGTTGCCGAAATGAATTCTGGGATACCATATGCACCAAATGTAAAATGTCGCCAATAAAAAATATCGCCAATGGCGTCCTATATCGAAGCTGTACCCAACTTATTACTTTCAATTTAAAAGCTCAAAATGTCGCTAAGCAAATTGATGTGCCGGTGTCACCAATAACTTGCACAACCCTAAATACCAGTTACGTGCAGCTCTTGATGAATTGCAAAATAGAAACAGGATCACTACGACTCTTGCTCACCTCTTCTGTCGTATTGTAGTCTTCGGTTTTCGTAGTACAAAGAGTACCAAGTTCCCCATTTTCCCTCTTGATATTTTCGCTGGTCTTTCCAGCATATTGCAATTAGAAAGGACACCTTGCACATTTTTACACATTGTCATAATATTTTATACTCTGTCTCGGGTTAATTTCTGCCCTTTTAGTTGCAGAAGCATTCGCAAGCCTCACGCCAATTATCATACGTTTCTGCTAGTCCCGTCAGACCCAAATTTTGCACATTAATTCTAACAGTGTGTTAACTGATACTCGAACTTCATCATATTTTATACCTCTCCTCGACAGTGACGTATTTCGCGTACTTTTGTGTACTCTGCAGATCACACGTCATTTTTAAGCTGTGTTTCTATTATTTTACAACTTTTTGTTGATGGGGAAAAAACAACGTAGATAAAAATATGAACTGTTGTGTTTCTATCTGGGTTTTTTCATAAACAGAGGATTATAAAATAATTGAAACACCACTTTAAAAACACGTGTGCATGGCAAGTTATGCAACTTACGACAAGTACGTCATTGTCGCATTGTCGAGCAGATGTATAAAATACTTTGAACTACAAGTATCAGATATAAGCCATATCCAACTTATGCACATTAATTTTTACTTATTGAATTATATGCCTCTGTCCGATAATGCCGGACTTGTCGTAATTTGCATATGCCGCAGGTCACAGGAATTTTTTTAGCGGTGTTTCTATTATGTTGATAGCCCTGTGTTGATGAAAACAATGTACATAAAAAAATTCTTCATTTGTGAATTATTTTTATATTTAACACCTAAATTTAAGGTTCCTGTCTCTAGCTTTTATTTCCTGTTCTTACTTATACAATACTCTTTTCATAAATTCTAATCTTCCATTTATTTCCACATTAAGGACTTATCTGCTGAATCACATTTTTTAGGTGTAAGCAATTCAATAAGGTCGCATATTTTACTGATTTCCACATTTCCTCATAAGTTATTGCACACAATGCGATTTCTTCTTGTTGTGATTCGATTTCTTGCTTTAAATTCCTCTATTCTTCCAAAGAAAAATAACAAAAAAAAGGGAGTAGATCCAATGATGATCGAAATAATTGCTTGTGACCATTTTAGTAAAATGGACATATGTTCAAAGTGTTTTTAAAGAAGGTAGGATATTTTAAAATCAAAAATATATAAAAGCATAATAGTTGTAAGTAAAATATCAAAACTGCTTTAATATTGTGAATTTTATCAAGTAATAAATTTTATATAAATACACCAAAAGTAAAATGGACATATGTTCAAAGTTTTCTTAAAAAAGGTAAGATAGTTTAAAATTAAAAATATATAAAAGCATAATACTTGCAAGTAAAATACCAAAACTCCTTTAATATTGTGAATTTTATCAAGTAATAAATTTTATATAAATACACCAAAAGTACATTTGCTCTCAGAAATTTCGTTTCTTTATAGTTGTGTCGAGATAAATTGTTCTCGGAATTTTTTTTTTCTTTTTTATGCATGAAATGGACATTCTTGTTAGATAATTTTTAAGAATTAAGTTTTTCTCAGTATGAAGTAAATTAAGAATAAAATATTAAAATATTTATGTAAAAAATAAATATTTTGATTAATATATTTATATATTTATTAAATAAATGTACATTTAAAATATTTATTTTAATATTAAAATTATATAAATGCATAATAGTTGCGACTAAAACGCCAAAACTCATTTAATATTGTAAATTTTTTCAAGAATCAAATTAATATATAAATACACCGACTACATTTGCTCTGAGAAATTTCATCTCATTATACTTGTGTCGAGATAAATTGTTCTTGGCAACTTTTTTTTTTCTTTGCACGAAATAAATATTCATGTTAGATAATTTTTTAGAGTTAAGTTTTACTCAGTATGAAGTAAATAAAGAATAAAATATTAAAATAATTCTATAAAAATAAACATTTTAAGTAAATACTTTAATTAAAAGATTTATATATTTAATAAATAAATATACATTTAAAATATTTATTTTAAAACTAAATTATATAAAATCGCAATAGTTGTAACTAAAACGCCAAAATTCATTTAAGATTGTAAATTTTATCAAGAAACAAATTACTTGCAATATATAAATACACCAAAAGGACATTTGCTCTCAGAAATTTTGTCACATTATAGTTGTGTCGAGATAAATTGTTCTTGGCAATTTTTTCTTTTTTTTCCTCAAATGTACTTTCTTGTTAGCTAATGTTTAAAAATTAAGTTTTACTCAGTATGACATAAATAAAGAATAAAATGTGTTATATTTTATCCCACAATATCCTTTCATAGATACAACAGTTTAAATCCTCTTAAGAATTATATATTTAATTTATAAAAAAGTATGAAGTATAACGTATACTCATGTACTTCCACATTCTCTTTTTTCTTTGATGAATATACCACTCTCACAAAATTTTCTTTTAAAGCGTATTAATATATTACAAAAAACATTTGCTAAAAAAATTATATGTTTTGCAAGAAAGTAACAATATGTAGAATAAATCATCATGAAGCTGGATAACGCAGTATGAGACAAAGGAGAGAAAATCATAAGGGAGTTTAATAGAGAAAGCAGTGAAAGATATCTTTACAATTTTTTATACATTTTTAATGTAACTTTTTAAGACATTTTTAGCGCTCATTTTTTTTTACATTCCTTCACAGCATATATTTTCAAAAACAAAAAAGGAAATATAAATTATTTGATTAATGGAAGCAGGAATTTTTCTTAAAGCTTATTCACTTTGACATTTTTATTTAAAAAATAATAATTTGATGCCTTGGTCTTTTTTTATTATTATTATAATTTTTTTAGTTTTTCAATATGGCACAGTTCCTCTCTAAATTAAAAGCAACTAGTTGGAAACCATTCAACTTTTTAGACACTTTCAACGCATTGCAAAACAAAGGGACCTTTATGTTACGCTTTTCAAAGTCGCTTTTATCATTTTTACAAAAAGAATCTACAAAATATAGATGCTATCGATTGAATTAACCACAAACAGATTAGAAGTTCAAAATTCACAGTTAATTTTTTTTCCTCTGCTCTTTCTTCCTGAATACAGTTCAGGATACATGTTAAAGAAGTGATTCTGAAGAATTTAATTTAAAGTTCACAATACAATGAATTTTGGCTGAAATTTAGGGTTGTATGTAACTGTATAGCCTTACAGGCCAATACATTTCATTTTAGACTGTGGATATAGGTCATCATAAAAGCTCTTGTAAATATTTCTACCCTGCCATTTTCTTCTTATTTATTCGAAATTACGATCTTTGATATCCAGTTATTTTACCTCATTTAAGTATGTCAAGGGTTCATCAATGTTGTCAGGGGGATGAGAAATGGTACGAGCCCTCGAAATGTAGCCCCTGGGGTTGCTCGTTCAAAATGGAAGTGGCGCCTGGGAGTAATGATGATTCATTTGTATTATGCCTCCAGATAAGAAGTAGTCAACAATTTCCACGTTCTATTGTGCGTATATCTCACGACAAGTGCCTCCGTATTGAAAAAAAATGCAAAGCGTGAAAAGCAATATATTTGAAATTAAAAAGGTGTATTTTTAAATCGACGTTTTAAGAAAATTTATTTGTGTTAAATGTGAGATTAAAAGTTTGAATTTACATCACTGTTTTACTGTCATTATGTTATTACTTTTAACTGTTAACAATATTTTTTCCATTTATTTTCCCTGTAGTTGTCATTTATTGCCAACTGTCTTAGCCCAAACCAAATGCTTAGCCCATGAACCAAGATGTAGTTATAGACAACATTCTTAAGAGAGGAGAGTCATACTACCATTATTAAACGATGAAATGCATCCCAATACACGCTGGGTGAAAAAATAATACTGATACGAGAAACTTAAATACGACAATTTATGCAGCAAGACAGGCATATACGGTGCTTCGTAAATAAAGCTGTTTCCAAGATTAAGAGCCACGTGTTCTACAAGTTAACAAGATTTCGATACTTGAAATTGGAATTCATCAGTGGTATGTTCTCTAGATAAGTATGGTGTGTTGTTACAATATACTTGTTGAAATTCTTAATTATTGTATGTAATACTATTTAAAGATGTGGATTCAAACTGACTGATGAATAAACCTTTTACTTGTATTTCGTGTTTATATTTTTAATCTTACCACAGAAACCTTAGAATTATTTAAGTCCGTTGCTATGTTCATGATATAGAAAGTCCATTAAACTTTCCTCGGTTTCTATAATAGTTCATATGGAACGCAGATTATTTTGTAGAAAGTTAAAATTCATTTGTTTGTGTTTAAAAGCAAATTGAAAACTTTAAGTCCTTCATTTAAAACAAGACATTTAATATAAAGAAATAAAATAGATACAATTATTGACATGAAGTACTGAAATACAATTGGTTAGACATTATGAAGTTCTTAACTAATCATATTAACATTTATAATTTCGCTAGAAAAAATTTACTTGATACAGCCTTTTAGAATCCGTTATCTATTGTGGGTGAAAAATTGTGTTAAGATTTTTTTTACTTAGTGTCTCTTCAATTTTCGCATTTATAAGTCTCCACTTCATTCAATATTACTTTCATCAAAGAAGAAAAAAATCCTTCTACTACTTGTTTATGAAATTTCACGCTTTGCAAATTCCTTTCAGAAATGAGCCCAAAATTATGCGTTTTTAATCACAATCATAACTTTTTTATGCGCTTCGTCTCACGTGAGCATTTTATTATTAATTCGAATAAAATACCCGTGATATAAGTTGGCAAAAAGTGTTTATATTTATTACAGTTATCCCTGACACTTTGTCGAGAATATTAGGAATGATATTCAATCCAATTTCTGCAAGAGATAAATGAGTTCATTTAAAGCAGATAAAAGTTTTTTTTTTTGTTGCAAAAATTGTTTGTTCACTATGTTCCAGTGTTGTATATAATTAAATTCAGGAAGAGTTGGTATTGGAAAAGATCCAAAGGGGATTTGCTTTCGAAAGATAATCTTAAAGGAGGACGTGAGGGAAATAAAGTAAATTAATGGGCCCCTTCTTCCTTTAAATTCGACTGTGTTATTTATCTGTTATTTATTTCTCTAATAATTTTTATTCTTCTCAGTATTTTGAGAAGATAGCCGTACAAAATTGTGTCATGCATAAGCATAGTTTATCATTTAGTGCTATTTTTATGCAATTTAAAGAACGATAAACAAAATATATCTTAAAAGTATAAACAACTCTCAGGGTTATTATGAAAGGAGGAAGCAAAATCATAATAAATATGACCGTATGTTTTCACTTGACTTCGGAGTTTATTTTACAAAGTGCGTAAGATATTTAATGTTATGCATGTAGTTCGATAAATATACATGATTTACGATATAAGAATTAAAAAACAATATTTGCTGAAGTATTTATCCGATTCAGAATAAAGCAAAATACGTAAATAAATAACATTTTAACGTATTAAGTAGCTTTGGTAATGAAATTTTTACGTCATTAAGGATCCTTTAATGTTTAGAGCGAGTGTATAACATAAGGATAAAAGGACAAAAATTTTTTTACAAAATTGAAATAAACTATTTTATCATCTTCTTACGTTAAAAATTTTGTACCCTAATTTGTGATAGATGATAGTGCTTTCCGCAGTGATGTGGAGGCCTGCACTTTATAAATTAAGAGTAAATCTTACAAAAATTCCACATTAGGAATTTTTTTTTCCAACAATGTAGTCATCGATTATGCCTTCCAGAGGTGTCCATAACAACATTGAAACCCAAATCCAAAGCTACCTGCCTGTTAGGGATGTATATTTTTTCTTTAAAGATAATAAAACAAACCTCTAAAAATCTATAATTCACTTTTATACAGTAAGTTTTATTAGAACACACAATGCTGAAAATTCTATACTACACCTTCAAATAAAAATTCTTCATTACTTTTAACTCATGCAATTTTTATGCAATTTTTAAAAAATAAAATTTTAATAATGACATCCATAATAAATCAATAAAATTCACGTTGTGTTCCACGGCATAAATTAGCAAATGTGCGGTGAAGTTTATTAAGTGTGGACAGTAACTTATATTCTCTGAAATTTTATGTTATTTCAATTTCCTATGATAATTATGGATAGACAAAATTTGTGAGCAATAAATTTAAAAAATAAAAAGAAGGTAAAAAATCATATAAGAGTCATACGATTTTTTACCTTCTGCCGTAAAATGATATTCTGGAGAGAAAGAAAATTGTTAAGTATTGCCTGTACGGATAAAAGGAGAAAAATATATACTATTTTTATGCGGCAGAAACTACTTTACGATTTTATTATGAAAAGGTACGTAAAATAAGAAAGTTATTATGTAACATGAACCATCATATATATAAAATAAATTATAATATGGATTACAGAAAGATGTTGAATATTTCTATCTCTAAGTAACAAACCACAGGAAGTATCGAATTTATGACGAACTACTACTACAAATTGACGACTACGAAGATTTGGCCTTTTGGTTTATTGGTAACATCTAACAATTGTAAAACATAAATAGAAAAATTTTTCCCCACATAGGGATTCCAACAGTGGGTTACATGACCTTTCTTTACGAGGGCGAGGAGGGAACTGAGAAGCGAAAACTTCTCCCTCTCTACGGGCGTCGCAGCGCCTCCTCGATACAATTTTCTACACACCCCACCGTGAACAAAATGTTCACCTCTAATTACACAATATGTAGGGTATATAAACTACTTAATAAAATGTCACTAACACTCAAAATACAATGCAATAATCAAATTTGCATCAATACGAGAACAAATATTATTTTAAACTTACTGACAAAAAGAGACCTAAATTTATGTACACAGTTCTTCAAAACAAATTTAAAATTTTAATAATCCAAGGTATTAAAGTATATATGAAAAACTTCAATCATTTAATTCAAGAGGATATATAAGTTGTATGGGACGCTTATATTGGCCACTTGAAGTACGAACAAGACAAGATCTTACGTGTCCATCACGACCTACGAATACTTCATCGATGATACCTAAAGGCCAAAGTAATTTAGATTTCGCTGACCCTTCCAACAAGACCACATCACCTTCCTTTAAATTATCTTTAGGAGAAGGAACTATAAAGTAATGGGCATTTCTTAATTGAAGAAGATAATTTTCCTTCCACTTACGCCAAATTTGCTTCAAAAGTCTAGTTTGGTACAACTTTCTGCGATTTAAATTTTCCTTTGTGGATAACTCATTGATGAAAAGATCAGCAAAATGTACAGGATAACTATAATTTTGACCAGGAAAAAAAATAGAGCCGGAGTAAGAGTCATTTAAATCATTACTTACGTAGGTAAGTGGCCGATTATTTAAAACACATTCGATTTCTGTGAGGATAGTCATAATTTCTTCAACAGATAATAAAGCTTTGCCTAGGATCTTTTTCAAAGGATCATTAACACTTTTCATGAGCCTCTCATAAAATCCACCCCACCATGGGGCACTAGGCACAATAAATTTCCATGTTCGCCGTTAATAACAACAAAATCCTTCAAATTTTTCTCTAAAATGATTTTTGAAAATTGCCCTAAAATGTCATTTGTGTTTTTGAATGTTTTAGCATTATCCGAAATGATGACTTCACAATTTCCCCCTCGAGCCAGAAATCGCCTTAAAGACAAATTAAAACTTCTAGTTGACATGTCGGAAATGAGTTCAATATGAACTGCTCGTGTCACTCCACAGGTAAACAAAGCAATGTAGGCCTTACGAATGTCCTTACCTGATTTCAGATAAACAGGTCCTGTGAAATCGACCCCTGTAACTGAAAATGGCGGCCTTTCCAAAATCCTGTCCTTTGGCAGCTGAGCAGTTACCTGTCTCGCAGGTTTCAAAGTATACTTCCGACAAATCAAACATTTATTCAAAATTTTCTTTACCTCTTGCCTACCCTTAACAATCCAAAATTTTGTACGAATTTTTGCCAAAGTAGCTGACATCCCACCGTGTAAAATTTTACTCTGTTCTCTAATTATCAATAAATCTACAAATTTTGATTTAGGCAAAATAATAGGATGAGCTTCATTCTCTGAGAATTCACGCTGCTCAATTCTCGCATGTGCTCAATTCTCGCTGCTCAATTCTCGCTCAATTCTCGCATATTCTTCCATTATTCACTAAAATCGAAAATTCGAATTTTTGGTCAATTTTAGCCAATTTGAAAGTCCACCATCGCCTTAAACGAAGTATTCCGTTATTGTCTAAGAATGGGGCTAAGCTTAAGATTTTCGAATCTGTGGAAACTGACTTGCCAGTTTTCAAACAATGCAATTCCGAAGGATAGGCTAGAGATTGTTCAAATTTTATCCAAGTATTTTCTTCAATTTCTAATTCAGTTGCAGTAAGTGGACCATTTTTATATTCTAAATGTTTCAATTTCGCGTTTCAAGTTCATACTTCACACTTTTTTCTCAATTCAAGATCACAATTAGGTTCAAAATAATTAGAATCAAAATTTTTACAAGGGGCCAAAAATTCCGGTTGTTGTCTCAACGACGGCGGTCCATACCACCACAATAGACTTTCAGCCAAGTCTGTGGCGGACATACCCCTAGATAGCACATTAGCTGGGTTCTGTTTACCAGGGCAAAAAATGCCATCTGCCAGGTTCAGTTAAAGATTGAATTTCTTCAACCCTATTTTTCACGAAGGGTTTGTATTTGCTAGATTTACCCTTAATCCAAAAAGTGTTATCTGAGAATCACTCCAATAAAAACATTTAGCATCAAATGTCAAGCATTCTTTTACTTCTGTAACTAACCTAGCAGATAACAATGCTCCCATTAATTCCAGCCTCGGCAAGGTTATAGTTTTTAATGGTGCTACCCTGCTCTTTGAGCATATTAAACTTGTGATTACCTTACCGTCAGCAGAAACACTTCTCAAGTACAGCACAGTTCCATAAGCTGCTAACGATGCACCTCAAAAACAATGAAGTTCAAATGAAACAAATTCACAATAAAGCTCGGAAAGGTAATATCGTGGAATCTTGACATCGGTCAATTGTTCTACATCCTTGCACCACAAGTGGCACTTATGAGTCAGTTTTTCTGGCAATTCTTGGTCCCAGTCCAAACCCAATGTCCATAGTTCTTGAAGTAGACACTTCACCCTTACAATGAACGGTCCGAGAAAACCAATAGGGTCGAAGAGTCTACCGACAATTTGCAGAATAAAACGTTTAGTGTCTATTCTGCGAGATATAAATTTCACAAGTTCTGTGGTGGAAAAGTATATCGTATCACTATCTGGATCCCAGGCCAAACCTAAGACCTTCGACGATAAGCCAGAACGAACAAGAGTGTCCGACCGTTGATTTCAATGTTGTTGGCTCTCCACAATTCACGAAGTTCGGATGAATTAGTTGTCCACTTTCTGAGTACCATTCCAGCATCGCTGAATATTTTTATACTTCCAAATGAGGTTTTCAGAGCATCTGAAACTTCTTCGCTTCCTTCTATTAGACCGTCGACGTAGACACAATTCAAAAGTAAATTCGATGTAGCTGGCAATAGTTCTTGATATTTCTCAAAATGGTACTTCAGAGTGGCTGCAAAAAGGTATGGAATCGATGTTAGCCCAAAGAGAATCCGCGTGAAGTTGAGCACAAATGATTGTTCATTAGGGTCATCAACCCAGAAGAAACGAGTGAATTGACGATCTGATTCTTCCAATTAAATTTTCAGAAAAGCTGACTTTACATCAGCTGTGAACGTAACAGCATTCTCGCGAAATTTCAAAAGCAATTGGAATATGTTGGGATGCAAGTTCGGACCTGCGTGCAAACAGTCATTGAGAGATATTTTCTCTTTTTCATGTGCAGATCCATCGAATACTATGCGTACTCGACTAGTTGTTTTGTCTTTCCGTATGACAGCGTGATGGGGCAAATAAAATGATCTTTCTTCCGGATTTTAAAGAAAAGTTCTTTCCACGATACCTTCTTTCAAATATTCATCAATAACACCTTTGTACTCATCGAAAAACCTGCTATCCATCTTAAACTTGCGAGTCAATCCTTCGAACCGTTTACGAGCAACTCCTATATTATCCTCTAAACCAGAGGTTCCCAAACTTTTTTTCTCGTGGACCACTTTCAAAGTTTTACTATTTTCGGTAGACCCCCTGCTGCTACATTTCTACTGTATTCCCCAAACTCCTAAAAAATATCACCCTAAATTGGGGGTGTTAAGAAGAAAAAAAAGTAGCACATTTTCTTGTGTCCTATTTATTAAAATAATACTTGTGGTTATACAAGATTATAAACTTTTATTATTACAAACAATCAACAATTGACAAAAAATCCACAATGAACTCTGAAATGTGAATCAACAATAAAAAATAGTCATACTTTTAATGAAACGGATGTACTGGATGAATTGACAGCAAATTATCAATATTTGGCTTCAGTTTTGTAAGAAGTAATCTCAAATCTCCCCGTTCTGTGATGTTCAATCTGCTCCTTTTTTTGTTAACAGGTTGGTAACGGCACTAAAACTTCTTTCGACAAGATATGACGAGGGAAACGCTATCAAAAATTTTCTCGCAATTTCTCACAGCCCAGGATATTTTTCGGGGATTTCTGCCTGCAGCCAAAATGTTTGATAGCCTTTTTTAAATTTCACCTTCAGTTCCTCGTTGGTGCTGAGCTCAAGTAGCTCCTCTTGTAATACCACATTCGCCTCTTCCGTTTCATCAAATGGGGTTATGATCCATGGTGGTATTTCCATCGTCAGAATATCTTCAAATCTATTTTTGAAGTCATCATGCAGGGTATTTAAATGTTGAGCGTATGTCTGAATATCCTCATCAAGACATTCTATCTGTGACAAGTGCGAAAACTGGGAGAATTTGCGCCGACTAATATTTTGCTTCATTAATTTCAATTTACCAAGAAAAGCCGAAATTACACCCTTTGTTTCTATATCAGAGCTCATTTCATCAATACGTCTTTGTATAGTGTTGTTACTTAAAGGAATTCTTTTGAGTACGTCAAATGGAGGTTTGTGCAGAACAGTTTTTAAAACCTCTTCAATAGCGGGTAAAATTAACTCTTCTCCGATGGTGTGTGGTTTTCCAGATTTCGCTATAAGCAACGAAATATTGTAAGATGCCCGCAAGCCATCATAGTTACTTTGAGACGTTGAAGCAAACATACTATTTACGGTAGGTCTCTTTTCATATTTTTCCCTCAATGTTTGAAAGTATTTCAGATCTTTACCTATTTTTTCAGGATGACACCTTCTTAGATGGTCTTCGAGCTTCGATGGTTTCATAGAGTCATTGCTCAGAATTTTGTTGCATAAAAGACACATAGGCAATCGTTTGTCTGCTGTTGATGGAAGAAAACCAAATTTCAAATAATCAACACTGTACTGTCGACATTTCTTCTTAGATTCAGCCATTTTACGTATCAGTTGTGACCTGTAAAAAAATGTTTGTTTTTGAGGCGCTTTTACCAGAATATGGCTATTATAACACAACAGAATAGAATTATTGCAATTAAAAAAAAATGCCCGCGGAAACACCGCTCTTTTAATTAATCGCCGTCGTCGCGTAAATAAATATTTTTAAACAAAAAAGTACCTAGGTACCTAAAGTTTAATCTTCCCTGGCTTTTTGTTCTTTTATAGAAGTTTTGAATAATCTCTAGTATTTAATTTTTACTACATAACTACCTACTACACTCAAATAGTAAAACAAATATAATATGATTGATAAATTACAATATACAATAAAAATATGTATAACAAATAGGCAGATACTTACTTTTTCCGGCACTGCAAACACTGACTTCGATTCACTCACAGTCACACTTTTATGTTCAAAATCCCGGAAACAAATGAGTAACGTTTTGTTCTTGGCATTCGTATTTATACTAATGTAGATTTCAAGCACAGCGCAAGTCGCATTTCATCCCTTTGCAGGTCTAAACAAGCATCCCGGACGAGCGGGCTCACGGGCGGCACTTTGCAAGTCTCGACATGTGGTGTACACTTGTACTATTATCTATTGTTCTATTCAATTCTGTGAACGGAGTCTCGAATATTTTTGAGCACCTACCTAGTGAATGATGCTACCTGCCTACGTTGATAGGTAAATCCAAGCCAAAATTTTTTTTCTTTATTATGAAAACCAGAAATTTTTTTGTAGACCCCCCACTTACAACTTGTGAACCCCTGTTTTCTTTTCACGTCTACGAGGACCCCCGTGTGGTCTCCTATGGACCCCTGGGGGTCCACCTGGACCACTTTGGGAACCTATGCTCTAAACCATCCTTCACACCCGACCTCCACGGCAATTTTACACGATAGCGCCCATCAACAAAACGAATCGACTCATTGAACTCTCTAATCATCTCCTGATCCCTAATATCAACACCTGAGATACAATCCTGCACCCCTAAACTCCCCAACTCCCAAAATCTTCTCAATTCTGCCGAAATTGACTCTTCTTGATTGAGGACCAGATTGACAGATGTAAGTTCGTCAGCTTTACCACATCTCCCATGAAGCGACCCCCCTAAACAAGTTTCAACTGCCACTAACGAAGAATCCAACCTTTCGACGCCTCTAGTTTAATTCCAGTAGTAGTCCGATCCTATCAATAGCGAATAGACTTGTCTGATGACTCATCTGAACATGTCAACACAAATCCCTTAGACTTCATTTCTGCCGACACATCCTTACTGGGAAGTTTCACAATAGCGTTTGATATTTCCTCGACCTCTAGCGCTTCAAAGATAAACTCCTCTCCGTTCAACACATTTTTAAAAACTATTTCTACTCTGCGACAAATTTCGGTACTAGGAGGCTTAGCACCAAACGAATAAATTTTCAAATTTTCGGAACCCAAAACCTTTAAACCTAATCTCTCCGACACATTTTTTCGAATAAAACTACGTTGTGCTCCATTATCAACTAAAACTAAGGCTAATCCTTATTTTTTCCGACCCACTATTTCTGCTTTAACGCACTGCATCAAAAACCCCACTCAAATCATTTACCACATGATTCAATGACACGTCATTCTGAACCTCTTCTCTCGGCTTCTTATCATTATTGAGTTTAAAGCAAATGGCTTTGGCTTGGCGACCCTTACAAAAGCTACATGTTGGCCACTTGCATCTTTTTACGAAACAGTTAATCTTACAACACACCAGAAAACGTTTTTCACGGACTAGCTTATCTCTCCTTTCCTGGAGAGTCAAAATATCATACTCTGAGCTCCCATGCTGTGAGTCATTGCAAAAAAGACACCTGTTAGAACTCGCGCTCGTCGATACATTGGTGCTAAGTTCCAAAGCTGACTTATTTTTGCGATTCAGCTGAGTGTTAGCCCCCCCTCTCTGAGTAGCCCCTTTCTGGACTGCAATGGAGATAATTGTGGGGTGGAGTGACCTTGGATTCGCTGAGCCTTCTCCCTCGCAGTCACTGCTCTATACAAGAAGCTCATTAACTCTTGCAGATCATGACATGTTTCTTCACTGACTTTAGCAAATTCTAACGTTATATCATGTGGGAGATTTTTTAAGATTATGTTTGTCAAAAGAGTAGTGTATGTTTCTGAATCTATTCCCAGACTTTGCAAACACCGAATCTGTGTTTGACAATCGAAATACAAGTTATGCAAAGCCTGAACGTTAGAAGAATTTTTGACTGGTTTAATATTAAGCAAATTTGAGATGTGCGAGTTTATTAAAATAGACCTTTGACCAAAAGTTTCAGAAATCAACTTGATTGCTTGCGCGTAATTTTCTTAATTAATTGAAAACTCCTTTATGCTGCAGAGAGCCTTCCCGCCTAGCATGGACTTTAAATAGCACAAGTTATCAACTTCACTTAAATTTGGGTTATTGTGGATTTAATTTTCAAATTGATTCCAGAATTCAAGGAATTCGGACGGCCCTCCATGGAATTTTGCAATAGACAATTTGGGAAGTTTGGCAGTAATTTCTACACGAGTTTTCTATGGTAACGAATTTTCGGTGGTTCTATGTTCAGTGGTAGAATTTAAGTTTAACGATTTAATTTTATTTTGCATTTTAATTTTTGCAGAAATTACCTTTTCACAATATTCATCTACAATTAAAACTTCAGCCCTTATTTCATTCTCATCATTAATTAGTTTATCTATATCTTCATTTAACATACTCAAAATTTCACTTTTACTAATTAACTGTTCGAAGAAAGACTCACAGATATCAGGATTCAGATCCGGTTCTAACACAAAATTATCAATTTTGTCAATTATCTCTGTTAATTGTTCTCTATGAACATCCCGTTTGGTTTTGAGCTTTATCAATTTCGACATTTTTACAATCGCTAACACAAAACAACAAAATAATATAAAATCAAAACCTCAACTACAACAATTTCAAACACAATTACTACAACAATTTCTAACAATTAAACGAAACCAAACTAACGAAAACAGAATGGCAAAGTCAACAAAATAACTAACGACAATCAAAACAAATGTCACAATAAACCAATTCAACAAAAACATTAAATTTCTCACCCTAAACGACGACTTGAATATACTTCGAAAACGAACCGATGAGCACAAAAGTCCCATTACAACAGTCCCGATTCTCTACAAAGGCACATCCACTTTAACGAAAACGAATTTTTAAGGTGGAACGACAACGAATGTTCTTGAGATTATTTAGTAGTAGAAGGCGACTTTAATAGTTGACTACGAATTTCCCACCTCAGATGCACCACTATCGAATTTATGACGAAATACTGCTACAAATTGACGACTACGAAGATTTGGCTTTTTGGTTTATTGGTAACATCTAACAATTGTAAAACATAAATAGAAAAATGGGATAGGGATTCCAACAGTGGGTTACATGACTTTTTTTACGAGGGCGAGGAGCAAAATGTGAAGCGAAAACTTCTCCCTCTCTACGGGCGTCGCAGCGCCCCCTCGATACAATTTCCTACAGGAAGTGTTCTTATACCGTCCAAGTAAATTCTATACTCAGGAGAATGTATATCCAGTAATTTTATGTCCTAAATATTGAGTAATATTTTAGAAACTGTTTAAAATGGATATATTGAAAATTTCAATCTCCAACTGGAAAACCACATTAAGTATTCCTATTCTATTTGAGTACATTTCTTTAAAAAGAAAAAAAAATCAGGTAATCTCTTTTAACGAAACTTCCGAGGGTTATTAACGAAGAATTACTTATCGCTGCTAACTTGTATGTATATATGTATGTATGTATGTGTTATTTATATATGTATCCATCTATCTATCTATCTATCTATCTATCTATCTCTCTCTATATATACATATATGTATGTTAAACTTTTGACGCTTCTTCGTAATTTATTGTTTAACTGTTTACTGCTTGTCCAAACGATAGACTTGGTTTGGCGCGCTGTTCAAATTTATAACTCGCGAGAACGGATGGTCGAACAGTTTTAGCGCCTGAAATTTTCCTTTCTGCAGGACCATTATGGAGGAACGTAATCCTGCGTAAAACTATATGCAGCTTTGAATTTTACTGCTATGTCTCATGAAAAACGACGTTCTTTTGAAATCATCCTTTGATGAATATTAGAAAATACTCATGTTTATGATCTACTTATGTTTATGATTCATTTATTCAATTTTCACTGTAAAATAAAATCTTTTATGAATGATTATTATAATTTTTTTAAATTCTGCTATTGGTGCAGAAAAGCGAACAGTAAAATAGAAATTGCATGATCTCACTATTGCTTATATTACGTTGTCAGATATTTCTATGTTTGAAATTGCTTCTTTTAAACTATCGTTATTGACGATAAAAAAATGTAAAACAAATTAAGAGTAATTTCCTACAAGAGTAATAAAATGGATTAAGACTATCAGGTCGAAACGCATACTAAATCCTCCCGTACAAACGACGGTAATGAGGCGTATCAAACGTCAAGATGAAATGGTGTCCTGGCAGTATATTCTCATTTAGACGGATTCTACAGTGTTGAACTTCACACACGTAATGTTCTTGTGGAGATTTATGAGGATCTCACCCACCGATTAATGTAAAACGTTACAATGTGAAATTACCGAAAGCTCCGTTGCGAAAATCATGCAGTTTGAGCCAAGTGAGTAAAATAAAGTATGCTTAGAGAACATGGAGTAATGGTGGAGAAATGGTGGAACACTTTGAAAGAAGTTCTTTGGATTCAATCATCTTCACATACGCCTAGCAGAGTTTGGGCTGCCTTTAAATATAGGAAAGGATAAAGTTTTCCGATTACTATTTTGTAGACTGTTTTCATATTGGATCACTAAACACATAAATTAAATCGAATTATTTTTTATCAAGGATGTTTTTATACAAGTTCAATTACAAATGTCCATTTCTCAGCTTAACCACATCCCAAAGAGCATAATGCAAGTTTTTTCTCATTGTTAAAGGAAATTAATCTTCCTTTGACAAACCTTATTTTTTTATTATCTAAACGGAACGATAAATGAATGAACAATTTCTAAATTTCACAATGTAAGAAATGCCATACTAGAAACAAGCTATCGCACCATTACAAATCCGTTATTTCCCTGAAGTCACACAGAGAGGAATATGTGACATCGACCACTCTTCCAATACCTGCATTTTAGTCAAGAATATTCCTTTTTATGAATTGCCGGGGTTAATGTGGTTAGCAAATGAAACAAACAGGAACAAAGCAGTAATGGATTCTAGAAAGATAAAACCAGAAAACATAACTTCAACAAAGAATCAAGGATGGAGCAGAAAATAAACAAAGGTATTCCAATATTTGTGCTTACATACAAAAAGACTTGCCATTCTACTGATAATTTATCAGCCAGATATCCAGACCTAAACCCTATTTAACATGTCTGGGACTTTCTTGGGAGGACAATTGCAGCTCGCCACTCCTCTCAGAGAAACATCCACGAGCTTTAAACTGCGTTGTTGCAGGATTGAGACCGGGACTCATCAAACTGCCTCGTTTCCAGTATGACGTCGCACTGTGAGTGTTGTATGTCTATGAGAGGGGGCCACAGAACCATCAGGGTTATTTTATGTTTGATCTTGTAGAGTGAGTTTTGGACATTCCCTTGTTTATAAGTCTAACTGACGATCATGAGTGCGTACCATGACTGTTGTATGGTACAATATTTTCCCTATATAACTGTATATCCATGCCAAATTTCATTAAAATATACCTTTAGTTTTTCAAAAATTTGATAAAATGTGCAAATTTTCTTATTTTTAATACTAGTGTATATATACATAACTTACACACTGCTACTTTCCCGATGTATTTAATCGATGTTTACTAAACTTTAAAGCCATTCAATTCACCTTTATCACAATGGTAACGATCCATAATTTTACTTTCATGCGATATTTGGTTATGTGTCTGATCTTTACAGCCATCATTAGTTATACAAAGGTTTCAGACCTTTACCTACTTTAAAACGCCGAAAAATTATTTAAAAAAAAGTATCTTCTTTTGGCTAATTTTTTAACCAGTTGTAATGCTGAGAAAAATAATAATCAGGCTTGTAAAAATTTCTATTTATCAGTATGCATATAATTTACAGTCAAAAACTCACTTATAATCAGTGTACCCACATTCATAGAACAGAAACTTTGGATTTTATCGTAAAAATTTGAAAAAAAAGTCAATTTTGACATTTTTGGGTGGCCTTTTTCGTAAACCATAGTGTTTCGTAAATTTCAAATGTTAAGGATATGTTATATTTCAGGCCTTTATTCGTTTTCGGTCCATGTTATGATATGTTCAGGTCCGTTATTATCATCGTTGAAATTTTGTAAAGAAAAGATATAAATGTACGTCTTTATTTTCATACTAAAGAGGAAGAGTCTTTATTTTCCTACTAAATTTCCAAATAATATATTTCTTTCTACGTTCCAAACCCAGCATCCAATTATTCTTTCGGGGGAAACAAATGATAAAAAGAAAATTCTCTATAATGGACATTTGATAAATATTCGTGAAGCAAGTTTACCTCCGGGTGACATGTTGGGTGCATTAAACACTTGCGTCTCAATTTTTTTTTGTTACGCTTGATCAGTTCTATTAGTAGATTCTAAAAACCTGACAAGACAGGTCTATAAGAATTTAAAAGTTTTATAAATGTTAAGCTGTCTAGCTTTAAAATTATAAATTATTAAAAATTAAAACGCTAAAAAATTGTTGAATAAAATATTGCTATTTTTAAAATACTTTTCCTTGGAATAGGTATGTTTTAATTTACACGAAGTAAATCATGATGTATTATTTTGCCTTTTTAGCAAAGTAAAAATTGGACACATCTAGAAAAAATAAATTATAATAATTGGTAATGCATTGGAGGTAGTAAGTAATCTATTAATTTATAGGACGTAGTTATTTGAATTATTCAGGTGTCACCTATAACTTGTAACCAATTATCCTCAGGTTGGTGAGAAGAGTAATAAACAAGATATTTAGGATTATCGTTTACAGAAGTGTTTGCGTTGTTACCATTAGAGCATAACTATTTTTACTAAATCATGTCCAATTGCCTGGTACGGATACCTTATAAGATATACTAAAAGTGATTATTTTATCTCTGAAACATCAAGATCAACGTAATGGTGCAATAATGTACTTGTTTGATCTTGAAAACATATTCAAGCACATTAGGAATATAGTATGGAATAAGAAACTTCATTTTTAGCTCATTTATTTTAACTTTAGGTTACCATTTGTGAATAAATGTATCCATCATGCAAATATTACAATTTATAGAGAATTCGAGAGATGTAAGGTTTATTTTCCTTCTAGAGAGTGAAATGTATTTTATGTGATTATTACATATGTGATTAATTATGCTATTATCCTCTGAAATGACAGTAAGTCAAACCTGCATTCAATACACAGAGATGGAAATTTTTTTGTAAAATCTAACGGAAACCTTTAACTAATTTACACAACTCAATGAATTTATTCTCCACCTCTACTGCATTCCATTAAACAGTAAGAAATAGGGACTTGTTCATGCTTGAGTGGGAACTTGATTAATAAACAAACTGAATCTCTTTAACTACGATTTATAATCAAAATCAATACTAATTCCGAGGCATGCAGGTTGCAATCAGTATGGGAAACTATTACTTCATCCAAACGTGAGAGGCGAAAATTTACATGTGGTCTCATTTCGGATTATATTTTTCAGCCAAAATCCCTGTTTTGCGTGTTACTTTTGCCGACAGTATGTATACAACGGGAAAAATATGTACAAGCGAGGTTTGCGCGTTGTTCATACGAAAAGAAACGGCAATGTCTAAAGGTAGAACCTATGATATTCACAGAGATGATCCAGTACCAACGAAAAGAATCATAGATACTCGAACATACTTGAATTTGTTTATTATTAGTACATTCTTGGTTGGAACTAAATGTTTTGACATTGAAATTAGTTTTTTTTCTGAATCAGCGAGGACGGGCGTCATAGACGTTAGCGATACAAAATTGCACAAAAGAAATGCATCTACGAGGAACAAGTGGTCTAAGCCGCATAAAGGGCGAAATCACAACAATTCAAAGTCATCCGCAGAGTCCAGTACGAATAAAATGAATTCAAACATTTAAAATCACTAAATTCGCTTTTTCTTAGCAGTATGCGTTTTCCTATCATTAGCCCATATATTGACTGGGTTGTTCAACAAGAAAAATTCTCAGAAAATGGTACACGAATGGGTGAAAATCTGGTAGAATTAGAAAAAAATAGAGCTCCAAAACATTGGACTTGAAACCCATATCTGGGTTTTACAGTGACCATATGGGTTTACGTTATATATATATACATATATATATATATATATATATATATATATATATATATATATATATATATATATATATATATATATATATATATATAGAGAGAGAGAGAGAGAGAGATAGATAGATAGATAGATAGATCCGTTTTCCTGGGTTCGTTAGGATTGAATAAGATCTCTTCTGAAAGTTCACACAAAATATTTTCCTGTAAATTCTCCAGGTGAATACACATATTCTAACATAAAATACGTAACAACTGTTTTATGCAGTAGAAAATTCTAAAAACAAAAGTCAGGATGCCAGAGTTTTCAAATACAATCAACGTCATTTAACGCAGTTTCAACACACTCAATTTTCATTAGGAAATTGAACTGAGTTCCAGGTTCAAGTTCAGGTATATCAACTTGTCGAAGCTCCAAGGTCTGTAGGACTTATCTCCAATTGTATCATTATGCATCAGAAATATATTTGCTCAGCAGGTAATTAAATATCATAAATAGGCCCTTATCAGTAAAAACATAATACAAGTAAAAAAAGAAATAGTAAAATAAAAGCAAACGCCGGGAATCGCACCAGGGAGAAAAATAACAAGGCGCACGCGCACCCACTGGGCCAGATTTGCCACAGTTATTTAAGAAAATGAGGAAGATATTCGCACTGAGAATATAGTAAAGTTCTAGGGGGTTGGTAAAAATACAAGTATGGAGGAGTATAAAAATAAGAATAAGTAAGCAAGATAGAAGAGTCGGTGTTAGGTCTTAAGAAGACACGTCCGATGGCGTTTGCGGTTATCACGGTGGGAGTAGTCATAGTAGGGAAATTCAGCTATAATCTCATTGCGAATGTTAGGAATATTATCAAAAATATTCTTAGAGAGTTTAAGAGCAGTTTCCTTGAAGGAAAGGATACTGAAATCTCGTCGTATGGTTTCATTAGACATATAACGGATCGTTCAGCGAATACGTCTCAGAGTCAAGTTCTGGATGACCTCCAGTTTATGGATAGAAGTTTTCGCGGCGTAGAACCAGACCGGTATTGCATAAAGAGCTACGGCGAGAATAACTTGTTTAAAAAGAAGGACTTTGTTTCTCATGGAAAGATGGCTGCCGTATATTAATGAGCTAAGTTGCATGGTAACAGCGTTACATTTCTCTACTAGTTTATCGACATGGAATTTCCATGTCAGCCTGTGATCAAGGGTCACACCAAGATAGAACTGAGTTTCAATGCCAATGTCAGGTATATTTATGGACTTCCAAAGCACCCCCTCTAAGTAATTCTCGACTAGATACTTCTTGAAGTTTCCAGAAAGGTTTAGTCGGCAAATTGGCGACCATTTGGCGAAATACAGCCAAATTTGGCGACGAAATTAAGTCACTAAATCAATCGCCAATTTGGCGTTAACTCTCATATTTAATGATGATCCCATAGACTCCCATGTTAAATACATAGCTATAGGAGCTCTTCCATAGAAGACATTTTAACGAAACAAAATGCAAAATTTACAAAATTCGCAACAATATCTAAAAATCTAGGTTTCTCCATTGTAAGTTTAAAATATATCAAAAAAAATTGTTTATCATTGTAAGCATAATTATTTATGTAAATATGATTATGTAATTCAGTTGTGAAATTATGTAAATTTATGAATGTAAAATGATAAAAGTGGTGATCAATTTCTTTGAATCGCGATATATCTGTGTCTTATATTATTCCAGAATTTTGATATTTGTTACGTAATATCAGAGATAGAGTCAGTAATCCCAATTATGGAATCGAATCACACTTCATCATCCCTTTAACTATTTTACACCACTATTCTCAGTGCGTAGAAATAATTTTCCATACGTCAATAGAGTCACAATAAAACACACATTCTCTTCACACTTTCAGGGGCAACAACCACCCCCGTTTGCTCGGTGCAGATTGTTTCTCGATTTTTTAACCTAAAATATTCTAAACATAAAGAGAAAACCTAAAAAAAATTTTAAATTAAAGGTTGAAAAATGTTTTTACTTCATTAAACTGATAACAGATGACAGCACTAGCCATTTTTCTGGTAATTTAACTTGAATACGTTGAATACAATGGAAAATTAGACTAGATTTAGGTGTTCGCACTGTTCGAACGGCGCCCCTGAAAGGGTTTTAAACCAGAAACTATAAGCAATCTGAAAAAACATATAGATGTTATAAGAATTGTCGTTCTTGGGCACCTAAAATAGAACTGATAAAAGACGTAATTGAAGGATCAAGTTCTACATGCTAAGAAGCACGCCTTTAAAATTCAACAAATAAACAAACAAAAGAAAAAAGAAAAACAGAAAGATCTGCAGCAGTACTAATTTGGAGGTGAATAATGAAATGGATTCAATCTGACGAAATTTAAAAAAAAATAACTTTAATTTAATTTCAAGTAGCCTTAAACAAAGGGGTGTGCATTATTTTAAGTGTATTTATTTACCACTCTAATAATAAAAAAATATATTTTTAGAAAAGCTGGGGTTTTTTAAATTACAATCTGGGTTTTTAGTTGCCATCTGCATTTTTTACATTCTTCTTGCTGGGGAACCTGGTAACAATGGTATGGAGCCTACTAAACAAAGGTGCCAGAAATAATAGCTGAGAGACGCGTATTAGTAATGATCAGTCACATTTGAATAGAAGTAAAGCTTTATCAAATCGTGAAACTGGCAAAACTTCCACTGATAGTGTGAAGTAAAATGCTAAAAATATGGGAGGAGAAAAAATTTAGTAATACAATTCAAACACCAAGAATTCTGTTACCACCGGAGCGTAATCGTTATAACTAGGTCGTATCGAATTGCCTGGATCTTTAGTGTACCATAAGCGAAGTTTTTACCACTGTTTTACTTGTATGAAAGTTATAGGGTGAGACTATATCCTCTTCATTTTACGTTATTTACCAGGGTAAGTGGATGAGCCAGGTAAATTTGAAATGCTACAAACATATGCATATTAAAGTTGTTCCGTCTCGGATGTTGATTACAGCACCACGGTGAAGGTGTGGCCGAATCCTGTAAAACGACATAATGACCAACGCTCCCCGATCAAGCGGGACGCAATTGTAATCTGTATCGTTCACCCGACTTAGCGGTGACAATTCAAAAAAAATTTTAATAAACGGTTATTCAAACGACCATTGACGAATTATAATATTGTACAATCCAAGATAAATAAATAAGATCCAACGAAGGATCATCTGTTCGTAGGAGCTCGGAGGTTAAACCAGACTATGGATAAAACGAAAAAAGAAAACACAGACACTTGAGCCAAGAAAACGGACACTTCATCCATTGAAGAAAAATTAAATAGATGTAAAGGCGGTATAAAGGGCAACATTACGAAGTTGGAGAATTTTGTTGCTGAAAAGAGTGAAACCAAGGATACCAATACAACAGATCTTGAAGTTAAATTAAAGAGAATAGAGCAGTTTCAGAAGAGGCTCGAAGAATTAAGAGAGCAGTATTATGAAATACCTGATTTTTATGAACTTCAAGAGGTAGAATCAGATATTGATCTTTCAATGGACCGCCTCGAGAAATCAGAGGTAAGCATACGCCTTTTGATTGATTCATTAAATAGTGCTCTAAATGTTTTAAATCAATCTAATGAAACCGAAAGTACAATTGGTTCAAAAATACGCTTACCAGAAATTCCGCTTCCAGTTTTTTTCTGGAGCTTACACTGATTGGGCAAATTTCAAGACCCAATTTACCAATTTAATAATCAACAACACTCAGTTGAATGACGCTGAAAGATTATATTATCTTCGAACATCTTGAAATCGGAAGGAAAATTGTTAGAATCGTCAGATGATAGTTTTGAATCCTTATTTAAAGCTCTAGATGAGCGTTTCCAAAATCAGAGGTTAATCGTGGATTTTCGTATTTAGCGATAATTAATTACGAAAAAATTAACCAGGAATCTGCAAGAGAACTTCGTTCTTTAGTGGATTGCGTTAAGAAAAATGTAAGAGCTTTGAAATTGTTAGAGTACGATCAAAATAAGTTATCGGATATTTTGCTAGTTAACATAATCCTTCAAAAATTAGATAGAGAAATCAGAAAGCAATTCGAATTTTCTTTAAATACATCTGACTTTCCCCAATTTGATTCACTGATAACATTTATAGAAAAACGAAGTACGATAATGGAAACATTAGCCGTTCACAACATACTAACAAGGCTATAAATAAGAGCAATATTTCCCCCGTTAAACTTAAAGCGTTTGAAGTAAATACAAACAAAGTTCATTCAAAGCCATGTATGCTGTGTAAAAATTTGAATCCTTTGTTCAAGTGCATCACATTTCAAAATACGTATGAGTGTAAATGAAAGAAATGATGTTGTGAAACGTAATAATTTATGTAAGAACTGTCTTCGTTCTCATTCTGGCAAATGTATGTCCAAATTTGAATGCCAAATAAATGACTGTAATAAAGCATATAATTCATTCCTGCATCTCTCAAGTGACGGAAAAACAAGGGTCGGTGATTCAGAGGAAACCCATGATTCAATGATTCAGCCGAAATCAGTTAGTGAAGGTCAACGTCGACAATTTTGACGTGTTCAGCCAATAAATCTGTTTTTCTAAACACTGCTTACATCTACATTCAAAACAACCAAAGAGAAAGAGTGAAATTGCGAGCCCTTTTAGACTCTGCTAGTTCGTTATGTCTGCTTACAGAAAATGCAGCGCGCAGGTTGGGGTTAAAATTAAAAACATATAGAATAAACATTTCTGGAATCTCGGGCGTAGGCCGTTTGGCGAAGTATGCAGTGAGTGCTGAGATTTCAAATGAAGAAGAAACATTTTCGCGCTGATTAGAAATGGCAGTGGTACCTAAAATAACGGATTTAATCCCTACAACTAAATTGGATATTTCAAACGTAATTATTCCCCATTCTATTAAATTGGCGGATCCAAACTTCTACACATCAAAGAAAATAGACGTGTTGATCGGAAGTGAATTATTTTTTGAAATTTTAGAGGCTGATCAAACACGAACACTATATGGCAAATTATTATTGCAAGCAAGTCGTCTAGGACATTTAATCGTTGTATCTCTACCGCAGTACGATAACCAAAAATATTGTTGTTTATTGAAGGAGTCGAATTTAGAATTATAATTTAAAAAATTCTTTGAAATAGAATACATCCCAGGCGATAATCAGAATGTAATAAAAAGTGAAGAAGAAGTGTTCTGCGAAGAACATTTTTTGAAAACATACAACCGGGATGAGACAGATAAATTCGTAGTACAATTACCATTAAGAGAAAGTGCAAGAGAGTTGTTAGGGCATTCTAAAGAAAATGCTAATAAAAGGTTAGTCGCTATTTGGAATAGACTAGATAAAAATAAAACAATGGCAAAGTTATACAGGGAATTATTGGAGGAGTACGAGAATCTAAGACATATGGAGGAAATTAAATCGATGAAGGGGACGAGGTCAATATTATATTCCTCATCACGCGGTGAACAAGCCGGAAAAGACATCGACTCCTTTAAGAGTAGTCTTCGACGCGTCATGTAAAACCACTAGTGGTGTTTCTCTGAACTCGGTTCTACTAAACGGAGGGACTATTCAACAACATATTTTCTCTCTGATCAATAGGTTTAGAACACATAGATATGCCTTTAGTGCGGATATAAAAAAATGTTTAGACAGATTTTGATATATCCGAAACGGAGAGACCTTCAACGCATCGTTTGGAAGTCAAGTAAACACGCACCAGTAAAAATTTATAATCTATGCATCGTTATATACGGAACGGTTAACGCTCCATTTCTAGCAATGAGACCGTTAAGGGCCTTAGCGGAGGAAGAAAGTAAGAATTTCACTGAGGCTGCTGCAATTACCTGTAGAGATGTATACATGGATGACTTTTTAAGTGGAGCTGATACTTTAAGAAAGCCAAGATTTTAGAATCGCAGCTTATTCAGCTTTTAAAACGAGGTGGAATGGAGCTGCATAAATGGATTTCTAACGATCCACAACTGTTACAAGATGCTTCAAGTTCAGATTATTCATTTACGGAAACTTCTCAGCAAATTTTTGTAAAGGCATTAGGAATGCTTTGGGAACCTCAATCTGATTATTTTGACTTCAAAGTAAACATCGAGCATAAGGACGTTTACACAAAAATAGAAGTTTTCTCAGCTATTGCCAGACTATTTGACCCTCTAGGTCTAATTGGACCAGTGGTGACAAAGGCAAAAATGTTTTTGCAAAGCCTTTGGCAAAAAAAGTTAGATTGGAATGATCAGTTGCTAGCAAATTTACTCAAGGAATGGAAGGAATTTCTTCTAAAGTTAGAAGAGGTAAATAAAATCACCATTCCAAGATATGTCCTTACTGAAGGTGCTATCCAGAAAAAAAGTCCATGGCTTTGCAGATGCAAGTCAGAGGGCTTACGGTGCTTCAATGTACATAAGATGCTACTGTAGGTCTGGAAGATTTCGAACAAGACTTCTTTGTAGCAAATCCAGAGTAGCTCCTGTGAAAACACTAACCATTCCCCGTCTGGAACTTTGCGCGGCATTATTGCTAGCAAGATTAGTCAAAATGACCACATCTATTCTTTGCATACCAATTGACAAAGTCATATTGTGGACAGACTCAAGCATAGTCTTAGCTTGGATAAACACTCAGCCTCATAAGCTAAATACATTCGTGAGCAACAGGGTTGCAGAGATTCAGTCGCTGAGCAAGGGCTATAATTGGAGACATGTTTCGTCCGAAGAGAATCCGGCGGATATCCTTTACAGAGGTTCAGATGCCAGCAGTCTCTTAGGGAATACCTTATGGTGGTACGGACCCGACTTTCTTCTGCAAGAGTTACCCACAAATTTACCTACAGACTTACCTACCTGTGTGGACAACGACTATGAAAAGGAATTGAAAGGACTAGTAAACTTTACAATGCAGACCTCAGCAAGTGATCTGATAGATTCCTTAATCAATCGTTCTAATAATTTTCTTAAACTAATTAGAATTCGTAGTTATATTTTCAGGTTTGTAAATTAGATGCGAAGAAAGGAGGTTAGCAGCCCACACCTAACCAGTAAGGAAATCCAGGCAAGCACTATATTTTTGATTAGGGGTATTCAAGCTGGTGAGTTCGCTGCCGAAATTACTGCGGTAAAAAGAGGTCATAATGTATCCCCAGCAAGCAAGGTAAGATCACTTGATCCTTTCTTAGATGATGACTCCATTATGAGAGTTGACTCCATTATGAGCTCCATTATGATGACTCCATTATGATGACTCCATTATGAGCGGGCTTAAAAACTCGGGTTTGCCCTTTGAGTCTAAACACCAAATAATTTTTCCAAGTAGTTATAAATTAACAAAATTAATATTTGAATATTATCATAAGAATTGTCGTAACGTTTTGTTTAACGTTTTGTTTAATTACATCATTCAGAATTATTTTACGAAATATCTACATCTCCATTAAATATACCAATAGTATATCATAATGCAGTTTGGGGAACTGCCCTTTACAATGAACCGACGTTAAGTGTAGATATGGGATTTCCCCCCTATCTATACAAAATATTACGAAGAAACTCTTTTTTTGTCACATCTTAAACCTCACCCCACGTTAACGAGCGTTCCAGCGAAAAGGGTTGCGATTGCTGACATTCCTTTACTTGGCAGATATGCCAGTTATCGCCCTCCAACCACACACACCCAAAGTAATGCCTTTGTTCCTCAGCCTTCATCCAGAGCTTGGCGACTACTTGGCAAGCGCCAATTGACATCTGGTCAAATCATCACCTATCACGTGACCACCGGCAAGGAGAGACTCAGCGTTGATGACTTTGACAGACTGCCCTCCGAACGCCATGCGGTTAGCTGCTACGAGTATGAAGACTTTAGACGGGGACCTGACTTTCATTCCCGCGGACAGCTTAGCACGGAGCTTCCCTCGCAGACCGCCGGATCCAAGATGGGATCCGCACCTTTCTAAAAATGGATTGTTGTTAAGGCCTTAAGCCACCTTTTTCCTTTAAAGATATAAAAAAAATAAATATTGATCAATACTAATGTGAATCTCCTTTTTGATATTTCTGTCACCAATTTATTCTTGTTTTGCAGCTCTTCAATTTCGAATTCAATATGGCGACATTGGCCATTCCTGTATACTTCTTTGTCACTATAAAGTATTCCTGGGTGTCCTCCCTTTTAATATGACAATTCATTAGGACATCCTGGTCATGTCGTAACGTTTTGTTTAACGTTTTGTTTAATTACATCATTCAGAATTATTTTACGAAATATCTACATCTCCATTAAATATACCAATAGTATATCATAATGCAGTTTGGGGAACTGCCCTTTACAATGAACCGACGTTAAGTGTAGATATGGGATTTCCCCCCTATCTATACAAAATATTACGAAGAAACTCTTTTTTTGTCACATCTTAAACCTCACCCCACGTTAACGAGCGTTCCAGCGAAAAGGGTTGCGATTGCTGACATTCCTTTACTTGGCAGATATGCCAGTTATCGCCCTCCAACCACACACACCCAAAGTAATGCCTTTGTTCCTCAGCCTTCATCCAGAGCTTGGCGACTACTTGGCAAGCGCCAATTGACATCTGGTCAAATCATCACCTATCACGTGACCACCGGCAAGGAGAGACTCAGCGTTGATGACTTTGACAGACTGCCCTCCGAACGCCATGCGGTTAGCTGCTACGAGTATGAAGACTTTAGACGGGGACCTGACTTTCATTCCCGCGGACAGCTTAGCACGGAGCTTCCCTCGCAGACCGCCGGATCCAAGATGGGATCCGCACCTTTCTAAAAATGGATTGTTGTTAAGGCCTTAAGCCACCTTTTTCCTTTAAAGATATAAAAAAAATAAATATTGATCAATACTAATGTGAATCTCCTTTTTGATATTTCTGTCACCAATTTATTCTTGTTTTGCAGCTCTTCAATTTCGAATTCAATATGGCGACATTGGCCATTCCTGTATACTTCTTTGTCACTATAAAGTATTCCTGGGTGTCCTCCCTTTTAATATGACAATTCATTAGGACAAGAATTATTTGCACATTGGTGCGCAAGGTTTGTTGCATCAAATTCGTTTACGATATTGGCCCATAAACGGTAAAGGGATTGCTCGAAAGGTAGTTCATGATTGCTTAATATGTTTTAAAAATAAGCCTAGGGTAGTAGATCAACTGATGGGCAATCTACCATCCGAACGTGTAACTCCAAATCCCCCATTTCTAAATTCGGGTGTAGACTTTTGCGGACCGT
Source organism: Dolomedes plantarius (assembly GCA_907164885.2). Classification (NCBI taxonomy): domain Eukaryota; kingdom Metazoa; phylum Arthropoda; class Arachnida; order Araneae; family Dolomedidae; genus Dolomedes; species Dolomedes plantarius. Next base: position 158,467,906 of record OU015491.1, read on the forward strand.
TTCAAATAAAATTTCGCAACCAGCGAAAGAGCGTTTTTCATAAGATATATGTAGCGATATTCATTTGTCTAGCTACTAAGGCAATTCACATGGAAACAGTAAGTGATCTTACTTCAGAGGCCTTCATTGCAGCTCTGAAGAGGTTTTGTGCCCGTAGGGGTAAAGTAGCTACAATCATGTCTGAAAATGCCACACATTTCAAGGGTGCCAATTCGGAATTGAAGCGCTTACAAAATTTAGTTCAAACTCCAGATTCAAAATTGGCAGACTTTTATTCGTCCGAATCCATTAACTGGAAATTTATACCACCGTGTTCTCCCAATTTTGGCGATTTATGAGAGGCGGGTGTAAAATCAGTCAAGCATCATCTACAAAGAACTTTAGGCAACAATAAACTAACATTAGAGGAATTCGAAACGATAATCATTCAGGTAGATGGTATTTTAAACTCGCGCCCTTTAGTACCATTGTCGTCAGACATAAATGAGTTTGAAGTGTTGACTCCAGCACATTTCTTAATCGGACGACCAATTACTATGATACCTGAACCTCAGATTATTAATTTAGCAGATAATAGATTATCACGCTGGCAGCATATGAAAAAGTATGTTCAAGTTATTTGGAAGCGCTGGCAGCGGGACTATCTTAATCATTTACAACAAAGACATAAGTGGCAGTTTGACAAAAACAATATTAAAATCGGGACTTTAGTTCTAATGAAGGAAGATGGTTTACCTCCTTGTAAGTGGGCCCTTGAAAGGGTGTTAGAGGTAATTCCAGGGGCTTATGGCAAGATTCGTGTTGTAAAGTTGAAAACTGCTACAGGTATTTTCACACGAGCCATTGGAAAAATTTGTATTTTACCGGCTCAAGACAACTAGGAATAATGCAAATAGTGCAATATTGCAATGTATATAGTCCAATATGTTTAGTATTTGTTGTTCAGTTGTAAATATTGTGTGTTTATGTAAATATTTGCTTTTGTATGTAAATGTTGTGTTATGTATGTAAAAGTTTGTAATCAAGTTTAAATTTTTGCAAATTTCAACGCCGGGTGGGATGTTCCGTCTCGGAATGTTGACTACAGAGCCACGGTGAAGGTGTGGCCAAATCCTGTAAAACGCCAGAATGATCAACGCTCCCCGACCAAGTGGGATGAAATTGTAATCTGTATCGTCCACCCGACTTAGCGGTTACAATTAAAAAAAATTGTTAATAAACGGTTATTCAAACGACCAGTGACGAATTATAATATTGTACAGTCGAAGATAAATAAATAAGATCCAACGAAGGATCAAAAGTTGTGTTATTGAAAATAACAACCGGAAGATGAAGCTAGAATGTACTATAAGTCATGACATATTTGAGGCACCAACTAGAATCGTGAACTAAGTTAAATTAAGTGGGCTAGAGACGTGTGGCCAACATATTTCTGTTCCGCATACGTTACTGTATTTTGTAAGATACTTTGGTCTCATATATTTTTGAGAAAAAAAGCGGTAAATATAGGTCAATTAGATTTCATTAATCACCATTCTGTATCATACACAAGTAAAAGAATTAATCGGGCTTTTTTGTCTCCACACGTATCAATGCAGATGTACAGCGTTCAGTTAACAAGTCGAACTACATGTGAAAGATTTATTTCCATTCTTAATTTTCATCCATAGTATTTCTCAGATCTAAATGGAAGACAGAAATCTAGTCGAAGTTTAATTCAATTTATTAAAAGTTTGCTCATAAATTTCTAAATACGTTATTGTGTTTATAGTAAGATAATGAGTAAAATGGATATACATGCTCTAATAGTCGTGTCCCTTTGTGTGGATTGGTTTACTGTAATGATGTTTATACTTAGAATGCTTTAAAATTAACTTTTACTTCTGTATTCCCAGAACTGATACAAGTTATATCACGCGCAACATAAACACTCACTGAAGCGAAAATACATAATCCATTTATATAAATTTTATTTCTCCTTTAGCCGGTACCATTCTTTTAATGCATTATTATACGTCGTATACAATTAGTTATACACAGTTTTAATTAAATTTACATATCACAACGATCTACACCTACCTCTTAACTTTCGAAACGAATTCTTATGTGTCGATTTAATTATGTCACCTTTAATTAGCAAGTCGGACAGTTTATAAAAGTGGATTTTCTCGTTTCAAATATCCTCCGACTAATGCACTAGCAGCTTTGGAAATATCATTCCACGTGTGCGCCTATCAACTGTTTAATCATTTCCTAATTAAGAAACATTTTATTAAGATTGTTGTTTCAATGAAATTTAGCGGAGTAGCTTTAACGTAAGTACAAAATAGCTTCGCAGGAGAAAATTTGATTAAGATATACACCTTTACTTATAAAATCGCGTGAATAAAACTTTTGCGTGTGAAATAAGTATTAGGAAAAGGATTGTTCATTACATACATAATAATAAATTAAATATAATCCGGCGATTCCCTGTTCAGTATAAATTGAATATTATTATGTTATCAATATTTAAAATCTTGTGAATATATATATATATATATATATATCCTAGTAATTAAAAGAAGAGAAAATGTAATCGAAAAATAGTAGTCATATATTATATAGACAATGTTTTCCAAATCTATGTGTAATTAAATATAATTTGGTGGTGTTGCGTTGGGTAATAAGTTAGGGTAATTAGAAATAATTAATGGAGAAAACTGATGGAAATTCCGTTATAAATAATTTAGTGTTTATGTTAGGTTAGATGTTCAGTTTGCATTGTGTTCTGTACAATAACCCAATAATGATAAGCTTCTAAACTAATTCACCCATTATGGGTTATGAATAAAAAATAAAATTAGTGAAATAACCTAAACTAAAATAAACCTGGAAGTAAAGCTGGAGTAAAAAAACCCTAACACGGAAAGGGCTGAAAAATAAAACTTGAAATATTACTAATAGGCAGAAATGACATGATAAATTAAAATTACATAGTTTATTTAATGATGACAAATAGTATAAAATTTTTCATGACCAACGCAGATATGGAAATATCTTTAATTATTCGAGACATATATACCTCTTAGTTTGAATAATTAATAACCATATTACAACATTTAGCTGGCGATTAAAAAAAATCAGGTAGTCTTTTCTAATGAAACTACCGCCGGTTATTAACGTAGGATTACTTATCGTTGCTTACCTCTTTTGTACGTATATACCTACGTATGTGTTATGTATAGACATATGTACACACACACACACACATATATATATATATATATATATATATATATATATATATATATATATATATATATATACACTGAAGTGCCACTGAATTAGGGATACCTACCTAGTAACGAGTTGGGCCTCCTCTGGCTTTGATAACGGCTGCCACACGACGAGGCATAGATTCAACAAGTTTCTGGAAACGTTCCACGGGAATGACTTGCCAAATATTGGCTAAAGCTGTCCATAATTCAGTAAGGTTTTTTGGTGCTGTGTGATGGCCTTTCACGTCTTGTTCAAATACATCCCAAAGATGCTCAATAGGATTTAAGTCTGGGCTTCTAAGTGGCCAATTCATGACAGAGAAATCAGAGGAATGCTCATCCAACCAGCCAGTAGCCAACCGGGAGTTGTGAGAGGTACAGTTGTCTTGCTGGAAAACTCCATTACCGTGCGGATAACAGAACAGCATAAACGGATGGAGGTGATCACCCAGCAACTCTACGTACCGAATTACATTGAGGGAGGTCGGTGCACGTACCAAAGATCCCAAACTGTGCCACGAAAAAACACGCCAAACCATGATTGAGCCACAATGCCCTTGTACATTTCCAGCCAGACATGCAGGATCCATGGCTTCATGAGCCTGACGCCATATTCTCAGCCTCCCGACGGTATTAAATAGTCGGAATCGAGACTCATCACTCCATGTTACTCGTTTCCAATCCTCTACACTCCAGTCTCTGTGTTCTCTTGCCCAGTCAAGACGTGCAGCATTATGGTGAGTATAGAGCAATGGTACTCTCGTAGGTCGACGGCTCTCGAAACCCATACGGTGAAGCGAGCGTTGCACAGTCCGTTTACTGACTGTACAACTGGCACCGTCATTGAACTCGGTGGTAATTTGAGCTAATCTTTGGCTTTGCTGGCTACGTACAAAACGCCTGAGCCGTCTCTCACCACGCACTGTCAAGCATAAATGTTCTTTGCAGTTTGCCCGATCGTTAGTTGTTTTTCCACCATCCATGTATTCTTGGTATACTCTTGACATTGTCGACCTTGAAAATCCTAGCTGTCTGACAATTTCGGAAATTGAATGGCCCATGAGTCGCACACCTACGATTTTTCCGCGATCGAAGACGTCTAAATCAGGCAGTTTACCCATACTGGCAATTCCAACAACTAATTCAGAACATCCACAGTACGCGCTATATAAGCAGTTACCACAGCGCCCACACTTGCGCATACATGATGCGCAGTGCTACAGAATTTGCAAAGGCTTTTGCTATACCTAATTCAGTGGCACTTCAGAGTATATATATATACACTGCTGGCCACTGTAAATGCAACATTCTGAAGGAAACATGCAAATAACATGAAATTTACAACATGCATTAGCGGAGGTGAGATATGCAAATGATTAGAATTTCAGCGCAGACGCACATCACGCGCGCCTGTGGCGCCACTTCAAAGCGCTATTTAAGGCTTGGAGATTTCGACGATTTCAAGTTCGGCAATTGTGTTTTTCTTGTGGTTTCTTAAAAAAAACGATCAATTATGCCTCGTCGAAAACAGCGATCATCTTTTGATCAAGTATCCGAGTTCGACAGAGGAAGGATAGTGGCCTACCGACATTGTGGATTATCTTTCAGGGAAATCGGTAGTCGCGTTGGACGAAACCAAACAACTGTAATGCGGATATGTGATCGTTGGATGCAGGAGGGTACGACGGACCGGCGTGTTCAATCGCATCCACCTCAGCGCAACACTTCACGTGATGACAGGCAAATTGTGCGCATGGCAGTGACGGATCGCTCAGTCACATCACGAACCATAGCACAGCACATGCAGTCTATAACGCATCATCCAGTGTCTGCGCGTACCATTCGACGCCGTTTACAGCAGAGTGGTCTGTCCGCAAGACGTCCATTGCTTTGTCTACCCTTCACGCACAACCACAGACGTCTCCGCCGCCAATGGTGCGATAACAGAAGAATGTGGACGGCAGAATGGAATGAAATTGTCTTTGCTGATGAGTCACGCTTCTGTCTGCAATACCACGATGGTCGCATTCGAGTCTGGAGACACCGTGAAGAGACGATGCTGAACAGCTGCGTTATGCACCGCCACACTGGTCCTGCACCGGGTATTATGGTATGGGGCGGTATTGGATATCACTCTCGCACACCTCTAGTACGCATTGCCGGTACTTTAAACAGCCAGCGCTACATCTCCGAGGTGTTGGAGCCAGTTGTCCTTCCTTACCTTCAGGGCTTGCCCACAACCATATTTCAACAGGATAATGCGCGACCACACGTGGCACGCATTGTCCAACGGTTCTTCGTCAATCGCCAGATTGAATTGCTTCCCTGGCCGCCTCGCTCTCCGGATCTTTAGCCGATAGAAAACATGTGGTCCATGGTTACTCTACGATTGACCCAGATTCCATCCCCAGCTGCCACAGCAGATCAACTTTGGCAACGTGTGGAAGCTGCTTGGTCTGCTGTACCCCAAGAACTCATCCAAAGTCTCTTTGAATCAATGGCGAGGCGTGTGGCAGCGGTGATCTCCAACAATGGCGGCTACTCTGGCTACTGATTTTGGCAGGAACCACACTTGACAGAAGTCTATAAATTTAATCATTTGATACTTTGTCAACATGTTATCTACAAAATAAATTTTGTTGTGATATCTCTTGTCTTTCTTGGTGTTGCAATTTGGGTGGCCAGCAGTGTATGTGTGTGTATATGTATATGTAAAAATTGTGATTCATTTTGGTACTTTTCTGTTTAACTGCTTACGGCTTGCCCAAGCGATACAGACTGGGTTTGGCACGCTGCCAAAATTATAACTCGCGACGACGGACGGGTTTAGCGTCTAAAATTTTGCTTTCCAGAGGACTGTTATGAAGGAACGTAATGCTACGTTAAAAGAAAAACTGGAAAATTTAAAGCAAATAAGTTTAATAAAAAGGAAAAATAAAATATTTTATCGGTTGCAGCCTTCAAAAACAAACGGGGGAGGATGAGCAAGACCTTAAAGGACCTTTAACTTTTGCTTCAGCATCGCTCCATTAGAATCTAAGGTTAAGTTATTCGGACATATCTCCGATGGCTCCGGTGTGGTCTATCTCACCGATTCTGGATGGAGATCACTCAAGCTCGACTTCCATCTGAATGATCCAAAAACCTGATCTTTGGTCCCAAGTAGGACTCATCACCAATTTTGTTCTTCCACCAACCGCATGATGCCCGACAAGAAGTCCTCCTGGTGCGGCAGGAATTTAGGATATAAAACTCTTCAGATTTTAGGAGTGGCATAAGGGGTATTAAAAATAGATATCTGTTGATAATTTTTTAGATTATTTTTCTGGTTTCTTGCTTAATATTTCCATTTTGTGACACAGAAGTCTACACGTGTTGTATCCATCCACGCAGGGATCATCAACAATCCAAAGACGGTTTGCTGGCCGTCTGCAAAATCGTTTAAGAATTCCTTTGCTTTGTCCCGTTTCCTGTGAAAGTCGGGGGAAAGTGAACGTAATGGCAAAACAAAGCGTATTGAATTACCAGTAGGATAGGATATAGCAAAAAAGAATTAACACTAAATGAAGGATTAACTTTTAAGAAAAATAAAAAAACACTCTAAAATTTAATATTTAAATTTATATTAACTATCCTGAGAACAAAATTCACAAGCCAACCGAAAAAAATGTTTTTCCGGCCACTTTGCGTATTATTCCACACAATACTCAATAATCTAAACAATATTTATAAAAATAAAAGAAAATCTGTCATGACCAATTAATTAAATTTACCTTTTACAGTGTATTAGAGATTCAGGAAATTTGCGCACTTTCCCAAATCTCGTTTACATTATTTATGCAGTTACATATTTGATCACAACCAGTTTTACCAAATTAGAGCAGAAGCTTAAAAAAAAATATGTAATACAAAACTGTTATATTTAAGGTTAATTAATTTTAAACTGAAATTACAGGAATTATTATTTACTATTAAGGTAGGTGTCCCGAATATCATCTACTCTACCTTTTTTTCAACATTTCATCCACTTTTTAGCTTCTGATTAGGCTGGAAACTAAAAGAACATCCCTAAGAACTTTTTCCTTTGGTATCCTGAGATCAACCATCTCCAAAACCAGTGCCAGTTTAAGTTATGTAGCTAAAAAACTGAAATTTCCAGTGGAAAAAACTGAAATTTCCAGTGGAAAAAACTGAAATTTCCAGTGAACTCCAGAGCGGTTCGAAATATCGCCTATCTCTGTTTTTCTTACTGCCTACCAGGCGAAATTAGGAGCAACTGTTAAAAGGCGTTGCTAGCAGAGTCTCTGTTAAATGCACTTTCAAATGGTATAAGCAAAATTAGAATTTGGATGTACCTACCTGGTCATTCACTGGATTCTAATTCTTTGGAGCCACAGTTTACGAAGAGAATAGCCAAAACAACTTCAGACGCCATATAGTTTCTGTTATCAGTGATAATAGCGTTGTCGCTATCGCCGCTGTTAGTACAAACCCAGAACTAAGAAGTTACTGCATTTTCTCATACATAGCGCGAATCATACTTTAGAAACACGAGTAGGCGATATTAGGCACAGAGGCGATCTTTGGGACATTCACCCTACTATCTAATAAAATAACTTTACAGCGTTTATCACGAACAAACAGCAAGAATATCTAAATTCCTTTACAAACTATGGAGATTTTTTTTTTGGGGGGGGGGATGTCACAAAGAATTGAAACTTTAGTGGGATTCACTGAATATATTTTGAGCAGCGAATTTAACATTTTATAAATGGGAATTGTTTAACAACATTGGATTTCTAATTAAACTTGTCACTGAAATTTTCAAAACTGATGAATCCTCCATGTTCGTAGACGCGATTTGCAACCCCGAATGCAATGACCTCAGGACTGTAGCTAAATGAAAAAAATCCAACGATACATGTATAAATAATGTATCATCTCCAAGAACATCACGTTCACCGTCAAATGTCATGATGTACGAATTATGTGCATTTCTCTCCCGACAATGAAAGATAATTACACATTTCACTCATTCTAAATTCAATTTGAAACACATTATATATATATGTGACAGTTCTGTCATATACATATACATTTGTATGTATATTGGAGAGGAATCAATTTTTTTTTATCATTTTATTTTATATAATATTTTTTCGAAAGGCAGAACTTATGTGATATAGTCAGTTTTTAGAGTCATTTTTTAGCAGATTAATATAAAATACTCAGCCTTATTTCCATAGATCAGTAATTTACTCATTTCTTTACATGGAATTTCTTTTACTTCGAGATTCTTTATGTATTTTATTCTTTTTCTGAACACAGTTCATTGGTGCATGGCATGTTTTTTTATTTTTGGTTTTATTTTAGGACATTAAACCTAAAAATCGCTCTGACATTAAATTTAAACAGTTCTTGATCCTCGTGAATTTAGTAAATATAATGCTGAAATTAAGTGAAGAAATGTCATTTTGATGTGGGTTAAATGGTTAAGTAAGTTTATGGGAAATGCTATATTTCACATGAATTATTCAAAATGAATGATGGTGGAAACATTTGTCAAATGGTTTCCACAGAATAAAATGCAAATTTTCCTATTCCAAATGTTATATGCGAAAATCTTACCGAATTTAAAGTGAAATATAAATTTTTATGAGCGTACATGAAGGTGTAGATCAAGCTTATATATTATAAAAATGTAGCATGCTGCTAAAATATCAGAATCATAAATAAGTAAGTTTGCGATTAGTAATTTCAGGGGAAAAGTTTCAAGTGAAAGCAATAAAAAACATAAATAAAAAGTATATATTCATTTTGTCATTCCCCTATGGAGATAACTAGATAGTCAACCAACGGACAAATGTCACATTTTTCTGTTTATATGTAGGTAAATATTTATTTAATAGACTTTTTTTATTTAATCAGTCACAATTTAATTTATTAGAAATCTCTTTTTTTCTCAGTATAATCGGGAAATATATAAAGTTTTCACTTTTCTATACTAACAAAAATGCGTATTCCGGATTGATAAAACAAAATAACCACCTCGAAAAAGACTGTTTGTTTCAAATAAATGTTTTTTTCGGGAGGTGTATGTTAGGTAAAAATCTCAATTTTCAAGAAAAATTCCATTTTTTTTTCTTTAGAGATAAAAACTTTTTTGTTAAAACTTTACAAATCCTTTTAATTCCGACCTCTTTTAATTCTTGAAAGCCTTCTGGGGATCATTAAATATAGCTGTGTTATATTTCATAGAAATTTCTATTTAGAACGTATAAAAAATTGGACTGTATCCAAGAATTATTATATTTATCTAATACACATTTAAACTTATGTATAACTTTTCTCCCTTTGTGCTCTTTAACATATAACTCTACCTTTTACTAAATTGATTAACAATTCTGAGAGTTTAGTTCAGTACCCTAACTGTCTAAACTTAGACGATCTCAAAGTATTCTAATATTGGGTGGCCAAAAGTTATTTTACCACAGCGATAATTTCTATTTTCCTGAAAGTAATACCTCCATGAACTGTAAATTATGCAACGTATAGCTTAAACTATCATGCTGGAGATACCTAAGGCGCTCGTGAAAAAAGAATTCAAAATTTCACATAACACAAATGATTGGCTTCTTTCAGAGAGAAAAAAACAGCGAAGGACATTGCCAAAATTACCGGAATTTGGTTAAATACCCAGCTTGCTAAACATTAAAATTTTGAAGGTAAACATTAATTTTTGAGGATTAAGGTGGTTTCTAAAAAAATGATCATTAATAATAAGAACTTTGAAGGTCTAAAACACTTCGTAAAATCGAAATGAAAAGTACTGAACGTAACAATATCAGTTGCCCCTGTGTTGAAAACAAATTGAATAAAAGTATTATAAACTGTAAAATTTAAATCGCCAGGATATTTATTTACCAAGAAATTCTCCACGAGGATGACAGTAGGTCTTTATTGTCAACTCAGCTGCCTTGTGACCTGTTTACAGCTGCTGGGGGAATCGCTTGTTTCCATGTTCTCAAGATGGAAATAGACTAAATTGCAATGCAACTATTATACCCTCATTGTTATACATCCACTGTAAATCTTTGAATTCGGTACATTGACTTAGGATTGTCCCTGTTGCTCTAATCTATGTTCAACTGCACATTTCAAGTGCATGTGTATAGGAGGGAGGGGGAAGGAATAGTAAGACACCACCTGATTAGATACTGATTCTAACGTAAACCAAGATGTCCCATTAATAAAATCACTTCTTCCATAATAGCATCGCTAAATTAAAGGTTCAGTTTTGCTAGGAATTCTTATAAGTTTCCTGAAGATCAAATATAAATAACGTGCTGCAAGGCGTCCGAGGTATCTCTTCCACAGAATATCTGCTCACCACAAAATCGTTGATATTTTTTGCATGCAGAGGAAAACCCTTTACACATTGGTTAGACAACCTTGTTCTCAAAGAAAAAATTCATGAAGAAATAATGAATATATTGAATAAAATAATAGATTGAAACATTTAATTATCTTGTAGAAAGGACGAATGCAAGCTATAATTAAAATTATATGCGACTTAACTAAAAAGCAAAGAATATATACATTTTTAATGATAAGGGCCTAAATATGAATTTTATTTCCAATGTTAACGAAAGTTTTAATCAGTCGCTCGATCTAAAAGCATTTACTCAGCACACACTCTAAAAATTAGCAAATCAATTTGGAACCAATAAGTTTGTTGCCACATTTTTGCAATAATAAACTTCACAAAATTTGAATATTCTATTCATGTTTCAAAAACCTTGATTATGCATGAAGAAGGGGAATATTGATTATATTGCATATTTTTATGTTAAAATGAACAATTATGGGACATTCATGTATAGGAGATTTCGACTGTCTAGGCAGATATGGAAATTTCAATTCATATTTCTGTGTTTCGATTTCACAGTTTGTTAAATTGAGTGCGCTTAAGAATGAAAAAGATCATATTGTTTCGTATTTTTCTAAAATTAATATAATTGCTATTGGGGCAAGAGTAATAGGAAATTTCTTATAATATCCATAGAGTAATTAGCTCACTTCTACCCAGACTTGAGTGTATATAATTTGAAGTGGCACTCTAAATGAATTTCATACAAACACAGTTTATACATGAAACAATGTTTATTGAATTCGTTGCACATATAGAATTTGCTTTTACAGCAATAAGCATACGTACTACTTGTACGAAATATATACACTCATGGACAAAAAAATTAGCGCACCAAGAAGGAGTCGTCAAAATGAAACGAAATTTTACATACGTAATGACTACTTTGATATAAACAAATGATAAGAAAATCAAAGAAAAAGGATAATTTATTTCAGAGAAAAAGGCAAAAGAACGGAGGAGTTAATACTCCGTTGGACCCCTCTAGCGCGAATGCACGATGCGATACGATCGGGCATTGAGTCATACAAGTTCTGTATGATGTCTTGAGATATTTCGTTCCATATTTGCTGTAACCTTGCCTCTAGTTCGTTCCAACTCGTGAGATGCCCAACTCGTCGTCCCAAATGATCCCAGATATGCTCGATTGGAGACAAATCGGGGGATCGGGCAGGCCAAGGAAGTGTAGTAACAGTGCGGAGACAGTCTTGTGACACCCTTGCCGTATGAGGCCGAGCATTGTCTTGTTGAAAAATGGCTCCTGGGAGCCATTGCATGAGTGGCAACACATGTGGTTGCAGGATTTCATGAACATACCGCTGGGCTGTCATGGTGCCACGGAACAATACTAGGGGTGACCGTATATTGTAGGCGATGGCACCCCATACCATCACACCAGCTGTGGGAGCGATGTGTCGCTGTGCAGCAAAGGCAGGATTGAAGCGTTCACCACGGGCTCTCCACACACGAACACGATTGTCATCACTGCCAAGATTGAATCTGGATTCGTCGCTAAAGACGACCTGGTTCCATTCCGCTGCAGTCCAGTTTCCTCGTGCGCGGCAAAACTCCAAACGGAGGCGTCGATGGGTGGGCGTCAAGGGCAGCACACGTAATGGGCGCCGCGATACCAACTGTCCTTCAGCCAGGCGCCTTCATATGGTTCGAGAAGACACAGAGGCCCCTAGTGAAGGTTCTACCTGTGCCTGGATGGCGGCCGATGAAGCAGTTGGCTGTACGCGTGCATTTCTTACGATGTGGCGGTCTTCTCGACGACTGGTCTGTCGAGGGCGTCCTGAGCCTGGTCTTCGTGTACATGACATCTCACAACACAATCAGAGCGGCCTAAATGACGAGCCACTCGCCTAGGTGACCACCCTGCTTCCATCATCCCGACGATTCTCCCCCTCTCAAACTGCGACAACTGCTTATATTGTCTTCGAACACGGCGTAATGGTATGTCTATCTCAGCTCTTCCTTTGTAAATGATTCAGCACACTAAAACAAGCTTTGGTTACCTGTTTTATACTCCACATAGTACGATGTTCAACGCCTTCTACCGGCTATACGTAATGCGCAATCACGCTGCATTTCTAATCATTTACATATCTCCCCGACATGTACCTTTATTGCAACTTTCATTACGATCCCGCAATTATTTCTTGGTGCGCTAATTTTTTTGTCCATGAGTGTATATTAACATTCAATAGAAATACACATTGCCAATACCCACAGACCAGCAGAGAGTCAAACCAGTAGCACTGCCACGTAAACTTTGGGCCTGCTAAGCACTAGCGCAGGATAACACCAGGAGATGCTTACCCCGTAGCTCCCTCTCGCTTATCTATCAACCTTAACAAACCTTTTTTAATTAATAACGCTGCATGGTATTTATACTAAGCGCGTATGCCAAAATTAGCATATCTCAAGCACCTTCTTTAATTCATTCACTCAAAAGTTCGATTCGTGTGAATCGAATCTTGTGCATACCTTACACTGGCCTCCCTCTTAAAAAGAAATTAGGTAACTGAGTACCCTGACTTTCACTATTCTCAAAATAATTATTACTGCTCGGACAAGTTAATACATTTGACCACACAGTTTCAACAGGTTGAACCATATCATGTGAAACAACTTGCCAGTGCAAGTAAGGTGCTTGCATATTATTTACTTTAAGTGCTCTAATTTAATTTTAACGTCGTGAGCTTCTATTCTTTCGACCGCGATACTGGTTTCGCTGCTGGTTTGAAACTCACGAAAAATTTTGGCGGGGGTGTATAAAATTTCTCGTACCTGAGTGAGGGTCAGGGGTAGCGAAGAAATGCCTATTGTCATGTTTAGCTAAAGCTTGAAGGAGGGTAACCTTGCTTGTAACATTCTGATTGTCTAAAAAATCTTGAACACTTGGCTTCAAACGTTGGATAACTATTTTTAAGATTACCGCTTCCGTCATCCCTTCTAAATATTCCTCACACTTGGAAATCTTTTAAATAGCAAAATCTAACGCAGACTGACCTTCACGTTGCCTTAGCGAATAAATTTCCACTTCAATTTGACTTTGATTAAAGGTCTTTGGAAAAACGCTAAGAAACTGTTGCTTGAATGACAAATAATCAAAAATCAGATTACTGCTTTGCATACACATGTACCACTGATATGAACTACCTCTTAAAGCGGCTAGAGCAATTTTAAGTTTATCCCCCTCTGGGGTGCATTGTTGCTGAAATTAATGCTCAATTTTCTTTAGGCATTGGCTTGAGGGGCTACCATTGAAGGTGGCTTCGAATGGCGCAATTTGCTGAACCGTAATTATCCGAGGAAAATTTCCAGCAGGGTTTTGTTCTACAACACTCAACTTTTCAAATAGTATATAAGTACTTGCAACAATTTTATCAATATAAGTACACAGTACAACTTCAATTATGTTGTTCGTTATAAATGTAACGATAACAACCAGGGATATATAAACTTTCGGGCGCCAGTATAGAGTAATTAGCTCACTTCTACCCAGACTTGGGTGTATATAATTTGAAGTGGTACTCTAAATGAATTGCATACAAACACAGTTTATACATGAAACAATGTTTATTGAATTCGTTGCACATATAGAATTTGCTTTTACAGCAATAAGCATACGTACTACTTGTATGAAATATATATATTAACATTCAATAGAAATACACATTGCCAATACTCACAAACCAGCAGAGAGTCAAACCAGCAGCACTGCCACGTAAACTTTGGGCCTGCTAAGCACTAGCGCAGGATAACACCAGGAGCTGCTTACCCCGTAGCTCCCTCTCGCTTATCTATCAACCTTAACAAACCTTTCTTACTAATGACGCTGTATGGTATTTATACTAAGCGCGTATGCCGAAATTAGCATATCTCAAGCAGCTTCTTCAATTCATTCACTCAAAAGTTCGATTCTTGTGAATCGAATCTTGTGCATACCTTAAATATCCTATGAAAAAACATACGTACTTAATTTAGTTTACTCATCTATAAACTTATTGCTTTGTTCGTTTTTCAAATTATGTTAAAAAAATCGAGTAAATCTCATTTCAGAAAATACATGAAATAATTGAAAAGCTGATATTTTAGTTCATTTTTCTAATCATCTGTTTTTTTTTTTCAATTTCCGATTATTATTTACCTATAGGGAAGAATTGGGAGTATTCGTAAATAAAAATTCTCAATCTAAATCTTTTCCTCTCCATACAACAATTTTTCTACCTTTTCCTCGCTTTGAAAACCAGAACTAAAGAAGTTGAAAGGAGAAAGTTTCCGATTAAATGCGTTTAATTAAGGTCATAGAAAAATCGGTAACTTAATCCTTAAAATTTTAAAAAAAGAAATATTTTCCTTCATTTCTAAAGCAATTATTTCCTTTTTTAATTTTCCAATCCGTTTCTGCTAATGGCAGCCTTAATTGTTTCCTTTCTAATCGAACAAAAAGTGTTCTTTTGTACAAATTGCTTGTTTCCAATTGTCGTGTTAAGACATAAATAATATTTTTTTCCCATTTTTATGACAGATTAAATGTCATTTCTTGTTTTTTCAGCTATTTTTCTTTTCAGCAATTTAGCACCTTATTTACTATTCTAGTGAATTCCAAGTAGTATTTTTGGTTGAAATGTTGTCGTTGGGAAATATATATGAGAGTAAAGAAATAGAAGGATTTTTCTCCTATAATCTAAAAAACAGAAAGTATATGGGACGAAAATTCAACCCCAATTTTTAAAGGGCAATTCATTCTTAAAAAGTAAAAAATTTGGAAAAAGCATCATTTTTTGAAAAGTATTTACTTTTTACAACAATGGTTTCTCTTACTGCAAGGGGCATTAATATACATCACTTATAAAATTATACACTGAGGGTGCTATGTAAGACATACAAATTGTTATTTGTTGTTTTAGGGAGACTCTTTTAGAGAATGCGCTTCAGTAAATAATTTTTACTGTAATATTGAATGTGACTTACAGGAAACTTGTGGATATCACATGTAATTAACCTTTCTTCAAATATACAATAAATATAAATGATAGGTACATGTTTGGACCCAGTTAATAGTTCCTTATCAGTCTGAGGAGCGTTGGTGGGATTATCACACATTCAATATTTGTAAAGAACACTTCCTCAATTTCGAAAATAAATTAAAAATGATGGCTACGTGTTTCGACCCAGTTAATAGTTCCTTATTAGGCTGAGGAGTATTGGTGGTATTGTCACACATTCATTATTTGTAAAGAACACTTCCTCAATTCCCAAAATTATTTTAAAATGATGGCTACATGTTTCGACTCAGTTAATAGTTCCTTTTCAGGCTGAAGACCATTGGGGGGATTGTCACACATTTAATATTTGTAAAGAAAACTTCCTCAATTTCCAAACTAAATTAAACATGAGGGCTACATGTTTCGACCAGGATAATAGTTCATTATCAGGCCGAGGAACATTGGTGGGATTGTCGCATTGAACAATTCACAAATGTGAGGGTCATTTCAAAACGTTTTCGATGGTAACAATAGAAAATACTACAAAAAAACTGCGTGGGAGGAGGGGGGCTCTCGAAATCAAGAGGAGCGGAAGGGGCACTCTGTTTATATGAAAGAGTTTGGATTACTCTAGCATTTGTGAATAGTTCATTTTGACAATCGCACCAATGCACCTTTGCCTGATGATGAACCATTAAATCATTCAAAACATGAAACCATCATTTAAAATTTTTTTTTGGAATTGAGAAAGTGTTTTTAGAAATGCTGAACGTGTTTCTTATACAATAGCTTCAATAATGAAGTGAACTATTTGACTACCAACATGACTTCAATAATTGACATACTTTGAAGTTTATAGTTTACTTTCAAGGAAATTTCGAAGTTTTCCCAAGAATCAATTCTATAAATGTTTCTTCTCTTATTGAAGCGACTTTGTTTTAAACAAAATCAACATTATAAATTTTAAATCGTATTTGTTTATTCATATTAGGGCGTCACAATTTGAAAGTATTTTAACATTGTTAACTGTCATTTGCTCTTGAATAGTACATCAGTAAGAACATTTAAATCTTAATTATTGTTGGTATTAAGTAGAGTTTACATAGGTTGTGGCCTAACAATAAATTTCCTAGGAATTTAAGTAGGATAACTCGTAGAAGTAATGAAAAAATAAAATGTTTTAGAATCATCAGATTTTTCAAGCCAAGATTTTAAAAGTGTGATAATTTCAGTTCTCTTTTAAGACGTTTTAAAGACAAAATAGACAAATAAATGTGTTTGATAAACCATTTCCAAACTTGAAACACTCGTATAAGAAAAGTATCCGATATATAGGGCTGTATACTTTTCAGGAGAATGCTATTAATACATAAAATACGTTTGTTTTAATTTTATTAGGGAAATATTGTTCACTGTGCATAAAACATGGGAGGGTTTCCATATATGTCACTAAGTGATTTATTTTTATTTATTGTGATATACATTAAAATATCTACAAAAAGTAGATTATTCGGATTTAATATAAATCTTAACTGAAATATTAAATGATTAATTTCTCACCTTTTTAACTGAATCATTTCCGCAATAGACTGTGGTAATTGTTTATACACGTGTTAGTTTGCTGGTAGATTGTTTCGTTGAGGTTCTGTCAATCTTTATTAGATGATCTACTGACATTTTAAATGTCTTTATAAACACATGTTTAAAGGATAATGTGAATTTAGGTTGGATACTACTGTTGCAACGTGCATCAGAAGGTTGGGAAATAAAATAAATATTTAAGCGATATAAGGCAAGAATTTAAATTTTGTGAGGGGTGTATTTATAGGTCTCAGAAATAAATAGCTGACTTTTAACATTTTATAACATAAATAATTGGATGGCAAAATATTTCCCTATCTTGAAAAAGTAGTTTCTGAAATAAAAATAAAAAAACACAAAAGTTGTAGACGTTATTAAACACTGCTTCTCCAATTCGTCTTTAATGCAATCATGTTTACAATACATAATGTTTTCAGGCAGAATTTTGTTTTGAGATATTTTATTTCATGTAATCTGCAGTATTTGTATTTCTTTACAAATGATTCTGGATTAGAACATATATCATGGTAATACAAAATAGAAACATAATTACATGTTGTAAAAATAACAGTACTTAAAGAATGGGATACTTCGTGAAATGTGTACCGGAATATGAAAAATTATTAATATTTTAATATAATCATATAAAATAAAATTTATTATCGTTTCTAATTAACTGCAATGTTGCATACACCAGAATATAATCAATTTTATAAATTTAAAATGTCTATACACCAACACTTAACAAGTAGATACTTAAGATAAACTTTTTTATAAAGGTACCGATTTAAAAAAGAATATTATTGTGATAAAGAGATTGCAATCATAATGAAGAAAAACAGCATTAAAAAAAAAGCATTCAAAAATGCACAAAAATATGTTGTCTGACATTTGATGTTGAATTGCGAAATCTCGTACTTTTCAAATGATTCAAATTTCCAAACAGAAAGTCAAAAATAACATACCCTATTAGATAAATTTAAAAAATGCTGAGATGGCAGATTTTTTTGAGTGGGAATATCGGAGGGGAGTTTATGAGTCAGTTTCGAAAATACAAGCATTAAGAACAATGTTTTTTTTCCAATTGTAACTGCTTTAATCAACATGCATTTTTCTTATTTTCTAAAAAAAGAGCTCCTTATTCAAGTTCTTAAGTGTTTCAATTCTTTAATTTTTTTGTATTGTCCTTTTCTTACAAGGACTTTTTCAATGATAATGCAGAATTTAGTAAATCATATTTCCAATTACTTTTCAGCGTTTCTCTCCATTCTGCAATTTGAATTCATGCGCACATTTATGCAGTCGTAATTCATTTTAACGCTGCAAACAAAAGCGATTTAGACACAAAATAACGCCCTGGAAAAGAAAATGAAACAACGATAAATTTTCTGGGAATGAAATGCAACAGAATTTCGGAAAACAATTGATGGCCGAAGGGAAAAAGTGGAAAAATGCACGCGAAACTTCCCGCAGATTTCCATTCAAATAATAACACCAATTTGTTAACCTTTAAACTTTCAAAACTGTACGCCAAGTAACGTTATTTTACTTAAAGCAACAATGGACCATGAAAAACTTTTTTTTTTTTTTTATCAACCAATTGCTGTGAAATTTTGTATACTTATACAGTGTTGTTTAGAGATGGGAATTCTAAATTTAAAAAAAAATCAGAATGTAATTAATCAAGATATTAATTAAATCAGTTTGTTGATTACTCTATTTAAAAATGCTTCACGCGCATTAATCTTTCTCTGAGACATCTAATTTTCTCTCTTAAGCTAGCTTTATATAGTTATAATAAAAGTTAGTAGCAATATTGGATTTACAGTCATATTTATAAAAACTAGAAAAGAAATCTATAAAAATAGGTCATTTTATGCAAAATTTCATCAATTTTTTTTTATTGTAAAATTTTTTAAAGTTGTTTTAAAGCAGTATAATAAATTGATTACGAAGTTTTATTCTAACATATATAAATAATCATTTTATGAAATTTTAGGAAAATTCAAGAAAAATTATGACGCATGGAACATTTTGAACTTACTGAAACGACTTGAAAACTTGTTTTGAGAAAATAGTATTTAAAGTTTTAATTTGACTAACATTTCTATTGTTTACGTTTGAAAAAATACTTATAACTCGGTTAATAATGATCAAATCAACATACTTTTTTTTAAATTTAAAGCTGATGAGTTGCCGAAGAAATTTTCTGAAAAACAATCGTTTTGGGGACATATTTTTGTCAAACTGAATTTCTGGGGACATATCTGGGGACATATTTGTGTCAGTCTGTCGATTTTTGTCTGTCCATTGTCACCTTAATTTTAGTAATATCGGGGCGATAATTCTGGTTTTTAATACTTAAAGGGGAGTTTTTTTTATTGGAGAATTCAAGTTTCTTCTTGTCTTGCATTCTCAACACATTATTCCCGAACTTAGGGTTGTCTGAAGTTGAAAGTATACAAGACCTCTTCCAAATAGAGAGAAGAATAAATAGATGATGGTGTATGGGTATTTTCGAATATAAGACTTATTCATACCCATTAACAATAATTTATATTTATTATATAAATAAAATATAATTATTGAAAAACGAAAAGAGAATTATTTAAATATAATTACTTTTCAGATAACACTTAAACGGCATTCTTTCAGTCTATATCAGAAGAGAAATGCTAAATTTTCTACTGTAATTCAGGAATTAAGCTTAATTTACAAGCAATTTTTCAAATATTTGAAAGTTTTTCCGATTACAGATATGTTTCTCTAGTTTATGTGATGTTTCTTATTATTTTAAATCTCTTTAAAGTGCAAACCTCTATCTCGTTAGTTCAAAGATAGCAGCACTATAATGACTGTCGTGGTGTAGAGTGATCTTTGATGATCTTTCACACAATGGAGATGCAGATTGTCAGCCGAAATACATTTATCCTCCAGTCTAACTCTCTGAGCGTGCTACCTCTGGCTCTCTCAATTCTCAAGTGACCATCTCTTGCCTCGATCTAAAACCTACCGTTGTGTTGTGGCCCACCTGTCTCTTCGGAATTTCCACCTACGCAACCCACCGCGATGTCGTAGGAACACTTTCTCACCTTTCCACGAATCACACAGAGGGCTCACTGACAGCCGTTTTCTCCCCTTTGTCTTATGTTAACAAATAGCTCCTATGGGGCGTCTATTGCTCAACACTCTTTTTACACCTTTGTATCAGGCACAGTCTCTAGCTAAATGCTTCTAGTACTACAAAATCTGTAGGCTGTCGAGATCTCAGGAACTTCATTAACCCCATAGATTCCTGACAATGCGATCGCGGCAGATAGGATAACGAGGTATTGGAGCTCATATTTCTATTTGCATACCTACATGCCAAAAATAAACCTATTTCGGTAGGAAGAGTTACAATGTTTCCAAAACGCTGTGCGTGTAAGTTATGAAGCGAGATTGGATACCGCAGAGATAGAACCAGTAAGTGATAAGTGACGTCACGCCTAAAAGGGAAAAAATGCAATGGATGCATTCTTTTCTGCGCAGTTGTTATCGATTAAGTCGCTGAGGCCTCAGTAGATAAGGTCTCCAGTCCGAAATGCAGATGAAGGGAGAGAAGACAATAAATAAAAAGAAATACACAGACACAGGGATAATTTATTTTTACACAGATGATGACACCGGCGATAGACTGATATTTTCAAATCTTCCCTTTCAAGACGGGGTTCCTACTTCTGAGAGAAGACTTATTTTACCCCAGATGACAACCAAGATTTACCCCCAATTGGGACGAAGCCCACGGCTTTGAAGGTGTTGGCGCTAACTACTGCGTCAAGTGGATAGCGTTTACAGATAAAGTGAGGAAACTGACAAAGGATATTATTTTAATCCCATTTCTCAGCTTTGTTATTTTGAATGGTCATAAACTTGCCTGTTTTTGTTTACCACAAGCCAGTTTCAACGATGATCTGCGTGATTTGAGTTACTACAAATATGTGTGCGTGAGTACGATATTATTTGTTCATATATGAATATGGAAAATGCATATATACTTTCCCCAGGAGTATATACTGTTATAAATAGTACCAGAATTTGTAACAAATGTAAACAGTAGTCAGGAGTTTAAGAGTGTAATTCTTATCTGCGTATTACATCAGTAAAGCAAAATGTGAATCTTCATATGTATTTAAACATTATTCAAATTGCACTAAGAACTTCGTAAGAATGAAGTCAAGCAACCAATTTTTCAACTCCACTGCATACTTTTAATACAAGTAAAACCGACAACTTCTCTGTGTGTTGAAACTAGTCATTTTTACTGGCTTGGTCTTTGTAGAGTAAAATATTCTGGGCATTTGGCGTTTTAGCTCTTTTTAAAGTAAAATATGTAACTCAAGATGCAATTTTATGACGATTAACATACACATGTACAATATAATAAAAATAAGTGAACCCAAGGAAAGAGATAAGTTATTGTAAATGGTAAATACTAAGTTCAAATTCATGAAGATTATTTACAGATTAATATAGTATATGTACTCTTTTGTCATTTTAATCACAAATAAACAATATGCTTTAAAAGGGACATAATTGTTTAACAGTAATGTTCAACAATTCGCTTAATCATTAGACACTGTCAATGCTTTAGCATTCTAGAAAACAATTAAAGAAGCATTTTAAATAAAACATCCAGTTCTCAAGAATAAAACTACAAACAGAATTTGATTATTTCATTCTCTCTATATTACCTCTCTTTTATTACTTTCCCTCCCTTTTTTGGGTGACTAAGTATGAGTGGGAAAAAAAGTAAACAATAAAAATAAGGTCTTATACTCATGGAAAGAGAAGCCGTTGTTATCAGAGTTACTTAATTAAAACTGATTCAAATGCTGTCTTTTTGAAAAGAATCTCACATTTAGTTTCAACTGACATTTTAAAGATTATGGAAAACTATATCCTAGTTCCGGCAATAATTAAGAGTCTTCAATGGCAAGAGTAAGAACAATAACGATTCCTTTGCATTAGATATTTTCTCTCATTTTATTCTATTCATCATTAGTACTTTTCTGAAAATTAATTTAAAAATAAGAGAATATTTTTTAGTGTTTGTTTGAATCCTCCTTACTTTTATAAGTTAAGAAGAAAACCCATCTTTTCTGCAACTGATAGTGCAATACATTTTAACAGTTTTTTTTCTTCTAAACAAGGAAAAAATGTTTTTTTCAATAAACTATTTATAAATTCATATGACACCTATAAAAACCCTATTAATTTATTTAGTAGTTTGGAGCATTATATCACTGTAATTTTTAGTTCACCTAAAAAATTAATACTCAAATATCATTGAAATCTAATGTGTGTTTACTTCTCTACATCTTAAAAACAAACATAACACTTTTAATACACTATATATCTTTTATTGTTTGATGAAATGCAATAAAACCCTAAAATGGTCTTGAAAGCATTCCGGAATAAAAATTATAACACTTGTCAATATCCATTTTGTATCTGATTTGTAATAAAATTTTTTTATGGATATTTGCATGTTGAATCCGAATTTGCTATCAGAAATTTTCTATTACGTAAGGGTTTTACAAAACTTTTAGAATGTAATTTTTACAAACATGGTAAAATGTGTGAATAAATGTAAATTATAATTTACATTTTGTGGTCAAATAATGGTTAAAAATGAATGACTATGTAGGTTACAACCTTTATTTGAATGCATTCTGCTGTAAAACTAACCATGAAAACATTCACCAGAGGGCAGAGTGGTGGTAGGAGACATTTGCGAACTTTCTCCCACCACCACCGTGCACCAAGTTGCGAAAGCTAGCTTGAAACCAGTGCTTTAGCATAATGCTAACAAACTACCATCAGTAACTTTGGCTCATGGAGTGACCGGGAAGGAAATTTACGAAAATATGGCTCTGCTGCTGGCGTCAGTCAAATGTAAAGTTCATGAGTGGCAGATTTGCTGCGATTTAAAAGTAATGGCAGTGCTGTTTGGTTTACAGGATGGGTGTACAAAATTTTGCTGTTTTTTGTGCCTATGGGACAGACGAGGTACAAAGAACCACTACAAAGCCAAACAGTGGTCTATGAGGTAATCATACGTTCCAGGAGAAAAAAATGTCAAAAATATACCACTGGTTGAGCCAAGTAAAATCATTTTACCACCCCTTCATAATAAGGGACCTTGCAATGATGGACAACTACTGTTGGTTTCTGTTTAGGAAGTATCATCAGACATCTTACAAAAGAAAAGCACTATCATCAAGAAAGACATCATCATATTTTGAAAAATAACATTGTTAATATTGAATTACTGGTTATTGGTGGAAAACTTTGGGATTGGTGGAAAAGTTTGTCAAAACTTTTGATAAAAATGGCCCCGGCTTTTAGTATTTGCGGGATCTGTTTCCAAAATTGAGTGAAGCAAAGGTGAAGGAGGGTATATTTATTGGGCCAGAAATCAGAAAATTGTTGAAAGACTCAACATTCGATGCTAAGCTCACGAATCTGGAGTTCGCTGCTTGGACGTCTTTCAGGGCCATTGTTCACGGTTTTTTGGGGTAACAAAAAAGACGATGTATATGGTTCTATAGTGCCTGGTCTACTGGACAATTACTAGAATATGGGTTGTTAAATGTCACTAAAAATTCATTTTTTGCTCTCCCACCTAGATTTTTTTTACAGAAAACGTGGGTGCTATGAGTGATACAGGGTGAACGTTTTCACTAAGCCATTCTTACTATGGGACATCGTTATCCAGGGTGCTGGGACCTTGCAATGATGGGTAACTACTGTTGGTTTCTGTTTAGGAAGTATCATCAGACATCTTACAAAAGAAAAGCACTATCATCAAGAAAGACATCATCATATTTTGAAAAATAACATTGTTAATATTGAATTACTGGTTATTGTGCAACAGTTTCGCGCTCTTATTGGTTCCCCAGTTTTTTGTTAAGTAATAAAGAAAAATTTTTTACTGATGAATATTATTTTTTGTTTTTATTTCAAACGGTCAATTTTTGTCAAATATTTCACTGTTGACTTTACGTAACACTACTGTCTATCTAATAAATGTGACGTGTTAGAGAAAATCTGATTATTCCACCGAATTCAGCACCCAAAAATTAATTAAATTCACCCATTTACGAGCCAGTTACAGAAAAAAAGTTAAAATTTGTTGAGTTGTGTAATTACTATAGTCAAAAGTATTTATTGTGTATTTTGAAACAATAACGTTTCATTACAGAAACCTATATCCAATGATTTTTGTGTTTAAGCTCAATTTAAAGTGTCATGAGAAGACACCTTTACTCTGAAAAATATATTTGTCTCGATCCAGTCTCATAAAAAGAAGCACTGAATTTATTCTCTATAAAAAGATATTGAGACTTGCACTAACCTGTGCATCGGGGACTTGTTGTTAGAGTTGATTGTTAGAGATGAAGAAACTCTTTTTGAGAGGTATTGTATAGAGGGAATTAGAAAAAAAGAGGGAATTCAATTATGAAGTTTATAAACTATATAGGAAACCAGAAATTATCAAACCCATAAAGGTAAACAGATGGAAATGTGCATTTCATAAGCAGAGAATGGATAACTCTAAAATAACAAAAATTATATACAATACTACCCCAGTGACAAAATGGACAAGGAGAAGAATACCCCCTTCGTTGGGTAGATTAAGTTAAAAAATAAATTAACATTTTTAAAGTAAATAACAGGAGAGCCAAGGCTTCAGAACGAATGGCTTGGGGAAAACTCCTAGCAGAAGGCCAGGGCTCACAACAGACTGCCTTTCCAATAAAGAAGATGATATATCTTTTTCAGACTAATTCACTACAGTCTCCAAAATTAGCTCGACGATGAGAAATCTTTGATTTCTAGGAGCTAATGCCAGTAAAATAGAAAAGGCTCCATTGAAAATACGTTCCGTACAAAAAATACATCGCCAAGCAAACATTTGACAGTGTTTAGACTTTCGAAATACTAGGGGCCTTATTCACATTATCAATAAGAAACAGTTACACGGAAAGCGTCAGTTAGCAATAAAGATACACTACATATACCTCCATATCCCAAATATCCACTCATCAAAGTTGTTTTGAACAGTCAAAAAGAGGAAAATGAATTGTCTCGTTTAAAAGACAAATTTCTACACCATACTGATGATAAGAAAACAAAAAGTGAATATGAAAAAAAAATCTGGAAGACCTTAAATTCCAAGATAATTTAAATGATACAAGAAATAAAGAGCGCGAGATTTATCTTAGAGAATTAACATTACATTTTCCGGAGAACTATCAGGATCAGATGAGGAATAGCTTTGTTAATACATATCCTTGGAGGTGTAAAATGTCACTAAAATTGTTTTTCCTTTACTCATAATGTAGTTGCATATCCTAAAAATATAGGACCTCATTCAAATGGGTGATGGTTCCGGTTTATATTCAGATGCAAACCAGATAGAAGTAAAAACCAGTATGCGTTGAACATAATTATATTTTTGGGCAACCATTGGACCGAAAAATAAAAAGGTAAAACACAATAAATAAATGTATTATAGTTTATTTATATTACTTCCAAAATAGATTTTAAGGAGTTATTAAAAGAATTATATTAAGTGAATTATATTTCCTCGACCAAATATGACTGAATCTTGTGTTCTGTAATCAAGATCAAACGTAGTCTAGTTTTCTGATTCCGTAAAATAAATAATTTCCAGTGAATAAGGTTTTCTATCTTTGGAATTCTATAAAAGGATTTCTACTATATTTGCCAGTATGAACTTGACGAAAAATACTAAAAGAAGGTTACAGAGGCAAGAAAATTATTTTGTATAGATCAGTTTATAAACGCTCAAGAATTTTAAAGACTGGAATCTTGATTGCTGCAGCAATCATATAAACATAATGCAGGTTTTAATATACATTTGGACCTTAGACCTTTTTAATTTCACTCATGATCCAAAATATCGGATAAATAAATGTAAGAATAAAAAATTTTAAAGAATATAAAATTTATTATACATTGTGAACCTACGTTTTAAGAAATTTGCTTTTAAATATTCTCTTTGGGTAAATTTTTTAAAACATAGAAAATAATTTCTTTAGAAACCGTTTGTGGTAGCATTACCAAGTATGATCAAGGTTTTACAGTATCAGCAACAGAGCCTCAACTAATCACTCAAGTGAAGATAAATTGCCTCTATGACAGCAGGATCACACTTAAATGAAAACAGAACTCCGCAGATCACGCTTACAACAATAGAATCGTTTAGAAAAAGAGGCTATATATTAACTTAACAGGAAGAAACAGTCTAATTTAACAAACTTATTTTCATAGGATGTTGATTAAGTGTTTTTTCATTATGCTCAAGGATTGATGACTAAACTTAAGGCAACACATACCTCGAAAATCTGGAGATTTTTCCTAGAATCACGGAAAATGTGTTTTCAATTTTTTTTCTAATTTAAATTAATTGCCTTCTTATTTGAGAAAAATATGCTGTAAGTATGGACAACGTATTATGGCCATATCTGAGAATCCTAAAATAGAAGAAAAGTAAAAGCTACTAATACAACGTACTTTTATATTTTCTGAAATGTTCTAGGTAAACTCGAAAGACTGAAAGGTGGCTTTAAAATATAGTCTTCTTTCTTATATTTATGGTGAAACGGGTTCTACAAAATGAAAAATTGTCTCCGGAGAAAAATCTGTAGATGTCAAATATGTAAAGTATTTGTGTAAAGTCTTTTTATAAATAATATTGTTAGTGCACTTTTAAAATAAAAACAGAAATAGATTGTGCAAAGATAATTTTATCAGTACAAATAATATAGCTTTTTCTTTCAAAATAATCGTAAGATGAATACGTACAGTTATAAAACGATAATTAATAAGTAAAAATAAGTTTTTCTTTATTAATGATCTTGTCTTATACTGTGCTAATCTACGCTGTCATATATTACCAGAAGTTACATACAGATAAATATGGATTATTCTTATTCAGGAAACCTACATTGAATTGTAATAACTGCTCTTATAAAAAATTATTTTTTCCTTAAACTTACGAACTTAAACCCATGTATATTCAGATTTTTAAAAAAAATTCTCATTGATAAATTGACACATTTATACTAAATATAACTTTTACAAAACCAGAAAATAATAGCTAAATTTCAAAGTCAGCTATTATTTGGTAAGAATTTCATGTTTGTAGAACGTTATGAAAATCACAATTTGCACACAATATATCTGTTGTCATATAAATGTAAAAAATATAAAGAATATGACTACTATTATTAGTTTCTTTCTATGGTGAAGACATCCGTGATCAACTTTCTCATGTGATTCTACTAATACAAATTTGAAAGGAAACAAATATGTATGATAACCCAATGCAAGGAATTTTTTACCCGTTATTTAATTAAATTAAAACTATCAACTACAACTCCTTTGACCTCCAGACATGGAGGAAAAATAAATAAATCAGCATAATATTGCCTAATTAAATTATTTAAATTGACAAACTTCTCAATAACACTAAATTATAGTTTTCAGTACTCTAGCTTGGATAGCCTAGGGCGTTCCCTTCGATTTAAGCAGCGTTACAAATGATCATTTCTTTTAGCCTGACGTAACTGAGAATCTTTGGTAGCAATAATAACAACTCATGGAGTAATAATTACAATGGGGAATTTTCCTCTTCCGTTTTCCATCTTGTCGTATTCCCTGACACGTTATAACCATCTAATCAACCCAAACATCAAAGTTTAACCAAAGAAACCCTGGAAATTATGAAAAATCGTTTTGGTTTCTCTGTGGCTTGTCAACAAAACAACACCTTTCATAAATTGCTGTGCTCATGCGAAGATGAATTTTCGCAATGGGTGCATATGTATAACTTTCTAAAATAATTTTTTCCGACTGTCAATTTTCGCAATCATTTGTTCTTCTTAAGCAGACGTGTTAAGTAATGCTAAGATGTCATTTGTTCTAAACTTTCTTAGCGACAGTGTGCTCACAGCAGTATTCTGCACTATGAACTGCACGCAACAAAACTTTCCACGGTTTGTGTAAACGAACAATTTATTCGTTTGTTAAAAAGTCTACGAGTATAAGAATAATTGTTAGTAATGTAAATTGAAATGTAAAAATATGAGATAATTTTTTTAACTACTGTTAATGTGTTATATATAATAAACGTATTAACGCAAAATGAACAAGTGATATGGTATTTTCTGACCACTGTAACAGAAATAAACACCCATTTTAAATTATATGAAAGTTATTGTTATCTGTCTTTTGTTTACACATATTTCTTTCCTTAATCAAGCTTAAGGATTTTGGGATACTTTACTCCGTAATAACTATGCAATCGCAATTGCGCAACCCCTATGGATGATTAATTTCTTTACATTTATGTATCCTTATGAATTATGTACCCAAGGACGGTTTTCTTAAGTTTTATAAGTACCTGCTGTATTATTCTCCACAGAAATGGCCCTTTGACGAGCTAAAAAAATATAATTTAATAATTTTTATTTGTTCTTATATGAATATAATTTTCTTGAAGTATATTCAAATTATAATTGACGTCACTTAGTGAATTGATATTGACTGACTTCTACGGACCTGGTCTGGTGCATTTCCGCTTTTATGAAGTAGTCATTATTTTTTAATATATAAATGTAAAAGTGTGTGATAAGACTTCAAGAGAGTTACCTTATGTTTCAACTCAATAAAAGAGCAGTTTTCATGCACTTACCATTTGAAATGTAGCAGAGCTAATAAGACTTCTTTTCAACTCAGCGGAACATATTAAAGACATATATCTTTACTAAAGTTAAAGCTTGAATGAGTTGTATTTAAGTTCTAATATGTTGTACATATGTAGCATAAATGAGTTGTATGAAGTTCTAAAATCTTGTACTTAATTTTTTCTGTCTGCCCTTAACTGCCATCAAGACTTAGTGTGTAGAAATTTCACAAAGAGCTGGTTGAAGACTATCCAGGACAATATCCCCGATTGGTCTCGTCTTCAGCTGTGGAGACATTGCGCGTAACCACTGAACATGATTGCTTGGCGGCGCACATCGTATTGGTATCCTGCCGAGTCCGCTCGCTTTCCAGCAATAAAGCTATGGATAGAGACCACCTTGAACGGTGTATTGCTATCCGGGGAAATTCTGAGACTGAGCGATATTGGTTTGCAAGACTGTGCATGGGCCAATGACTTTTTATTTATTTATTTATTTTTTATTTGTCATGTACCTTTCCATTAGAAATAAAAGATAAATAAAAAAAGTCTGTGTACTTTGAATAAATATTCCTATTCCCACTTTTGTGTAACTTTCTGTTACTTATCTTATGTATTAAAACTATACAGTTAGACGCGTCACTCTGCACATTTGATATTGTGACGGTTGAGGTGTACCTTATAGAGTAGTTGTCCTACAAAAATTTATGCATAATAAACTTTTTATTGAGCGTTACCTTAAAATAAATTCAGAGAACTTATATGTATATCCTTATTTCATTATGAAATCATAGAGGAGGTATTTGTACAGACTGAACAGGTTGTGGAGCCGAATGTGTTACAGAACTGTAAGAAAAAAAATAAGAGGTACCGAACATGGATTTTTTAAGGAACATAAAATATTTTAAGTGTAAAACCGTAGTGGCAACAGATATTATCAGAATTATTCCAGACTTCTGAGAACTCAGTGAATCCCTTGCGAAAGAATATATGGAGTCATTCCGCAACAAAGATGTTTTCCAATGTCTTTTATGATCTAAACATTAAAACACAAACATGCTTTACATTAATAGTTATTATTTACAGATCCATACATGGCATTTCATAAGTGTAAATATGTAGATAGTTCAATTTTTTGCATTTTACGTGTATGCCAGAAAGTATTATTTACACACACGTACACACATACATATATAAATATATATATATATATATATATATATATATATATATATATATATATATATATATATATATATATATATATATATATATATATATATATCTATATACATATATGTATATACATATATATGTGTGTTCATTATTTCCACTTATAACATAATCTAGTATGCTTACTTTATGAAAAGATACGACGAAAAACTCTTGAAGTATCTGTGCTGACACAATTAGCATAAATATCTCATATTTTAAAGAGTAGAATATATTATTACAAATGGCCCAATAACTGATTCATATATTCAGAAATTCATTGTAATTCCAGTAGTCCAGTATGAGAGCTGCGCAGATTATCTCACATTTCTAATGGTTATTCTAAGAGCTAATCCGCTGAAAAATTTACAATCCGAGGGAATTACATACCAGTTGAACTGTTAAGACCTTATATTCAAAGCTACTCTGAATGTGAAAGATTATGGCGTTATCACCAAGTGTTAATGCCGAGATATATTATCCGACGCCAAGCTACGCCCATACAAATGAATATGGTCACGAAATACCTAATTATTTAAGATGCGATCTCATTTATCATAGCCATTACTGATTAGTTCCTGTTGAACGAGTGAATTATTTCGTTGTTGGGTCAAACAAACTTTATTTCGAGAAATTAAAGCTAATTTAATTTGGAGAAGTGTATAAACGTGCCCTTTTTCAATGACTTCATGAGTGTGCTTCATCGATCCGTAAACAAGCTTAAATCATTCTGTTCTGGTGCATAATATTTTATAAAGACTTTTTTAAATTATTTTAACAAAACAAATAAATTTCAATATCCAATTAATTAAATTAACAAATATTTTACGTCTCAGATGTTAAAGATATTATTTTATATGAATAACTTTTCCCATAGAAAATAATATTATAACAAACTGTGAATTAAACAGAATTTAGCACATAATTGTATTGCCCGGAATAAATATAATGTTTTAAATCATAGATGAATATATGTTAATTTAGCCAATTTTTGAGATAAAACACGCAATGTATAAATTTATATTCACATCACATTTAGCAATCACTGTAATTAATATGAACTTTTTTTGAATGAACCACTTACACAGAGTTATAATTTCTCGCTTGCACACCTTCATCAAGGTTCAATTAAAAGTAATTAATAACACAAGCAAATTATCCCTGATTATATTCTATATTTGAAAGTGCAATGATGTTGGCTTTTTAGAGCATTAAATTTTCAAATTTCAAATTAGTTTCTTTTTCCATATTTTGAAATTTAGCTGTACCTTATAAATACATTCATTACGTGCTTCGTCACATGTATATATATATATATATATATATATATATATATATATATTAGGGCGGAGCGTAAAAAAAAAGTTTTCGATTTTGCTTTTGCCCTAGTGCGGAAAAGTTGGGTACTGGTGGGTAGGCCACGTATGCAAAGTTTTGGGAAAAACAAAAAATATCTTCCGTCTCCATTTCGGCCGTGATTTTTAGCAGATATTTACCATAGAGTTACAAATGCGTATTTCCATTGTTTTGTATGCAACTCGTCATTTTGTTCTTAAATAAAATACAGAGGTAATTCGAAACTTAATACAGAAAGGCAGCAGCTGACACACTGCGTTCAGAAAGGTAAAGAAATATTTTGGCATGAAAACGTTGTCAACAACAACTTTACAAACGAAGCTTAAAACCTTCGTGAAAGACTCATAGAAATCGTTCAATATTTCTTCTTGTAAGTGTGTTTATTTTAACATATGTTCTTGCCCAAAGCATAATAGGATCCCTGAAATGGAAAGAACTTTTTTTATAGACCAACGGGCACTTAGGCAAATGTCCATAGGCGCAGTTGACTTAAAAGAAACTGAAAGCTGAGGAAATGAGCCGATAGCAAGCAGAAAGAGACAGAAGCATTAAGTCTTAAAATAAACGTTTCGCCATCTGTTACTCCATGTAGGCTCATATTTCCTGATCCAGATTCTGACGTGGATCCACATAACTCCGATAGTGACACAGATTACTTGAAGCCTTCCCCATCCACATCCATGATGACTCAATCTGAAGGGAAAAAGACGTTACGATCAAGTCGATACCCAGCAGTAGCTATAACTTGTGATAGAACCGGAGTTTTAGATCGGGATGGAGCCATCATTGCAAGCACTGTTTTGGAAGATTTGGGGATGATTACCGAAACAGACATTTTAATTGTAATTGATAGACATAAAATAAGAAGAAAGAGGGAAAAAATTCGGAAACAATACCAGCAAAGAAATGAAAGACAGCAAGAACCACTGAAGGGACTTTATTTTGACGGAAGGAAGGACAAAACTCTAATGCAAGAGAGCATGAGGGGAAAGATGTACCAGAAAACAGTCCTGGAATAACACTTTACAATGATTAAGGTACCTGGAAGCAAGTACATTGGACACATAACACTAACCTCATCATCAGCTTTGAGTATTTCTCAAATGATGCTGCAATTCATGGAGAATAAGAATATTGACATTCATCAACTAGTAGCAATAGGGTGCTATGGAACGGTCGGTAATACTGGATATAAAATCGACGTGATTCGCCTTTCTGGGGAAGCCACTGGGAAACCCTTGCACTGGTTTATCTCCCAGTTACACGCAAATGAGTTGACACTCCGACATTTAGTGCAGCATTTGGATGGTGGAACGAGTGGCCCAAATGCATTTTCTGGTGCTATTGGGAAAGAATTGGCAAATTGAAAAATCCTCCCAGTTGAGAGATTTGTAGATATTTCGAGCGAATTTCCGAAAATCGACATAAAGTATCTTAGCACACACAAGGGATAGCTTTGGGATATTTGTCAAGCTGTCACAAATGGAAACTGCTCATCAAGTTTGTCACAAAAGCACCCTGGGAAAATGTCTCATGCACGTTGGCTAACAACTGCAAATCGAATAAAGCATTTATACATCGTCACAGCCTTCAAACCAACTTCAAACCCTAGTAGAGTTCATCATGAAAGTGTACCCACCTATGTGGTTTACAGTTAAAAGAAATTCATATTGCACGTATGGTCCACGAAATTTGTGGAAGACAATAAACGTCTCACGCTATCTTAAAAACGATTTAAAGACTGTGGCCGATCCCATTATCAAGAGAAATGGCTATTTCGGCCACCCGGAAGCAATAATCTTGTCAATGATCACAGACGACAGACAGTCTATTCGAGAACTTGGACTACGTAGGATTTTACAAGTACGAAAGGAAAAGAAGGAAGGAATCAGACACTGCAACATTCCGTCACTTCGAGGAAGTTTCATATATAGACCTTACTGATTAGCAGAAATGTAATTTGACGGAATCCCCAGTAGCATCTTACTTGACAGAAGATGATTTGAGAAATTTAATTTCCAGTGGAGAGTTTGTAGCTCAACACCTGGGAAGCTAAAAATTTCCTTGCCACACCCAAAGTGTTGAACGTTTCATGAAACTAGTAACAGAGGTTTCTGCGGCTGTGTGTGGAGAAAATAAGCGTGAAGGTTTAGTTAGAACCAGAACAGAGTCGAGAAAAGCTATACTATCATTTGAAACCAAATGTTTGTACCGAGTAAATCCGGAATAACTGCAAGGGCAAAGGAGTTAAGTGCCGATATGGTTGGGTGGATGAGTGGGCACCGGTGGAACTCGCAATGCAGCCACCTCCCCATGGTGAGTTCTGGGTTTTTTCTGAATTTTATTTCAGAAAAAAACGAAAAGCTGCATACAAAACAATGGAAATACACATTTTTAACTCTATGGTAAAAATCTGCTAAAAATCACGGCCAAAATGGAGACGGAAGATATTTTTTGTTTTTCCCAAAACTTTACATACGTGACCTACCCACCAGTACCCAACTTTTCCGCACTAGGGCAAAAACAAAATCAAAAACTTTTTTTACGCTCCGCCCTAATATATATATATATATATATATATGTAATAAATTAAATATTAGCCCCTCCATTCTATCATTTAAATTCCCTTTCCTAAGTCCAATCCCCAATAATATTACTTTATCCCTTTAAAAACCCATAGCAACAGAACTTCCCATAAAGTGCATGCCTTGCATATCTACACTTGTATACGCCTGGAGAAAGACGTGGGTTCGCTTCGCCAGACCCCATTTTCTGCTGACCGTTCAAAATAACAGCCATATTTTTTCGCATCTAACGCGTTAGGTTGAAAGGTGATATCTTCGCTTCCGGAAATCTGACATGGATGGACGTACTTTTTATCGCTGTAATAAAACGATTCGACCCGACTGCTTCAAAATTTTAATTCCTTTCAGGCTGAGTCAAGCTCCAGCCATGTAAATATGAGCTAGTTTTCCTTTTCAGGTTATATTTTAGGAACATGTGTAATGGATATATATATATATATATATATATATATATATATATATATATATATATATATATATATATATATATACATTGTTCAAAACAATTAGGGGAGCACATGGTTTTAACAAAATTACGCAAATACTTACACTGATAAGTAACATAAAATAAATTATACATAATTTAAAGCATAGCAGGAAACAGAAGAAGAAAACTCCATATGCAAATAAAAGTTCTTGATTTCAAAAACCAGAAAAAGAACATAAGGGCGGAAATCGGGATGTTGCAAAAACGTCTGTTTCACTGCCTTAACTGTGAAATTCGAATGCTCAGTTATTCTTTTTGAGAAAAGGTGACTTAAAAATGTCTCAACAACGTGATTTACCGGAATCCATGACATTGCGTATTATAGGCAGGCGCAACGTAGTGTCGCGAACGCTGTTGAAGTCGCCAGAAGTGTCGTTGCAAGGCTGTGGAATCGATTCCAAGAAACAGGGAATGTTAGACGTCGACCAGGACAAGGTCGGCCACGCGCCACTAGAGAAACTGATGACCGGTATATACTGTTAACAGAACAGACAATGCTACTCACCTGCAAAGACAGTTGCTCTTGGCAACAGGACGAACGGTGTCCAGGCAAACAGTACGTAATAGGCTTCATCAGGAAGGTCTCTATGCACGTAGGCCAATGGTCTGCATTCCGTTGTCCTCACGCCACCGTGCGGCCCGAAGAAGATGGGCCGC
Source organism: Dolomedes plantarius (assembly GCA_907164885.2). Lineage (NCBI taxonomy): Eukaryota > Metazoa > Arthropoda > Arachnida > Araneae > Dolomedidae > Dolomedes > Dolomedes plantarius. The sequence goes on from OU015491.1 coordinate 158,503,228, forward strand.
TGAACATCAAGATTGGGAGCAACATGATTGGAGCCAAGTGCTGTTTACAGACGAGTCCCGATTCAGTCTGGAGTGTGCACCCGACGTGTTTTGGTATGGAGGGAAAGGGCCACTCGAAATAAGCCCACATTCGTTCGTGAAAGGTCACAATACAGACGAGCTGGTTTTATGGTATGGGGTGGAATCAGCATAGGTGGGCGTACGGACTTGCACATCATTCGGAATGGTACTTTGACGGCCCGAAAGTATGCAAACGAGATACTGAGACCTCATGTCATACCTTACGCTGCAGCCATTGGAGATTCCTTTATTTTCCAGCATGATAATGCCAGACCGCATACAGCTCGTCTTGTGGAGAATATGATTGAAGCTGAAACAATACAGCGTATGGAATGGGCAGCGTGCTCTCCTGACCTGAATCCAATCGAGCATGTTTGGGACATGCTCGGACATAGCATTGCTGCGAAACCAAGGCCTCCTTTTACTCTCCAAGACTTGGAGATTGCACTTCTTGAGGAGTGGAACAGTATTACCCAAAGTCTTATCGATAAAATCATCGCATCCATGGAAAACAGGTGTGCAGCAGTCTTAGCTGTTCGAGGAGACCACACGCCATATTATAAATCTTGCATCATTTCTAAACAACACATTTTTTTATCGTTTCCATGTAACCAAATTGTTGCCCTAAATCATCTTTTCATGTTTTTTCCATATTTTCAAAGAATTACAGCTTAATTACATTTTTTTAACATCTTTTTTTCTGTATCGTGCATTGATACGCGTGTACTATCCATTTTATGCCAATACGTGGCTCTCTCGCACGGTTTTCCTAACTTCTATAATTGCTCCCCTAATTTTTTTGAGCAGTGTATATAAACTGTAACGATGGATTTTTGTTACAGGTTTTATTTTTAATACTGCTCACTCTAAATTAAAATTAATTTGAATGTTTAATCTAAAGTTCAATAATTCTTACAATTCTCTTCATAATTTCAGCCCTCATTGTTATTCCTTGGCATCTTAGCTATGCTGTTTTAATTTGTGCAATGATTAATTTTACCCTGATATGTGGATGGCCTACAGGATTCATGTGCCACTTTCTTTCTGGAAACGTGTGTAAATTTTAACAGCTATATGCTTTCATGAAAACATCTTAAAAATTCGTCTCGCTCCAATTATGCTGCAATTCCTTTATCCGTATAACAAGACACGTACTATTCTGTTTTCGTGTAGGGTATTTTTTTTTTCGAGCTCTGACACCATTCCTGCTGATTCTTATGTAAATTGACTTCCTGAATCCGAATATAACTCCCGTTTTCCTCCATTGTCCACTGTTTACGGAGCAGCTCTCCTCCCCCCATGAATTTTTATCACTTTTCGATAATTTGGAATGATGTAAAGGATTATTTTAGCCTTTGCATTTCTTCTGAGGGGCTAGATAGGTGAAAAGTTATAAAACAGGAACATTTGTAAGAAGAAGGTAGATTTAGGGGGACTTGTCCCCTTAAATTGTAAATAAAATCATTAAAAATGATCGATTTTTCCGGGGTTTTTGCAATTTTTTCACTTATTATCTGCATATTTCAGCCTCCAGTCCCCCTCATACTCCCCCAAAAACTCCAAATAATAAAAATATACTGCTACAATATATAGCAACAAATATAAAAATATATCGCAGCAATATATAGCAACAATATTAAAAATATATACCAACAATTCGGAAGATTCACTGTACCACGCTGGCGCTCTCAATACCTCAAGCGCACAGGTTTGAACAGTAATTTTCATGGTTTGACAAGTTTAAACTTGCACTGCTTTTGTTACTTTGTCCTGCACTGTAATCCTTATATTCTCTTAGTACATCCCTCAGTTTTCGTACGTCTCCTTCATACCCACAGGGTATGCAACCGGGTCTGATGGAAACTCATTCCCATTGGCTAACAGGTCAACTTTCAAGATTGTGTTTGAAGAGTCTATAAACAGTCTCCGCTTGTCTGGGTTACATGGCATATTCAGTTCTATCATCAATGCATTTGAATCGGGGCAGAAAACTAAGTATTCATATTCCAAAGAATGCAATTTCAGGATTGACTGCCTGGTCCTGTAAGAAAAGATTTTTACGCCATTTTCTAAGAGATTCCACTGCAAAGTTGAGATACAAGAAGTTTAGATTTACTCTTGGGTAACTCCAAATCCCTGACAAGATCATTCAATTCCGACTGAGTAACGAGGTGAGGTTGTCGATGAGCTGAATCAGCTGAACACTCTTCATCATCGTTGGATGTATCTTTTGATTATCCAGGCTGTGGTTTAAAGTCTTTCAAATCCGTTTCTGGCTTTAGAGTATAGGTTTTTTGGGGCACTGGGATTGTCAAAGATTCGTTGTGAGGAACTGGTCATAGAGCTGAAGTGATAGTAGGATACTGAGTTGTATGCTTACTTTTGCTACAGAACTCAACGGTGGAAGTCATACAAAAGTAACAATCTGTCAGATGACAGCCATGTTCGTGCCAAACCATGGGCACAGAAAATGGCATTGATTTACGGGTACCTTTACAATGCAGTGTAGTATAGTGACAAGAGCAATGCAGGTTTAAACTTGTCAAAGCATGAAAATTCCTGTGCAAACCTGTGCGCGCGAGGTATTGAGAGGTACAGTAAATCTTCCAAACTGTTGCAGTATATTTTTATTATTGTTGCTGTGTATTTTTATTATTGTTGCTGTATATTGTTGCTACATATCAGTATTATTTGGGGTTGTTTTGGGGAGGATGAGGGGGCTGGAAGCTGGAATGTGTAGAAAATAAGTGAAATAATTGCGAAAAAAACCGAAAAAAATCGATCATTTTTAATGATTTCTTTTACAATTTAAGGGGCAAATCCCCCCCCCAAATCTACCTCCTTACTACAAATGTTCATGTTTTAGAATTGTTGACCTGTATAGCCCCTCATAAAAATGCAAGGCTAAAATAATCCTTTTCATCCCTCCAGATTATCGAAAAGTGATAAATATAGGTGGGGGCCTCCCATGAAAACGGTGGGTGATGGGGGAAAACGGGGGTCATATTCGACCCCCGTTTTCCCCATCCCGTCGACCTCATCCCTTTGACTCGGCCTCATGCCCGAGTCAAAAGGGATGAGGCCGACGTTCCCTACATTGGGGTGGGAAGGGGGAGTGAGGACCGGATCGCACATTGATGAATGGCGACGAGGAGGGAGGTCAAAGTTCAAAGGGGTGAATGTCGTCAGGAAGTTGCACAAATGACAACAAGAGGCGGGAATGTGAGAACGGTCATTCGGGTCGATTAGTCACGCTCCAGGAGCGTAACTAATGTATCGCGAGGAGACGAGAGGTGGCTTATTCGCGTCTGTGTAAATGCGGGGTTAGAGATGCAACTTCTCTTTTTTTGTTGCAAGCCGACCCCCCCCAGAAAAAGGCTATGTCTGATTCTGTGGGGGAGCTCATTTTTTTTAAGCTTATAGTTATATTGTTGAACTTATGTTGTTTTTTTATTTTTGTGCCTGCTGCAGACCTCAAAGGACATGTCGACAACAGCTCCCAAGATTATTATTAACCCGGAATTTTTTTTTTTGTAATGAAGCTCATTATTGCTTTTTCATTTCAATAAAATTTAACGTTAGTACATCTGAAACGTTTTGCTTAATTTCTTTTTGTAGCCTGCAATATTTTACCCAGCTCGTGACAGTGTTTATATATCTTGGGTTATTATTGAGCATTGCGAACTGAATTTTCGCTCATTTTGCCACTTTGCTTCATTTACCACTTAGCGATGTCTTGTCATATCTTCAACGTTTCCTTGATGTCGTCTAGCTTGTACAAATCAACGAATCTACATTATTTATTCCAGCATAGAATTTTTCTCTGCTGTTCTTCTCAAAGACTTTCCAGGAAATTGACTTTTCCCCTATGAACATTCAATCCCACACCTCTCATCATTATTCTTCAATATAGACGTTTGAGCTCTCATAGTTCTTCGACGTTATAGACTTTGTAACCACCACCACTTTCTACAGCATAGAATTTAAGTGCCAGCCTTCCATCACCAGTATATATATATATATATATATATATATATATATATATATATATATATATATATATATATATATATATATATATATATATATATATATATATGTGTGTGTGTGTGTGTGTGTGTGTGTGTGTGTGTGGAGGGGGGAGGTGGACTGAGGAATATTAAAAAGTATGATATAAGAAAATGCATAAAATCTTGAAATTTTCATATATCCCGTTATTTAAAATTCATTATAAGCCTAAAAATTATCTGGAAATCCACATGTCCTCAAAAACATTAAATAATTAGAAAAAGGGAATCGATCAGTTATTTTTGTTTGTTAAGCTTCTTACTTTTGAACACGAGTCTACATTTGAGGAAGAGCTTAAATCTATTTTCTCAACACTTTGAGCAGAATTTTTTTCATTATCCTTAGATGGAGAGAACGTTGTTTATTTTTAAAGATTGCAATTTTCTCAAAGAAAATTGTTTTGACTTGATTAAACGCCGATAAATTTTTCATGAATCTGTTTACTTATGGGGAAAAAAGTATTTTTAGAAACTAGACGGAGTATTGCCTTTTGCTACTGTTAATCAGATTGGAAATGCAAGATTTTTTCCCCATCTTCTTTTAAAATCTAATTAAAACATCTTTGTGGATATCTATCTAAAATCTCTCAACGTACTTTTAAAAACTTATAGTTTGTATAAATTTTCTCCCTAAAAAAATTTAGTCCACGTGTAGCAGAGTTGTTAGGGTAAAATGCAAGAAACATAATTTCAAGACAACGATGACGTTCATTTATAAGGTTGTGTTTTAGAGTTGTAAACATGATCCTTTCACAGCTGTCCAATTGAAATTACGTACAACATTTACATGAATAAATGTAAGAACATCATTTTATTAATTAGGGACAGAACGAATCAGCATAGCTAACACATTTTATAATCCACAAAGTATATACTATTATAATAAATTTTAAAACTGGTTAGAATAGATGAACGAATTCAGCTTACAAAAAGCAATGTCCATATTTATTTAGAAATATATGGTGCTATGTTTGCAATGTTAACATTATAAACTTAGGTTTCAATAGATTACATTGGCTTAGTGGTAAATGGATTAAATTATTTTAATTGTGAAAGTTTCTACCTACAACGCATTGAAAATATATTTTTCTCCAATGCGGCAGACGGCATTGAAGATATAATTAAATATAGACGAGGATATTTTACAATTTTCTTTATTTTTAACAGTGTTAGAATTCATAATATGTAAATTGAATTTGCAAGAAAATATCTACCAATATAAATACATATATAAATTCATTTATTACTATTATCTAATTAATAACATGTAGTAATTGAATTAATAATTCGTATAGTACTCTGTTAAGGAAGAATTCTTCTAACCCGTATTGCTAAATTACAAAATTCTAGAAGCAGGAAATACCAAAGATATCACTGGTAGGCTTACCAGTAACAATTGTTTCAAATTTCGACTTGAAGATGATATACCAAACATTGGATATTTAGCTATTTTCATCTAATATTTTGACAGAAAAACTGTCGTGTATAATCCGCAAACTAAAGCTTCAATAGTATATAAAAAGCCTCATTTCACTGAAAATAAAAGAGATATTGAAATATCCTTCGAGTGAAAATCTGTAACAGGAAGCAAAAGCGTAAATGTTATTATTTCATTTTTATTTTCTATAATCCCGTGTATTTATTTCAAGACTTTATTTTGTTTCTTAGTGGTTTAAATAATTTACGCAAAAAAATTATTAATTTTTTTTAATCAGATGTCAAGCAATGCTTTTAGTTTTATGTTTTACTTTATGATTAATTAACACAAAAAATCTATTCTCAATAAATTCTTTCAATCCGTATAGTAGTTAATATTAAAAAACGGAATTTCAAAAAAAGATTAATTAAAAATATTTCTATAAGTCTAAATCTACGATAGTTTGATACATTCATTTGATAAATTCTACATGCGAAAAGGTTCAATGCACCGTTTATGTATCTCTTTTTCTTTCTTTTAACACAAACATATAACCTGTTTAAAACAAAATACTGTATATTAATATATGTGAAAGTGATAATGTACATATAATACTTCAAACAAACTTAAGTACACTAATACTACTTGTTTGTTTTTCTTTTCCGAACATATGGTATTCAAAGTATGGTACTTACGGTATTTAAATTTAGTGTCAACAATCTGAATCAGTCATAAAAGAATTAAAGAGTGATAGCTCTATAAGATATCAATATAAAACCATTTTTATTTTAAAATCTTCCTGTTCTAGCTATGTTTAAAACGTTTAGATAAGACAAGAATGGGCTATTTTCCCATCACGCTAAGTGCATAATCGAATAAATCAAATAAAATTTCAAACTTTTCAACCTTCTTTCATTTGAATATTCTTTGTCCCAGCAGTGTGGACAGAAATACAAAGCGAACTATTGTTTCATTAATGATAACTCTAGTCTTATTCGTCCCTGTCAAATACTTAGGGTCAATTACTGATTTCACTGCACTCATACATGGATGAAATATATTATAACACATTATAAACTTTAATATTTGTGAATTATGACACTCACACTCAGTACGTGCAATATATATATATATATATATATATATATATATATGTGTGTGTGTGTGTGTGTGTGTGTGTGTCATAATATTACTAACAACCTATGATCACCCATTCTGAACTTTATCTCTGTTCTGGTGATCACTTTTTCTACTCTTTGGCGAAAACGCCTCGCCTTTCCACACACTAACTTCCTCCGTCAATTCTGGCAACATCTCTGAGATAATTGTATTTTGTCTCTTTTACAATAGACGCGGGTTGGCTTCGATGCGAGTAACATGTTGCTGTTTTCATGGAACAAACTTCAGTTGTTCTTACGATTTGGAATTCCATTTAATTTCGGCATCGATTGTGTTTCTTCAAGAGAGGACCATTCGGGTCATCCATCACACCAGCTGGACAGGATGGAGAACCAAGTTTGGCGTTTGGATCAAGAAATCAACTTTTGTGACGCCTGTGATTGCGACTGTATTGTGAGAAGTCAAGACGTCATTGTTCTACAGGACTATTGCTTTCGATTTCCGCATGCGTTCCTGAATGCAATAACATGAAAAATGACCGAAGCTCACCCAACACAATGTCGACTACATCAAAGCAAGTGATGATGCCCTTGTTCCAGTTCGTTCCAGTTTTGATTCCGACTTTTGTTACCCGCCTGACCTCATCATTTGTTCCCGTCTCGGACTGCGCCATCTTGTGATACACCCGTATTTAACTCCAAATATTCAAGAGTGATTCAACTTTTAATATATGTGAGCGACAGTCTTAAAAAATTCATTTCAAGATTGTGATTTTTTTTCCATTTTTGCCTTGATCCCTGTGTGAACGCCGAACGCTGCACAGTGGAATCGTGGAAGCTCCAATAATCTATTTTTCAAGATCACCATAAGAGTGTTTTACTCTCAAAATTTTCTCGTTTAGTATTTTAATTTACAGTACAAAAATTAGTGTTGTAAGCAGGTCAGTTATTATATTATTTTGTAATTTTCTAGTATTGTAACAGTAAAAGCAAAATGAACACTGCCAAAGTAAATGTCGAACATGACGATTCTTTTAGAATCCGGAATGTTGAAAATGAAATTAACAATTCGCCCTTTGAGGAAGGAATTATAGATATAGATTCATGGTTATCTTATTTTAATAAAAAATGTATCGAGGGAAACAAAGATGATGAATGGAAATTAAAACATTTTTCACGATTTGCAAAAGGAAAAGCGCTTAACGTTTATATGCAAAATTGTTATCAAATTAATAATTTTACAGAATTAGTAACTGTGTTAAAAGAAAAAAAATCACCCCTGCCTACTTATTATTTGGCAAACTTCCTTTTGATTATCCAATTGACAAAAATACTTATCCTCCACTTAATGAATCAAGAACTTTAGCTAAAACCAGAACTCTTGAATACCACCAGAAAAATAAGACGAGATATGATACTAGATTTGAAGAATCTAAATTTCAACCTGGAGACTTAGTAATATATGAGGAATTTGAATACCCAAACACTAGAAAGTTAACCTCTCCTTATTCAGGACTTTACCAGATTATTAATAAATTATCTGAAGTTAATTATGAAATTGATAAAGAAAATTACCACACGAAAAATCCCACTGAAATTGTACATTCATCAAAATTGAGATTTTACTATTCACCTGAGAAGTTCAAACTACACCACGAATAAGTCACCAATATGTAAATCATTCAGCTATCCTTAATCTTTCTATTTTAACATTCCTGTTCTATCGCCATTCTAGTTAATTTTGAAGAAACCCGGTGAGTGTAAGTGGAACTCACATAATTTTTTTACTTTTTGAAACTTACTACATTTTATATGAAAAATACTATATACTAGATAAATATTATTGATTTTTATACTGGGGTTTCCACTCACTGTCCTCCCTGTCTCTTCGCACTGTTCAAATGTTCCCTTTGAACATTTGCCTTTCCCTCTCATGTTAGAGAAACTGGCCTGCCCCTTTTCATTTTGTGCAGTTTGCTCAACTTGAGTTTCAGGTTGAAAGCACCTTCCCGTTGGTAAACGCTGACGAGGATATACTCACAACATAACGCATACCTCAAATTTATGTTTGTATTGTCTTGATTTTTTCTCCACAACAGTTGAATGTCAGTGTCAATTGTTGGAATTTGTATTTTGTTCGAATTTTTACAACATCAGGTAGCAGACATTTTGTATTGATGTTGAAAGTTAATTTTGACAGCATTTGGTAAATTTATTCAAATAATTGCTTTAAGAACTTTTAATATTTTTGTGTACATGATCTAGAGAAAAAATCTAAATTGAAACAAAATGATAAAAAAAAATAAATTATAGAAAGTGTTTTGCGTAAAGAAAAGTGAATAACCAATGAGAAACGTAACAATAAACAATCAAGAACATTATTTTTCTAAAAGTGACTACAACCCAGGACATATCCAAAAGAACTAAACCATACTCAACGACTAAAAACTGTGAAAAAAATAACTTTTGAGACTTTTACAAGTTGAATTGTACCCGTACATGACTCTGACAACTTTTCAGACTGTGATACACATGTCAGGGACTGAGACCTGCACGATATTTTTACATGTATCATTATTTGGAACGTCTTTATATCTGTTCTTATTAGTGTTTTAATTTAAGTGTACCATTACATTTTATTTTTCTCCAGCTATTTGTTTTTTAAGATTATGCCATACTATTATGTTTTTCAATTGTACAGTTTAACATAAAAATTTGTGATTTTCGAGCCAGTTTCAACCTAATATTCTAACTACTAATTTTCATGTTCTCACTATCTGGAGTGTTTTGGAGTTGACGGCCGCGGCTCCAATCCATTTTAGATGGGGGGGGGCGGGGATAATCTGTGATAATATTACTAACAACCTATAATGTTACTAACAACCTATAATGTCCTATTTCATGGAATAAACTTCAGTTTTTCTTATGATTTGGAATTTCATTTAATTTCGGCATCGATTGTGTTTCTTCAATTGTGTTTCTTCATTCGGGTCATCATATATATATATATATATATATATATATATATATATATATATATATATATTATATATATATATATATATATATATATATATATATATATATATATATATATATATATATATATTTAGCTGGCCAACCCTCTAAAATGGCCGTATTCTATTTTGAACAGATTTAAGATTCTATAGAGCCAATTTTATGGATGAGACCTCGTTTCGACAGCCACCCCTCGAAACGACCACATTTTACGGAACTATTGCTGGCCGCCATATATATATATAATATGATGTGAGAAGTACCATGCTAATATAATTACTGACATTATGAGTACCATTTCCTGTTTCCGATTTTAAATTAAATAAATTCTTCAACACTGCACCCTAGAGAAAATTTAATAACTCATACCTTGAATTCCTATCTTAACATATTTAGTGGTCGAAAAATCCTTATTTACCATTTTAGAGATTACCATCTCATTAATACAGAAAAGGAGGCATTAAGCCGGCACTCGTAACCAATAAAGTACCTTTATTAATCCAAACAAGGCTCCCCCTACATAATTTCATGCGTTCCTGGACGGACGTATCCATCGAAGTATAAATCAATCCAATTGTGACCAGATATTACTGCGGAGGGTTTGTGTTTACCAGTTTTCTACGTACACTTTAATATCCTACCGGTTCCTCTCAGGCAAATAAATCATTCTGAATTTTCGATTAATGTAATATTCTAAAAGGTCCGCTTAACATTTTGATGTCATCTAAATCAAATCATGACATGTTTGCGTTTTAAAGGAAAATGTATTTGTCATAATATCTAGTGTTGATATTTAGGCGGGACTTTCATTTTAATGAACGTTATCGATTCAACTCTTCTGAACGAACGGTATATTTATGCGATTGATAATTGCATAAACGTATACTTAGTGACGAATTAATTTATTCGCTGCTTTGTAACTTAGTCATATTTAATACGTATTCAGCTGAAATGAATTTCTTATGCGGAATATACATACATACATACATATATATATACATATATATATATGTATATATATATATATATATAATATATATATATATATATATAATATATATATATATATATATATATATATATATATATATATATATATATATATATATATATATATATATATATATATATATTATTTTATATAAATCCGAACCTCTTTTGTATCATGTTGCAGTCAGTGGTGGTCCTGTGGCTAAGACATTCATTAAATAAATCCATCAAACAGCAAGATGTTAACACAACAGCTATAAAATACTTCAATTGATCTTCCTATACATCTTCATAAAATTCTAATTAATTACTCAGCTCCATTAAACTATTTTAAATAACCCCACCCAATTTTAAAACCGTGCGACTACGGCACACGTCTTTTCGTTGCTTAAAAAATCCTTTGAAATAAATCCTTTGTTCCCAACCCCATTCCAATCCTTTGTTAACCAACGCCTAGTGACACTCATTACTTATTCATGTCGTCATAACGTACATGCTCTTCCGCTGACAGATACATTTTCTTAGCGCCAACTGTTCAAGGCTAATCTGTTTACTTAAAATCCTCTCTGTGTTTCTTCGAAGATTGAATCAAGTGGAACCTTAAGCGCTATTTTAACTGCAATACATTGCACCGCTGATTTGAATTCAAAGACTTTAATTGTTAATCCTACTTTTAATATCTAATATCCCGTTTTAAGGTAGCGCGATCGCCACCCCCCTATTTTTGCCTCACACACACACACACACACACATATATATATATATATATATATATATATACATACACACACACACACACACATATATATATATATATATATATATATATATATATATATATATATATATATATATATATATATATATATATATATATATATATATATATACTTATATATAAAGAGAGAGCGATTTTGTACGTGGAGGTTAATTTCCAGAACCAGTGCACCTATTTGAAAAATTCTTTCACTGTTTGAAAGGTACATTATACCAGATGGACATAGGCTATATATTTATACTTATATACACTGGTGTGCAATACTTAAGCAACAGGTGGGTTGTTTGCCATAACTACACGAGAAATCGTCTGAGAGACATGAAATTCAGAAATGAGGGAGAGTATTATGTACGTAAAGGATGACGAAAGCATCGACACTGAAAAAGGAATACAATGCATACGGTATGGAATCAAACAAAAACAAGCTTTATTGAAAGCATAGTATAGTGACTCATGATTGTCTATCCAAGATGAAGAACAACAAGCAGATGTTCCTTAATATGAGATATGCCCTCCCCTCACTGCAATGGTTGCTTCGCACCGTCTCAGCATACTCAGAACCAGCTGGTGCAACATTTCTTGCGGTAGGAGTGCCCATTCCTCAATCAGCATTTGTTTGAGTTGTTGGGTGTTCTCCGGAGGATGTAAGCGTGCTTCAATGCGTCTCCCCAAAGCATCCCACACATGTTCGATGGGATTTAAATCTGGGGAGTACGCTGGCCAATCCATTCGAGTGATATCTTCAATTTCCGGTAGCTCCTCAACAGCAAGAGTCCGATGTTTCCGTGCATTGTCATCCATAAAAATGAAGTGTGGGCCAATGGCACCTCGGAACAGACGCACATGGGGAAGGAGTACCTCCTCACAATAGCGATCCCCGGTTACAGACCCTCTGTCGAAAATGGGGAGCTCAGTTCGCCCGTTCAGCATAATGCCTCCCCAGACAAGAACTCCAGTACCACCGTTACGGTGTCTTTCCTTGATGTTACTGGGATAAAACCGGGTCCCGACCTCTCTCCAAATGAAAACGCGTTGAGAATCGCTTCTGGCACTGAACCGACTCTCATCCGTAAAGAGGACACGACTCCATTGATCAGTTGTCCAGTTTTTGTGCTCTCTGCACCACTGTAAACGGTGGCGTCGGTGACCAACTTTCAACGGGAGGCAGCTTTCAGGACGGCGGGCGACTAGGCCCCCTTTGTGAAGGCGTCTGGCCACAGTAAACCGCGACACTTCTCGCCCCGTTGCTGTACAGAGTTGCTAAGCAATGGCGCTTGCTGACTGCTGTCGGCCTTTTTTCGCCTGCAGGACAATATATCGGTCATCCCCTGCAGTTGTCGTCCTCGGGCGGCCATCACCAACCTTTCGAACAGATGTACCTGTGGTTTGGAACGCTTTCCAAGCTCGCAAAACGACACTTTTGTTGATTCCGAACTCTGCAGCTACACTGGTGACAGTACGCCCCTCCTCCAGCTTTCCGATCATTCTTCCACGTGTGAAGTCGTCCAGGTGAATTTTTCTAGCCATATTTCACGAACTGACTAACTGGCACTTGCAGCGAATATGTTGAATTGCGTCTCCGTCCTTCCTTTTATTCTACTGTTGTGCTGCGCGCGCCGACATCACGCATTTTGAGTACGCTCACGTCGCCTCTGACGTTTCGTTCCTGATATTTGCATACGCATGACGTTTCTACTGACTTACGTGTTCATTGTACTGATCTCCAGACCTCCCTTTCTGCAATTTCATGGCTATCTGCTAAATTTTTACATTGTTGCTTAAGTTTTGCACACCAGTGTATAAAGGGAGAGCGATTTTGTACGTGGAGGGTAATCTCCAGAACTACTGCACCTATTTAAAACATTCTTTCACTATTTGAAAGGTACAATATTCCAGATGGACATAGGCTATATATCTATACTTATATATAAAGAAAGAGCGATTTATACGTGGAGGGTAATCTCCAGAACCACTGCATCTATTTGAAAAATTCTTTCACTGTTTGAAAGGTACATTATTCCAGATGAACATAGGCTATATATCTATACTTAAATATAAAGAGAGAGCGATTTTGTACGTGGAGGGTAATCTCCAGAACTACTGCACCTATTTAAAACATTCTTTCACTGTTTGAAAGGTACAATATTCCAGATGGACAAAGTCTATATATCTATTCTTATACATAAAGAGACAGCGATTTTGTACGTGGAGGGTAATCTCCAGAACCACTGCATCTATTTGAAAAATTCTTTCACTGTTTGAAAGGTACATTATTCCAGATGGACATAGGCTATATATCTATTCTTATACATAAAGAGAGAGCGATTTTGTACGTGGAGGGTAATCTCCAGAACCACTGAATCTATTTGAAAAATTCTTTCACTGTTTGAAAGGTACATTATTCCAGATGGATATAGGCTATACATCTATACTTTTATATAAAGAGAGAGCGATTTTGTGCGTGGAGGGTAATCTCCAGAACCAATGCACCTATTTGAAAGATTATTTCACTGTTTGAAAGGTACATTATTCCAGATGGACATAGGCTATATACCTATACTTATATATAAAGAAAGAGCTATATTGTACGTGGAGGGTAATCTCCAGAACCACTGCACCTATTTGAAAAATTCTTTCCCTGTTTGAGGGGTATATTATTCCAGTTGGACATAGGCTATATATCTATACTTAAATATAAAGAGAGAGCGATTTTGTACGTGGAGGGTAATCTCCAGAACCACTGCACCTATTTGAAAAATTCTTTCACTGTTTGAAAGGTACATTATTCCACATGGACAAAGGCTATATATCTTTTCTTATATATAAAGAGAGAGCGATTTTGTGCGTGGAGGGTAATCTCCAGAACCAATGCACCTATTTGAAAAATTATTTCACTGTTTGAAAGGTACAATATTCCAGTTGTACATAGGCTATATATTATGAGTATCTCATCAGTAGAAATAAAGTTAGGGGCTTAATCCGAAAAATTTTCCATTGTGACCTCTACTGTGCTCTACCGCTTTTTCTGACGAAGACTCGAAGAATTCTTAGCTTGGTGCTATCGCGGTGGGCTTCTGTTCTGACGTTAGCGGTTCGAAACTAGCCGTTCTCCGTCACGCATTTTTCTTTTAAAAAATTAACTTTAATTATTAACTAACGTATTATTAATTTGAATATTATTTTAGGAATATTATTTAAAAAAAAATTGAATATTATTTAAAAAAACATTCTTTAATTAAAATCCTTTTTTTATTTTAAATTTTTATTTCATCTCTTAACCTCTTTCGTTTGAATAATTAACTTTAATTAATTACTAACGTAATATTAATTTGAATGCTATTTTAGGTGCTTAAATCAACTTTAATTATTAAGTAACGTAATATTAATTTGAATATTATTTTAGGTGCTTAAAATAATTAAAAAACATTCTTTACTTAAAATCCTTTTTTTATTTTGTATTTTTATTTCATCTCTTACTCAAATTTTGAGATACCAATGTGTATCTATACTTTTATAATAATATATAAAGAGAGAGAGCAGATTTTGTGTGGGGAGGGTAATGTACAACTTCTGTACATTACAATGTAACTTACAACTTTTCCTTTGTCAACCGCAGTCAGGTAACCATAACAACACCCTTTAGCTTACGGAGTCTGTTTTTCGAAATCGCTCTTTAGAACGGGAAAATGTTATCTACTTCCTATCCCCATTTTACGTGTGGGACTTTCAGCTTGGGGTGTCAGGGGAAAGAGCAGTTAATTGCTTTCTAACTATTGAAGAAGATTTTCAATAGTAGTTCATCGGCACTTTGTGCCTCTTTCATCTCTCAAAAGGCTGAAAATGGATGAACCGCGGGTATACCGCCCTTCTTATGTCTCTCGACTGGAAAGAAATAACCTCTAGCTAGAACGGCAAAAAATTATTATTCAGTCCTTTTCTGCAAGATTCACCCTCCGTTCCCAGAATTTCACACAATTGTTCTTTGGGGGCAAAGCCATTAGGAAAGTCACAACGAAGTGGAATTCGAGACTATATCTCTGCCGACATCACACCGTATTTTTCGAGAGTATGTGCTTCGGATATATGCGAACCCACCCCGTAAGAAAAAGGTTGTAATATTTTAAACATTCAAGTAGAGGAGGTATTCATAAATACAAAAAGGATTTTTGAAACTGGCAACGTTAAAGGGTTTATTGAAGAAAACTACGTTTGGAACTGCGCTTTTTATTGGATATTTAAGGTAAAAAAAGATTTACAATTTATTGGTATAATATTTTGTTCAACCCGGACAAAGTCGGGACGGGCCGCTAGTATATATATATATATATATATATTTATATATATATATATATATATATATATATATATATATATATATATATATATATATATATATATATATATATATATATATATATATATATATATATATATATATATATATATATATATATATTAGATGCCCTATGAATATTATAACATTATTTTCTGATGCAATTTTTGAATTTTTATTCCGTAAGCGAAAATCAGATGCATGGATTATTTTCCATATAGAGAATTTTTCAAAGTTCAATTTAAAAGAATGGTTCTTTTTTCATCATTTTGATTCAGTGCTGGTGATAATAATTACATGGTTTTATAACTGCTGACGTATTTTCTGAAAAAATCACAATTTATTCATTCCATATGACTTTTTTTTGGACGAACAGTGGATAAATATATTAATCACAGTCTTCAGAGTATTTTTCTTATTTATATTTAACTGCCAAACGTTTTTCAAAATAAAAATAAATTTTTTAATTAAGAAATAAATAATCACTAAATGGTAATCTCAATGTTTTTAAACAAGTCTAATATTTTATTGTAAAAGTGTAAATAATACAAATATACACAAATATATTTTGAAAGCTATGTTAGCTTCCTTCTGACGCAATTAAAATGCTTTGTATTTTGTGTTACCTTTTATAGTAAAAAATGGCGAACTGCCATTTAGCGAGGTTAAAATATAGCGCAGTACGAAAAAAATATTTCAAATAAAATCGGAAATACTCAAGATTTTTTTAATGAAATTTAAAAATGCAAGCTGGATTTTGCCGGTTGTGTCCATTTATTCTCTCCTTCAACGACTACAAAAAATATTCTAATCTCTTATACATAGCAGAATCATTTCATAGAAAATAATCATAAGTATAACTACTTCATAGAAAATAGTCTATGTAGAATATTGTATAATTATTTCATAGTAAGTTATTTCATAAGAAAAAAATGAATGATTATTTAATTTAAAAGAACGTTAAATGAAAGGGTGTTAGACTTTTTGTTTATTTACGAATTCTAAAGTTGCTTTTACCGTCAGGTTTTATTCAGTATATTTTCCATATTTGCATATTGTTCTTTTTTAATATATAAATTTTCCCTTTTTCATCATTTAATCAGACATTCTCCGTTTTAAATCCTTGAAAAAATTGGATCCCAAATTCAATACATAAAATATATCAATTTTATGCCAATACCAATTTTTGCTAAAATTATCACAGGTATACATTTAGTGTGTGCTACATTTGCTTTTGAACTTTCCGAAAAGATATGGCTTCAAAGCCATATCCGTTCAATTGCTAGTTGCTGTTTGTGTGAAAAGCGGGAATTTATGTCCCTGAAACGGGGTACTATTCGATTTAAAGTTGCAATGCTAAATTTGCAAATGAACATTACTATATTTTATCCAATGGTATTTTATCACTCGTGTTTATCTTATGCAGGGAAGAGAGTCTGATTTCCATGAACTTCAAATTGTTATGCTTTACTTCGACTTATCCTGTTCGTCTAAATTACTCGTGACATATACATACATACACACACACATACACATTACATTTATTTATAAAGAAAGTCTTATTAAGTTAACTCATCGTGACGCACATACTGCTTATACCGTCATTTTAGGGGTACAGAACAGATCATATTGAAACACATACGGAATTTTGTTCCTCTAGGAAGAAAAATGGTTATATTTGCATGATGTGTAAAATTTGTAATTAGTTCGTTGTACAGAGGCTGTTCACACATTTTTTAGGCGATGTATATTGTATTCACAAAACTAAATTACATAAAATTCTTGTGTTTTAAATGTTCTATTTGACATCCCTTATTCTGAACTATCTTTCGACACCGCAATTTCCAGGATAATAATGCCTTTTCAAGTGTCAGAAGAGGTATTCTATCCCATTCCTCCTGAACAGCTCTCCAGAGTCCTGTAAGGGTTTTGGGACGACGTTTGGATAATGCAGATTTTAAAAGTCCGAAAGCACAAAAATCCATAGGTGATACATCGAGAGATTTAGTAGGGATATCAGTGAAGCGTATCGCCTTGATACCAGATTTTTGTTCCATTTCTTTTAGGAAATTTACAGTGGATTTTGATGTGTGACTGCTAGCTTTGTCCTGATGGAGTCTCACAGATTGATGGCACTGTGGGTAAAGCGATGGTATTTCATTCAGAAAAATTGGCGATAAAATATGTTCCTGATAGTATTTGGAGTTAAGCTTGACATTTTTTTCCACTCTCTTTATTTTTAACTTGCCATTATAAGAAAAACCAGCAACAATCATGAATCCCATAGAAAAACTTTCTTTCGATTCTTTGAACCATGTACTTAAATTTTTTTCTCCCCTTTTATGATAATAAATGGCTCTTTTTTTGTTGCAATCATTTAAATACACCCATGATCCATCTATTGTGACAATTGTTTTCCATTTTTCTTTGGATAAGTGTTTCTCATATAGAATTCTGCAGCGTGTCCTGCGTTCAGCGATATGATTTGGAAGAAGACGATGCACATTGCATTTTTACGCTTTCTTAAGATTTAAATCAACGTTTATCATTTTGTTTACAGTGGACACCGAGCATTTTAATGATTTGCAACTGTCCTTTGACTAGGGGGATTTTCTTTTAACATTAAACAACGTACCTTTGCAATAGTCGAAGATGTCCGTTTTTTCCTTGGATACTTGTTTGGAATTTTTGTCCCACTTCAGGCTCCAATTTGACGTTTTTTTTCCTTTCTTGTTGACGATATTACCTATCGACGCTTTAGATATCACAAAACCATGACTCTCACATCGTTTTTGGATAACGGAGTATGCATATTTCTCTTCGGAAAGAGCATAAATGTAGCCTTCGAATCACTGCTTTGTTAAAAACGCTATTTTGAATAAAAACAAAACTTTCAAGCCGCAGACGATAATTTTGACTTTTAAAAACATAGTACAATTGCAATTATTTCTTTTGCAGCAAACGAATTTTTATTACCGTTTACCAAAATCGTCTAAAAAATGTGCGAACAGCCTCTGTAGTTACTGCAGAATCTTTCTCATCCACATAGAGATCGACATCGCTCAGGGCAGTGAGTCCGAACTAGTGTGCTGCTGCACTTTGGGGTACCGTGAGATCGTCCAAGGGTGCGAGATGTTTTTGGACAGAGAAATAAATGTTAGTGGGGATCACTTAAAATAATTAGTAAGTTGAATTAATTTTTCACACACCTCACAGTTTGTGACATAAATTGATGCACTCGCTCTTGAAGCTGAATTGGCTAACCTAACCCACAACTGTGTTTCTTGATATCAAACATTTGTCCTCTAAGCATCCATCACAAGTCTCCCAGTAATAAAACAAAACTATTTTTCGCGATTTCTATTGTAGTCCTCTAGTGTAATACTATACAAAATCCCATAGCTAGTATTGAAACTGCAGCTTTTCGCCGTTAATTAGGGCACAGGGTTTCGACAACATATACTATGCGTTGTAGGTAATATACGCAAATAGAAAGCAGTATAAATTCCTATAAATATAACTTTATATTGATAATGATACCCTAGATCACCAAAATAGAATCGCTAAAATACGTTGATGAAAAAATAAAAAGCAATATACACATATCAGCGAAACGAGAACATGCAAATTAACCGCGTAGTCAAGGTCAGTTACAGTCGCAGTCAAGTACATGGTTGCAATCACCGCTCAAAACATATCAGAAAATCACAGAGTTTCGCAGAACACAAGATTAAAAAAGTGATGTAAAAACAGTTATTTACATAACAATCCCTTTAAAAGGGGCGTTTAAACTTTGTTTGCAAATACACTGAAATACCACTGAATTTGGATAGCAAAGCCAATGCAAATTGTGTAGCGCTGCGCAACATGTATGCGGAAGTGAGGGCACTGTGGTAACTGCATATATAGCGCGTACTGTGGTTGTTCTGAATTAGTTGTTGGAATTGCCAGTATGGGTAAACTGCATGATTTAGACGCCTTCGATAGCGGACAAATCGTAGGTGCGCGACGCATGGGCCATTCAATTTCCGAAATCGTCAGACAGCTAGGAGTTTTAAGGTCGACAGTGTAAAGAGTATACCAAGAATACATAGATGGTGGAAAAAAACTAGCGATCGGGCAAACTGCAAAGGACAATTAGTCTTGACAGTGCGTGGTGAGAGACGGCTCAGGCGTATTGTACGTAGCCAGCGAAGCCAAACATTAGCTCAAATTACCACCCAGTTTAATGACGGTGCAAGTCGTACAGTCAGTAAACGGACTGTGCAACGCTCGCTTCACCGTATGGGTTTCGGGAGCCGTCGACCTACGAGAGTACCATTGCTCTATACTCGCCATCGGGCTGCACGTCTTGCCTGGGCAAAGGAGCACAGAGACTGGAGTGTAGAGGACTGTAAACGAGTATCATAGAGTGATGAGTCTCGATTCCGACTACTTAACGAAGACGGGAGGCTGAGAATATGGCGTCAGGCTCATGAAGCCATGGATCCTGCATGCCTGGCTGGAACTGTACAAGGGCATGGTGACTCAATCATGGTCTGGGGTGTTTTTTCGTGGCACAGTTTGGAATTTTTGTTGCGTGTACCAACCTCCCTTAATGCAATTCGGTACGTAGAGTTGCTAGGTGATCACCTCCATCCTTTTATGCTGTTCTGTTATCCGCACGGTAATGGAGTTTTCCAGCAGGACAACTGTACCTCTCACAAGTCCTGGTTGGCTACAGGCTGGTTGGATGAGCATTCCTCTGACTTCTCTGTCATGAATTGCCCACCTAGAAGCCCAGATTTAAATCCTATTGATCATCTTTGGGATGTTTTGGAACAAGGCGTGAAAGGCCATCACACAACACCAAAGAACCTTACTGAATCATGGACAGCTTTAGCCAATATTTGGCAAGCCATTCCCGTGGAACGTTTCCAGAAACTTGTTGAATCTATGCTTCGTCGTGTGGCAGCCGTTATCAAGGCCAGAGGAGGCTTAACTCATTACTAGGTAGGTATCCCTAATTCAGTGGCACTTCAGTGTATAAATGCCTATAACTAGGAAAGAAATTACAGAAATTTAAAAAAAAATCTTTTGCAACACATTACTATTCGTACGTAGTTTCACAATTAAATAAAATAAAAAAATTGAATTTTTGGACAAATTTCACAATATAAAGTCAACTGTCCCCTTAATATATCCTTTCGAGTGTTTGTTTCTTGTATTTTTCAATAAATAATTAAAATCAGTAATGGAGTAAATATTTGCTTGAATTTAAATTTAACATGTTCTTGAAATATACTCACTGAAATATATTTAATATTTGAAAAAATTGAAAACGAAAACCCTAGCAATGGTGCCCGAAGTTTCTAATATTATTCCCAAGGGTGCTGTAAATATTAAAAAGTTGCTAATCCCTGTAAGTACAACATTATCTAATATTTACAATAATAGTGATCGGGAAATTTTTTTCTCTTCTCATTGATCAATTGAAAAAAATTATCCGATGCACGGAGTTGCGAAAAATTACCAATAGAATGTGGCAACAATTTTGCTCGATTATTAAGTTTTCTGCTTCCGAATATCCAATAACTAATAAATCTCTTAGAGTTAATGATATTCCTGATCAGTCATATCAAGTTAAATGTATTTTTTTCTTAATTTACATGTACTATTTACTTTCCATAATATTTTGTGAGGAATTAGAGTAGACAGAAAAGTTCCTAATAACATTGGTTTTCTCGGTGGTTGCTGCGCAGTTGCGAAATTTTAGATCAAACTGTTTGCCTTAAAGTATCAATTACATAACGCAGTTATACAGGATGATGTCAGATATCCATCGTCTACTGTGTGTGTCTGAGAAACCTGCTTTGAACATATTTTTGTCACTAAGTATACCTCTTCTCTACATAAAACGCACCCACAATGCTGAACATTTCCTAAAAAGGGACTTGGTAAAGGTTTATCAGTTGTTGGCTGTCGTGCAAGTGTAAAACCATAAATGATAGTGTGCCCGATAAAAAGAACAAAAAGATGGAACTTACCAAACTAGCAAAGTGGTGAAATAATAAAAAAAAGTAAAGTGAAGAAAATGTGAACGTCTGCAAAGCAAAATTTGGGTAATTTCGTGTAAGAGTGATGTCTTTCAGGGTTTTCCTCTGAGAAAATACGGGAAAGTTATGGAACAGAATGACTTCGGAGGTTCAATATTTTCCTTTTTTGCCCTGCCATCCGCAAAGTCATTAACGCTTATTCCCACATGAGAAAGAATCCACTTATATCAATATTATGTAATGAAGTCATGTTATTCTATCAGTATTTCTAAACTTCATCAGTATTTCTAAACTTCAGAGAATTGCTAAACTGTACAAAGACATGAATCGATAATCGATTTACTGATTTTTAAGACAGAATTTAAATGCCAGAGAATAGCATCTTCAGCGAATGAACTCACGAATGAACTGAGTCGGAGATTTCCCAGAAATCCCCGACTCAGTTCCGGTGATAAAAAGCGAGAAGAGGAGAAAATTTTAATAACTTTTCACTCTAAAATACATGCCATCTTCCCACCTAAATAGGGAGCTTAACCTGAAAATGCTCAAGCATCTACGGTTTGAAAACACTACCGATAGAAACAATTAATTTATTATTCTGTTATACTATTAATGTATTACAAGAAATTATATTCGACTAGTGTCCTTCATAGACAAATACGATTTGATGGTCCACACATAGCTAGCAAATGAGAAAGAACGTGGTAAACTAGTAAGAAAATAATACCTTAGCCAAAATTCCAATGTCCAATGCATCACACAGGGCCTGGCATAGCAACTAAGGCCTGCTGGGATTATATCCCTGCCAGTAATTATATTGTCCCCACAATTTAGACCGAGCACATTCAGGGGCGACATCTGGTGGGCCCATACCTTCTTCCACCTTCTTTGACCTAATAGCAGAACTTTATGGTTTATAGATTAAACGTGCTCATATCCGGCCTAGACGCGGATATATTTAATGACATCATAGGGATTCTAACCGAACACTCGCAACTCAAAGCCCAACGCTCTACCACTAGGTTACGTAGGGCCCTACATTTTTAGTCCCAGTCTTTTCGCTGGGACTAAGTGGAAGGTATTGTCTTATAGTTCAGTTAGAAAATATAATAAGTTCTTTTTACTGTCCTACTACATGCAAATGTGGCACATTTCTATCTGGAAACGAGGCATATGTTTATCGAATTGGCAAAGTAAATTTTTATGGGATACTTAAAACGGAATAATGCAATGAATTGGTTAGAATTACAAGTTAAACTACTCACAGATGTTTAAATTGAATGAGATTGGTTTTGTAGATTTTAGCAGTCTGAATAAAGATATATTCGGTCCAGTATGCAGATTATGCATAAACAACAGGAATTCTTAAGTTTTAATGTATAATAAGGACGTTTAATTTAACGTGACAGACATTTCAAAAAGCAATTAATGGCAGTATTTTTCACGAAACAAATTCTTTGTTTCACTTTGATGGCTATTTCTGTATCAAAATACACTTATGGACAAAAAAATTAGCGCACCAAGAAATAATTGCGGGATCGTAACGAAACTTGCAATGAAGGTACATGTCGGGATATGCAAATGATTAGATATGCAAATGATTAGAAATGCAGCGTGATTGCGCATTATGTATAGCCGGTAGAGGGCGTTGAACATCGTACTCTGTGGAGTATAAAACAGGTAACCAAAGCTTGTTTGAGTGTGCTGAATCATTTACAAAGGAAGAGCTGAGATAGACATGCCATTACGCCGTGTTCGAAGACAATATAAGCAGTTGTCGCAGTTTGAGAGGGGGAGAATCGTCGGGATGATGGAAGCTGGGTGGTCAGCTAGGCGAGTAGCTCGTCAATTAGGCCACTCTGGTTGTATTGTGAGGAGGTGTTGGGGCCAGTGGACCCGAGAGATGTCATGTACACGAAGACCAGGCTCAGGATGCCCTCGACAGACCAGTCGTCGAGAAGACCGTCACATCATAAGAAATGCACGCGTACAGCCAACTGCTTCATCGGCCGCCTTCCAGGCACAGGTAGCACCTTCACAAGGGGCCTCGGTGTCTTCTCGAACCCTACGAAAGCGCCTGGCTGAAGGACAGTTGGTATCGCGGCGCCCATTACGTGTGCTGCCCTTGACGCCCACCCATCGATTACTCCGTTTGGAGTTTTGCCGCGCACGAGGAAACTGGACTGCAGCGGAATGGAACCAGGTCGTCTTTAGCGACGAATCCAGATTCAATCTCAGCAGTGATGACAATCGTGTTCGCGTGTGGAGAGCCGGTGGTGAACGCTTCAATCCTGCCTTTGCTATACAGCGACACATCGCTCCCACAGCTGCTGTGATGGTATGGGGTGCCATTGCCTACAATACACGGTCACCCCTAGTATTGTTCCGTGGCACCATGACAGCCCAGCGGTATGTTCATGAAATCCTGCAACCACATGTGTTGCCACTCATGCAACGGCTCCCAGGAGCCATTTTTCAACAAGACAATGCTCGGCCTTATACGGCAAGGGTGTCACAAGACTGTCTACGCACTGTTGCTACCCTTCCTTGGCCTGCCCGATCCCCAGATTTTTCTCCAATCGAGCATATCTGGGATCGTTTGGGACGACGAGTTGGGCATCCCACGAGTTTGAACGAACTAGAAGCAAGGTTACAGCAAATATGGAACGAAATGTCTCAAGACATCATTCAGAACTTGTATGACTCAATGCCTGATCGTATCGCATCGTGCATTCGCACTAGAGGGGGTCCAACGGAGTATTAACTCCTTCGTTCATTTGCTTTTATCTCTGAAATAAATTATCCTTTTTCTTTGATTTTCTTATCATTTACTTATATCAAAGTAGTCATTACGTATGTAAAATTTCGTTTCATTTTGACTACTCCTTCTTGGTGCGCAAATTATTTTGTCCATGAGTATATATATTACGGGGATATTGTTAAAATTGCAATATAACAAGATAATCTTTGAAACTGTAATGATGTTATATCATGTAAAGGTAACACTTAATTACACTGAAGTGCCACTGAATTAGAGATAGCAAAGCTTATGCAAATTGTGTAGCGCTGCGCATCATGTAAGCGCAAGTGAGGGCGCTATGGTAACTGCATATATAGCGCGAACTGTGGTTGTTCTGAATTAGTTGTTGGAATTGCCAGTATGGGTAAACTGCCTGATTTAGACGTCTTCGATCGCGGACAAATCGTAGATGCGCGACGCATGGGCCATTCAGTTTCCGAAATCGTCAGACAGCTAGGATTTTCAAAGTCGACAGTGTCAAGAGTATACCAAGAATACATGGATGGTGGAAAAAAACTAGCGATCGGGGAAACTGCAAAGGACAATTAGTCTTGACAGAGCGTGGTGAGAGACGGCTCAGGCGTATTGTACGTAGCCAGCGAAGCCAAACATTAGCTCAAATTACCACCCAGGTTAATGACGGTGCCAGTCGTACAGTCAGTAAACGGACTGTGCAACGCTCGCTTCACCGTATGGGTTTCGGGAGCCGTCGACTTACGAGAGTACCATTGCTCTATACTCGCCATCGGGCTGCACGTCTTGCCTGGGCAAGAAACAACAGGGACTGGAGTGTAGAGGACTGGAAACGAGTAGCATGGAGTGATGAGTCTCGATTCCGACTACTTAACGCCGACAGGATGCTGAGAATATGGCGTCAGGCTCATGAAGCCATATATCCTGCATGCCTGGCTTTAACTGTACAAGGGCATGGTGGTTCAATCATGGTCTGGGGTGTTTTATCGTGGCACAGTTTGGGATCTTTGGTGCGTGTACCAACCTCCCTCAATGCAATTCGGTACGTGGAGTTGCTGGGTGATCACCTCCATCCGTTTATGCTGTTCTGTTATCCGCACGGTAATGGAGTTTTCCAGCCAGTAGTACCTCTCACAAGTCCCGGTTGACTACTGGCTGGTTGGATGAGCATTCCTCTGACTTCTCTGTCATGAATTGGCCACCTAGAAGCCCAGACTGAAATCCTATAGAGCATCTTTGGGATGTTTTGGAACAATGCGTGAAAGGTCATCACACAGCACCAAAGAGCCTTACTGAATTATGGACAGCTTTAGCCAACATTTGGTAAGCTATTCCCGTGGAACGTTTCCAGAAACTTGTTGACTCTATGCCTCGTCGTGTGGCAGCCGTTATCAAGGTCAGAGGAAGCCCAACTCGTTACTAGGTAGGTATCCGTAATTCAGTGGCACATGAGTGTATAATAGTATTTAAACTTCTTTTGCCAGGTATTCATTCAACGGAGTGAAATGTGTTCATATCAGGAATGTGTGTATGTGTCAGAAATTCTACGCCCGGAAACATTTGTCTTTGTCTAGCAGTGAGACTGGGGCTGCGTATTCATAGTTTGTATTACTAACGCAGAGAAATAGCGGTGAATCGAATTATGTTTATGATCTTAAAACTGTGATTTTAGGGAAGCAGTAATTTAGAATATTTCAGTTTAATTAACCAATTAAGGAAATAAGCGTTTACTTAAACACTAGGTCTAAAATATGTTATGAGTATTCTTTAAAAGATTAACGAGACTAACGCAACTAGATTAAAATTAACGCAATAAAAACTGAAATTCTATTGATACGTGAATACCGGTATTTTGATCCCGGGAAACACGGAAAATATTATTTTTATTAAATTAATGTTTTATATTGATTTAACCGGATAATTTTAATTTATTGTGGCTGAAGTATCAGCTTCAACTCTCCACAGTGAAAAATCATGTAAAACCTCGTATAGCTTGAATGCTAACATTTGAATAATGTGAATACAAGAAATAAATTAATTAATATTTATTAAATTAATTCTAATTTTAATCAAAGTAATGATTCTAATTGGGGTTGGGTAACTTTAATTTGCTGACACTGAAGAATGAGCATGAATATTCCTCAGGGAAAAAATGATGTAATACCTCAATTGCTTTAAATGCTACTAATTGTATTAATTACGAGTAATTAAATTAGCATAAATATAATTTTAAAATTTTGTCATTAATCATGCTAATAGAAATGCAGGAAAATGTTATTCTGTAAGCCATGATCGATGAGTTCATCGGTGACTGATTTTATAGTTTTTCTCTTACTCTTTGCTACACTAGTATCTACTAATCGGTAAACATATTTTACACACACTTAAAATAATCAACTATAATCGTGCAACTCCGTAAGTATTGACCGGAAAAAAATTCCCTAGTTATGCATTGGTAAAATATGTCCAACCATTTTTGCTTGCTAATATGAATAATGTTCTCATTTATCGTATATTTATCTTCCTTTTGCAAACATTTATATTAGTTCATAAAATAAATTTTTTATTTCACTAAAGCGAGTTAGGTTTTGAATCACAGGAAAATAACATTCTGAAAATAGAATAAAAAGTTTTCAATATCAACAATGAATGAAATAATAGCAAATACATTTAAACGAAGCGTTGAAGTCTTTCTTCGAACTTCAAAAAGATATTGTCTATTGGGATAAATGAGAAATTCATTATCCTTTGATAGGATAACTTAGCTTAATGCTCAAAGGCCTAAATCTTTGAGAAAATGAGTATTTCTTACATTCGTAATAAATGTATACTTAAGATACGTTGTTACGAGGTACAATATTTTGCATTTTATCAATGCATGACGCTTTAAAATGATGCCAGAGAAAATGAATGATTTTAAGACATATTTCATATAGCTTTAAAATTTATATCAGGATATATTTCTGCAGGTTAGTAACTGTGAGAATTTTTTAGTATTTCAATTTGAGTAAGAACTTTAAGATAAATTCGAAAAAAAGGTAAATACCATATTAAATGAAATATGTTAAATCTTATTTAATACACGAGTTACGAATATATATATATATATATATATATATATATATATATATTACGAGTACATTATTTATATTCAACAATTGATTTTTGTAATAATGTTTCTGATTATATATTACTTCATAAAAATGACTTCAAAAATAAAATGTTGTCTAACATAACAGGAAAGGGAAAAAAATTGTATACCAACCCAAATTTTCCTACGTGTGAGTAATTTCTTTCTCTTTTCTCCCTTTCACTACATGCCTCTGTAGATTCGATGATTACTTTGTGAACAAGGAATGAAGAAGAA
Source organism: Dolomedes plantarius (assembly GCA_907164885.2). NCBI lineage: Eukaryota > Metazoa > Arthropoda > Arachnida > Araneae > Dolomedidae > Dolomedes > Dolomedes plantarius. The sequence continues at coordinate 158,531,184 of OU015491.1, forward strand.
CAAAGGTATTTCGAAACTTCGCCACTTAATTCTTATCAACACAGCGTTATTAGATTGTTCCTTATTCTATCAAAACACCTATACATGTTAGCCAGTCATTTGTTTATGTTCAAGTACTTTACGGACTTTGGCATTTTGAAAGTTTAAGGCTTGAAAAAGTTAGGTAAAATTGTATGCAAATTAACACTCATACACTCACGCACATACATACAAACAAACAAACTCACACACACACACACACACACACACACATATATATAAATACACAGAAAACGTAGAGATATAGAAACAATAAATTAGAGATAAGATAAACATTTGACCATACCATACTATTTTATATTTATTATACAGGTCTGCCGATTTGAAAAACTATAAAAATGTGTATCAACGGCCAGTCTCACAGCTTAACTTGCTTACATATATATTAATCAATGTTCCTGGTGCAGTGAAAATAAATAATTCATCCCCTTCTTCGTTTTGATGTTTTTGGTTTCATCGTTTTCTTCTTTGAAATCTTCTTAGCATTTCTTTCTATTATCTCGTCTAAAGGCGTATTGTCGAGCAGTCTGTGGAACTTTTCATACTGAAAAGGAACCACACCTCCTTGTACCACAGTAGTATTTCCAAAGTTTTTCAAAAGCTCGTGATCTGTCTTGAGTGCCTTGTTGATGTGTTTCGCTTGGATTCGGTGTACACCACTTGATCGGGCGGCATTTAAGGACAATTCTAGAATTTCCGTCGTGATATATTCTAGAACTGCTGTGAGGTAAACGGCGCTTGTGTCGCTGACACGTGAGGCATAGTTATGAACCTATTGACATTGCATTTTATCAGATGTAGAATTGTTAATGAAAAATGAAGCGTTAAAAATGACATGTTATCAATGCATATGGAATTCCAGGAGTGAAATATTTATTCATTTATTTTCTTAAATTTTGCATGCATTTCCATAATTATTTTACCCCTCAAATATGTTTTTATATAGAGATTACTATACACGGAAAAATTTATTTGGACAGGTCGAAACTTTGTTTTATTATTATGTTATTTTCAAATGTTCAATCATGTGTAGTTTTTGATGTCTACTAAACCATTATACAATTTACATAATTTTACCACTATAATAAGCACGAATAATTCCGGAATGATTCGTTTTAAAAGGGTCTAAGGATGTTATTCATAAGATTTTTAAATCATTTTCAAGAGCAAAAAATCATTTTTAGGGTAAATTGTGCCCGAGGGAAATTTAAAAAAATATTCTAAACGAAAAATCTCATAGACAGTTTAATGAAATTCTAACAAAGGAATGCTTAAAAAATTCCTGTGGATACATTTGTCGGAATTGTAGTTAAACTATTTTTAAACATCACAAATATAGTAAAGTTCTATTGCCATATAAATACACCCAAAAACAGAAGGATACTCTTAGACAGTATATCATAAAACATGTTGTATTTAGCATTTTAATGATCATAAAAAAAGATGGTTTATGTACTTTACTTATAAAAACCTCCGATTTATGTTTTAAGTTGACTATAAAAATCTGCTTTCACTTAGAATTCAATATCAAATTTCCGTGAAATGAAGAGGAACTTGATTATGGTCTTTTCCTTTCGAAAGTAAAGGCTTAGGGATAGGTAATTGATCAGCAGTTTATAGTTTATACGATTTTCTAGTTGTTCTATTGAAGCGCTTAGAGCTACATTTAAGGATGAATTCCTTTGTTTGAGAATTATTATGAAAGTATTTGTCTCTACTTGGGTTTTAAAACGATAGCTGAAGGGATCGAAAACATAACTGAAGATAGTCCAGGGATGGAATTTTAAGGAAAGTTTTTTTCAACCTTGCATAGAAAATTCATCGCTGAAAACAGGTCGTAATGCTCGATATTTATTAATTTCTTACACACTTAATTATTCTGGGTGTCAAACGTATAGAAAACACTTGAAAAGAAAAAATGTGAAACTGGGACTCGTGAAAAACACTTGTATTCCAGACCATCCGTGACCCACTATATGACACTCATATTATTCAGTTTGTTTTGTTCACTTCCATCGTTTTATGAAGCTTCGAATGAATTTCAATATTGGGCGAAAATAATGATTTATTTTGATAAAATATAATTAAAAGTATCAATATCTTCCTTATAATAATAAGCCAAGAAACGAGACATTTTTAATGGTTTGAAATGTCATTTTTAAACCTCCAAAAAGAGTATTTTTGATATTTAGGTTTGATTAAACTTTTTTAAATTATTCAAAGATTACCTTCATTTTATCCCGATTTGTAACCCTAATGCCGATTTATTGTCATTTTTGACAGTAAAATAATTTTACCTTAGGTAAAATATTCCTGATTTAGATGATAGATGGCAACATTGCATTTGAAAACAACATGTCTTGGTCTGAAAGATGAATACACTACAAAATACATATAATATGTCTTTATTTACGAAATGCAACCCTTCATCTTTTTATAAATTCCCGAAAATTCGCCTTAATTTAAGTTTGGGGATAATAAACATATGGTATCATTTCATAGGATGCAGGCCAAAATATAGCACCAACCTCAAAAATTGTTGAATGGTGACAAACCAGTAACATATCAGTTGTAAACTGAAAAGTTTTAGGCATTAAGATAATCTATCCATGAAAGTAATGATTACTAAAACACAGTAAACCTCGAAAGGATTAAAATAAAATTCTCATTCTGAAAATATACATTCTATCTTCTAATGCGGACATTTAATAATGCTTGCTACAATCTCTAGTGATAAAAGTTGTCCTAAAATGTAAAGTTTTGAATTACACTACAGGAAGGTCGCATCGTCGAGAAATCAGAATGGAATGCTGCGGGAACAGCAATGATTTAAGATATTAAAAACATTCATGAAAACGCTTGAATGTATTTGACATACAACGATGTGTACAACGATGATGCCTAGCACGTTGCCAAATATACGTATTTTAAGGGCAATTTTAAAGACTGAAGGACAGAGACTCACAAACGATGATTCCCCAATTAGGATGGCAAAAGTTTGCTACGAACGGTAAAGTTATCGAAAGAAGAAACGATTTATTGCAGTCATCACTGAAGAAAGAATTTCCTGGAGGAAGAAATTTATTTTCGAAACACTAATTGTTTATTTGTATTTTTAAGAAGCGATACAGTAATACAAGGTTCTTGAAAGCGACGGAGGATCCTGTCTGACAGCAAAATTTTGCCTAACGAGACAATCGCTTTAGGAGAATATCTATTAATCTTATGTTAGAGGCACATTGACATAAATCCATCCATGCATATCTGTATTGAAATACACGACACTGTATATTTTATTTGTAAAGTTTAGTTTCTTTTTAGACCCTCCGATGTAATTCATTCTCTTTTTTGTCTATAAAAGGTAGTTTCAGCTAGTACCCCATTTCTATTTGTCTTATATCAACAATAAATACGTATATCCTTCCCTGAGGACTTAAAGAAAACAAGGATTTCCTATCATATATTAATAAAGAAATATATATTTATCTGAGTGGTATTAAACAGATAAAGTAAATACAGATATTTTAAAGAATTTCTTTAGATTGAAGAATTATACCTTAAGCATGGCTTTTATTCGGGGAACAGGCAAAATTAAATTACTCATAGGAGACTTGAAAAGACGTTCTGTGGATACCGACGAAGTGTCTGACGACTCAGAAGACGAAGAATCGTCTTTAAGAGAAGTCTTTCTTTTGCGAGATAGTCCGCTCATTTTGTACCTAAATATGAGTATACTTAAAATCATTACAAAGATAAAACCAAAAACATGCTGTAAATGATATTGAAAATAAACTCTGCTAAAAATTTTAGGAATTATGTAATAGAAATTCCTCTGTTTTCTAAAAATTAATAGTTATATAATTTAATATTTTTTAACCTGGTCTGGAATACTTCCAACCAGCGGTCATTAGAGAAAACAACAATAACAGTAGTTTTCATTGTTAAAACAAAGGAAAACTGCTAATCAATTTTACTGATATTAATAACCTACCAAATTAATTTGGACTATAATGATAAAATCCAAGTAATGCATGTGGATAGGCGAATCTTCAGTCTCAGTCGGTTACAGTTTGGCAACAACATGAATACAGTATGTTATTTCAGCATCCTTTACGTCGGTTCACTTTAAAGTTTGATTGGATTTAGGTAGATAAGAAATTTGGTGGACCTTTGCACACATTCTCTCCTGATTTGGTGGTCACTCGGTTATTAGAATGTATAAAAGTAGTGCTGTCTTATATGACATTTATTTTATTTTTATTAGAATTATTTACTTTTATTTAATCTTTCCTAGAACTTCTCTTAATTTCTCACATTTCTTACTTTTTTTAACCTCAGATTAACTATTCTTTAATTACACTTACTTTCATTTTATTTTTCGAAATTCCTTAATTTTCAAAAAGTAGGAGTCTGTATTAGTTTTTCATAAAAAGACTCATGTTTATAATAAAAATTATTACTAACAGTAATTTAAAAAGCTGCATTCGATTGAGACTTTAAAGGAATATTTTTTAATCAAGGTCCAAGAATTTAAGAAAATTTTTATAGCGTGATATCATTTTCAAAAGACTTAATTTTGTCATTTTTGAAAAAAAAAATTAACTAATGAAAAATTAACCTGTAGCATTTAAATTTCTTTTATTTTCGTTTTTCTTTTGGTTTTACTTGATCAAATTTAAGCACATAAAAGATTATATTGTGAAATGACTTTGTGATAACTTTTAAGTGACAAATACTTTTTAGTATATTTTCCTGTATCTCTATTATTTTGAATTTTCTATTTGTACTATTGTGATTTTGCGTTTCCTCATAAAAAAACAATAATAATAATTAGCAAAGAAATTTGATCTCAGCGACGTTATCAACACCAATTTTCATGTCTCCAAGTATGAAGAATAGGTCAAGATGCAACAATATTAGAACTTTAGCCCAAATACTGTATTAAAATCTCGTACAATAACACCTATATCAATATACGAGTAGAAAACAGCATCTGCGGCCCTGAAATATGTAGTGCAATACAAAACAACTCGGACTTGAACACTTCTGTATCAAGCGAGATCATAGATTTTGCTCCAAGATGAAAAGTAGCGAAAGGCAAAGATTTTTTTCTATTTATTTATTGCATTGGATTATTTTTAAGAAAATTTAAGAAATAAAATAGAATGTTTAAACAAAGGCATAAAATATAATATAACGTAGAGAGTAAACGTGATTATTCTCAACAATCACAATAATGCGCAAGAGAAAATATTGAAATCGAATTATCTTGACATCCATCTCCAAGAGCGCGCTGACTTCGTGATTTTGCCAAAATATCCTAAGAAAAATATCTATTTATAATAGTGTCCCAACAATTTATTGTTTTTTCCCCACAAAATCGTTGGTGTACTAATTACATGAAAAACGAGAAATATTCTAAAATTGAAATTTAAAAATTAAAGTAAAATGTGGAATATTGAGAATAAAAATTTAAATTACGTAACCTGTAAATATATACGTTTTAAATCCTGATCTAAACTTGTAAAAAGTAAAATTTTCGTTTAGGAATTTTCATATTTTTCTTCAGAATTTTTTTCTCGAGAAAAATTTAACAAGTGTAAAATTGAACTTGGCATTTTTTTCCGCTATTTTCTTTTGGATTATCTTACCTAACTGATGGTCAGGTGACATTTTATGGTCTCAACGTTTAATTAGCTGAAACAAATCCCTATAATACGTAGTAAGATTTATTACATTTCCTGTTTCCATTTTATCGGTTTTAGTGTCATCGGATATGAAAATGGCGCCATCATATATTTGGCTACGTTCCATATACAGGATTTGGGAAATGTCGTGAAGGAATAAAAATGGCGCCGGATAACTTCCAGTCTGGAATTTTATGCAGAGGTATCACGTTGTAACTGAAGGAGATCATAAAAACCTGTGCATATGCTATCTAACGGAATAACTTACCTATACTGTGGGACCACTGTTTAGTCTGTTAAAGGAATATTTCTTCCTATGAATGAATGCAATAATCTTTATAGAAATTTTCTTTATCTTATTTATGTCCCTATTCCGAGTGAGTATTTGTTAAACATTACTTTCAGCTGCAGCTAGAGGAATAATTTGAAAAATGTACTTTTGTCTTGCACTACTTAAAATATCCAATGAGATTATTTCCCCAGATAGCAAACACACAAAGGATAGCATTGTTGTTTGCCAATAAAAGCATTACGTTTAAGATACTGCCAGATTATTTTAAGTTAAATTTTAAACTTTTCAAATTTTCTTTTATTTTGGAGATACATTTTTTGCATGAAATATATTTTTGTTTGTTTTTGAAGAACATTAAACAACAAAATAATTATCAAAAACCCTTCTTTTTTTGAAAATATGCATGAAAAAAAATCAGTTTGTAATAGTTTAGAGATGAACTACAAATAATTCTGTAAAATTAAATAATGATCAATAATTAGTAATGATTACCTTTTTAATGCAGGCTGTGTATAACAATATAAATTACCGGTACTTTTCCGTTATAAGCACTACACTTGGCGGCACATTTTTAATCTTGGTGACGCACAGACGATAAACATCCATCGTGATATATGCGTCACGAAATAGTTACATGACAAAAACGTCAGAAATTTGCAGGAGTAACAACATTGGCGTACGTGGGAGCAAACTCGCACACATGGCGTTTATTAAGACAGAGAAAGAATCGAACACTGGGGGCATCCCCAAGTGCAGTAAAAATGCACTTCGGGGTGCCTTTTTTTTCATAGTAAACATCCACAAATACAATAAAAAGCCTAAACTATAAGTATTAAAATAGTAAGAAACACAATATAGAAAAATTTGGAACAGACGTGTTAGACGCACCTCCCTTGGCGACAAGTTGACGCCAAAAGTTTTCAGCGCCACCTTGTCAGCAAGGGGGTTTACGCACACATGTTAGGCTTACAGTCGCAAATGTAAAAAAAAAAATATGGAACAGATGTAGTAAAACGTAATAAATTGGAAAACAAACTTTCTGCTGGCTTTAATAAACTCGTAGGCCCACACAGGATCTTAAAAACACATAAATACAAAAAATAAAAGCTTAAAAACAATTAGAAATGTGTTAGGGGGGAGGGGATGCCACCCCCCCCCCCGCTAAAAACAGGGTACTTTTCCGTTATAAGAACTAAATCATTTTGACACCAATTTTCAAAAATCGCCGCAACGAGAGAAAAGTAACGCTATATAATCACACTAATGATTGGCAGATTACAATACTAAAATATAGGTACTTAAGGAAAATCCAGTCGACCATAAAAGTTGGCGCAAATCCGCCAAACCTCCCGGCCGCTTCCGCACCAATCATTTTGACGGCATAAAATCTGCAATTGCGCGCAAAATATAAACAAATATGCCTTCTTCTTTGTGAAGACGACGCCACATGAATTCACCCTTATAAGAATCTAAGTGGTGGTGTCCCAAGTTGTCTTTATTCCATCACTTGGCCGAATCCCACAATCACTCAATGGTTTGTGTATGTACGCCGGTATCCGGTTCTACAAAGTTCTACTTATTAACTTTGAAATGTTCGAAATTAACAGCTCTTATTTCGTCGGTTTTATAAGTTTTCTATGAGTCCGAGTCTATTGTAGAACCTTCTTCGATGCTATCTTTTATCGTCTTCCTATCCGAAACTATTACGATAAAACACTCGTTGGTCTCTTTGCAAATGCCTCCAAAGAACCATTGATCCAGGGTTATTCTCCCTGCATGCTTTTTACGCCTTGAGAAAAAACTCTCATCAATTTCGGCAATGAGGTTGGCCCCTCCGATTTTTGTTCTTTAGTCTTGTTAAAAGACTGTGCGTACCAACTTCTCATAAGTAATTATTCCAATCAATAACAGTCTTGTCACTCAACTCAAATTCTTCTTTTCCCCATTCAAAAGTAGTCAATTCTCTGCGCCAGCTGTAAATAAATCTTAGGGCAGTCACAAATGAAATGGTTGAACTCTCGAACCATGTTTCTTTCCGAATGGATATTCGCTTCTGACAAATTACAACGCCATTGAATCTGTGTTTTTAAATAAAGCGCCATATCGTGGCCATTAACTCATTTTTGGATGACGGTAAGATTCCATACCTTTGAAACAATTCTACTGCTTCATGTTCTGTAGTTGGTAAATCTCAAATTTTAAATATTTTTTACAACGCAGAGCTACAATAAAACTTAAAACAGCGACAGCTTTACTGCTAGAGCTAGAAACTCTTATCAAGGTAACTTTGAATCACGTGTGGTAGATTTTACCATTATTGGCTAAAAATCGCCTCTTCGCGCCATTGCCTTCATTTGGCGAAAATGGTCGACTGGATTTTCCAGAAGTACCAAAATATACAAAAAGTGAGATTCAAGGATCACGATACGATATGAGGACGATTATTATCGTGGTCATGGAAATAAACAAACTTCATAGAATGCTTTAATTAAATAGGCCTACTATATGTATATCTTTCTCTGAATATGTGTAATTTAAGATAAAATAAATATTATTGCATTTTTCTGATCCGTCAAAGAGATTATAAACTTCCTTATTTGTGGTTGTTAATATACCTTTTGCTTAAAATCATGAGTTATTTTGAGCTATTTCGTTCGCCAGTACGATGTGTTGTATCTGTGCGTCGCCAAGATTTAAAATGCGCCGCCAAGTGTAGTGCTTATAACGGAAAAGTACCAAAAACAGTCAGTATAATGCAACAGAAAAGCTTCCGTATATATGTTCCATTCTCGCTAAGCCAATTTTCGCGCCAAACTTGGCGTCTTGTTTGTTTACCTCTGTAGCGCCTGGCGCCCTCTAGTAACGTTTTTTTGTGTATGAAGGAGACCCCCCGGGACACGGTGGGGGAGAACGAGCTTGGGTCGCGGAGAGTGTAGGCGGTGCTCACAGGAGACCGGCCTTTTCGTATCCCGCATTTCTCTTAATATAGTACTTTAATGTTCTTGCTCATACTTGAGCCCTGTACATAATTGTCCTATCTGTGTGTGTGTGTGTGTATGTAATAAAGAAGAAAAATTAGAACCCGATTCGTATTCAACTCGAACGAATTTTCACGCGGGGACCGGCTGAAAGAGAATGACGCCGTCCTCGTACAGTGTCGCACCAGACAGAATCCCAATACGATCGACTGAACTGTGCAGCGTGGAGTCGGCAACGCTAGGATGGAGGTAGAACCCTTCCTCATAAATTTTGTTTTTGTTTTGGGGGATTAAATGAGGTTATAGTTTTGCATTACTTAAGGGTTTTGACACACATTTTTCTATGCACGGAGGTGATGGGTTGCTTAGATTGATATTGTTTGCATTACTGTTATTTATAGTTATGTGTTTATAAATTTTGATGTATGATATGTAAAGATGTTCAATGTTAAAGGGCTTAAAAGGTAGACCTGAAAGAGGTAGCGAGGGAACTAGGAGTTGTATAGAATCCTGATCATAAGATCACGGAGTTAAAGGAACTCATTTTAAAATCGGTTGAGTGTGAGAATGACAAAAATTTCGTTAGGGAATTTATTCTCACTACGGTAGAAAATAGAAAGGAAAGGGAAGAACGGGAAGAACAAGAGATACAACGGGTAAAACATGAGAGGCAACTTGAATTAATTAAGACACGAGCCACAGTTAATGGCGGGGGATCACGTGGATAGGAGGACGATGCACAAAACAGTAGCGATAGTAACGATAGTAATAAGCCATTGATAGACATGATTAAAAGTGTTAGAACGCTTACTTTCCCAGTTCCGACTAGACAAGAACTTTGGAACCTATTTTTCAGCACGTTAGAGCGCGCATTTATTACGAAGAAAGTGTCAAAACAATTTCAGCCAGAAATATTGCTTAAACTCTTGGGAGAAAATCGGCTAATATTTTGAAAAAAATAATGATAAAGAGATGCAGGATTACGATTCATTGAAAGCTATAGTACTTAGGGAATTTGAACCTACACCACAGATTTGCTGGGAGAATTTCCGGAAAGCAAAAACAGACGCTCTCGAAAGTCATGTACAATTTGCGTCGAGGCTAAAAACGGTGTTTAAATATAATGTAAAACTCAGGAAGTTCGAAGACTATAACACACTCATAGATTTAATTGTCACGGACAAATTATTTGAAACCCTAGATGTAGAAACGCAGTCTCACATCTCTATCAGAATGGGTGATACCTGGTTTTTGCCTACAAAATTAGGTCGAGAGATCGACATATATCATACTTCGAAAGGTAAATCCTTCTGTAAGCGGGCACAAGTAAATAACGAAAACTCGCGCAATAAGTGGGAAAAGTCCCCTCAAATGCAAATAAGTATGTTCCCCCACATTTACGCCACTACGACAAGGATAGGAAAAATTACTATAGTAGTAAACCAAAGCCAAAGGAATGTTTTCTATGTAATGCGAGTTCGCATATTGCAAAAGATTGCCCGAAGAAAGGCCAAAATAGGGGAAATAACTCACAAACTAGTAAGGGTAAAGCAACGAATAAAGAAAAAGGGGATGATGAACCATTGGTAGCGAAAGTACAAACGAAATATCTGAACCCGGAGTGCCAGGTAGAAATTCAACCACTTGAGCGCACAAAAATATTAGTGGGAAGTTACGAAGTTGAAGCGATTATAGACAGTGGGACCCAGCTACCTATACTACACCTAAATAATATTCCTAACCCAAGTGAAGAAACCCGCGGAAAAATAATTATCACGCCCGCCTTTGGTCCAAATATCGAAGCCCAATTAACAGAGGTTCCTATGGCGTTAAAGGACGATATCTATAAAAGCCAAATTCTCACTCCGGTGAGAGTCATAGCGGCTGTTACCGATAAACTGAATGTACCATGCTTACTACCCCCCCCCCAACGTTTATACACTTTTAAAGAATGCCCATGAGAATAATATTCACGAATTCGAAACCCTTGAAATCAACAGAGCTTCCAGTGACCCTAGGACCGCATCGTAGATTCGAGGAGGTAACCAGGCGGAGGGGTGTGATGGTTTATTACTTAGGGAACAAGAAAGAGGGTGGGGATCAGGAATTACTCGGGACAAAGGGAAGATCCCAGGGTCGCAAGTGTCAGTGAATGAGGAAAAAAGTTTAGTGCAACTATCGGGGGGAGACAGAGAGTGATAAAGGTCAAGGAACCCTGGCTAAGTTGGTGTCAGTTATAGCTGCAGGGAAGGAAAAAGAAGCGAGGAATGTTTATTTCTCAGAGACCGCAAGACTGATTCAGGAACAGAATCAGTGTGAATCTTTAGACCGTGTTAGGCAGGAGTTAAAACTTAAGAAGGGAAATTTGATAATAATGGATGGATTGATTTTTCATAAAGACAAAATTTTGGGGGAACCTATTACACAATTGGTTTTGCCTTGTAGCGTACTGGAAATATGGTCTTATTTTTTCCCGAGACCCCACAAGAGCTTGAAACACAGCTGCGTATTGTAAACAAACGCACACAACTAGCCATTCAAACTGGGTTGCCACAAAATAACAAAATCTCGCCAAAATCACAGGGTTAACACGCCAAACACAATATTGCCAAACTTAGCAGAGAGTTGCGTATAACACATCTGTACCAAAAACGGAATACACAGTTGCATTGCACAAAATTTTTTCATTTGCATACGTATGGAGTACAATTTTTTAAATTATCAAATGAATTCTGAAACTGAAGACAAAATATGGGTACTTACTTTCGGCAGAACTAGCTTTGTCCGAAGACAGCGGTATAAACAAATCTTTAACACAATGGATGAATGGGCTAAAAAAACAAGGGGCACCCTAAACTGCAGTCCTAGCGAAAAATCTTATTACCAAAACAATCGTGTTTTGAAAGCTTTCATCAATAATCAGAAAATAATTTTTAAAAACTAAAAGTTATTATTTTTGTGTTAAAGTTTTTGCAAATTCACAGCAAATAACAGCATTATCATGGAGAACAACTCATTTGAAATTCCTTTATATAATTAAACACATTTACACTTTTTTCAAATGTCTTTGTAGGATTATTGTATGAAGCCAATAAATTAGAAGAAGCAAAAATGAAATAAATTTAGGAGCTTTCAATTCACAGCTTGGTAGAATTTTGTAAAAATGCACTTCTGGCTGCCACTTGTTTTTTTGGCGCCAATAGTGCAAACGTGCCATTTAAGATTGCGGCGATAAACATCCATCGTGATATATGCGTCACAAAATAATCACATGACAAACATGTCAGAAATTTGCAGGAGTAACAACATTGGCGAACGAGTGAGAAACCTCGCACACTAGGCGACCAAATTCCGGGCCACTATTGGCGCTACAAAAACAAGGGGCACCCTAAACTGCAGTCATACCAAATTATATTATATATCAAAAAAAATTTGCCTAAATTGCCCCCTTTTACATGCCTACTCATTTAAAATGGCTTGAATTCAGAATAGGATACCCCATAGCGGAATTTAAATAAAGTTGCCAAGCTACCATGGCGAGAAAGCTATTCACTACGATGGAGTGCATGAGCTATTACTTTTATACCATTCTGTCAACCTTACCGAAAAAAAGCTTTAAATATATTTAATTTCATGTCATAAGAAAGGAGTGGATAAACAGAAGAAGAGAGACAAAAATTAAGTTCGGTTTTCACGTTTTACTGGTAAAGTAATAGCACAAGCACGTCACCATTATGGAAATGGTTTGGTGCTTCTTGCCGCTTTAGCTTGGCATTTTTTTAAATGATACAAGGGGTACACTATTATGAATTTGCTACAAGATTCATTAAGATGAAACATGTGTAAAAAACCATTTTAGAATTAAGATGTGCTTAAATCTGCTATTTTTCAGGATTGAATATTGACCTTCATAAATAAAAGAACCTGGTGTTTTAGCCTTAGTATCAGGGTTACTATAATTGTGAAAGAACATTTCTGAAACATTCCTATCCATTTAAAAATGAATTCAAAAGCAAATGATAAACTCCAGCTTAAACATATAAACAAAATCATTTCAACGTTAGTATTATCAATATAAAGAGGAAAGAATTGACTATACAGAACTTTTTTTACTTACTTTTATGATTACCCTGTAACTAAATAAACGTTTTTAATGGATTTATCACCAAGTGACGTGACTAACTTCTGACAGCGAATTAAACGCTTCATTTATTAAAGATAATAACAATAAGTCTTCCAGATTGTAATATGAATAAAATTTAAATTCCCAAATGGAAGAACAATGCTTTATTTAATTTTTGGATACAATAGTGCCCTCATGTAGTAACAAACATTGTTTTCCAGTGGTGAATATTAATAACGCCATGGATGAGGGAAAACTGTTTGAATCCCTTTTATTTTAAAAACGATTTTAAGGTAGCACATGGATGAACGAAAAATCTAAGGCAAAAATGTGTCCACAATTTCCTTTTTTCATCGGATTTCTTCAGTGTATGATACAGAATGGACCCATTAGGGTAGGAAGAGTGTTTTTAGGATGTTGTGTGGGAAATCCTGACATTGATTCCTTAGATTCGTTAAACTGAGCCCACTTGGACCAATTTCTCTCCCTCCCCCCCCCAAGGACCAATCAGCGATGGGTGACCTCCCTATGAGAAAAAAAAAACCCTCCATGATCCATTTGTTTCGTCAAGGAATGAACCAAATGTACAAATTGTTGTCCTTTTATGAAACCGCTGCATTTTGTACAGGCGTGACGTCATTTAATGCTAATTGGTTCATCACGGTGGGAAATACTCATTTTAGCCAATTTCGATTCTGAATTTTACCACACAACCTCTTGAAAACACTCCTCCAAATGCAAAATGTCCATATATTTTCAAAATAATAGCTCACAGTATTTGACGCTATACAGGAAAATATATGAAGATAATTTAATGTATACATTGATTAATTTACATTTTAATAAAGCTTATTTAAATTTTTGTGAAGTTATAAAGATGAACTTGACTTAGGACCTGTTCACATAGGAGTCCGGTAGCGGAGCGTTAAAGGAAAGATGACGTTGAGACGAAAATAAACAAATCATAGGCGTTAAGAATGTTGTTGTTAATCGTTTGGAGGTTTGTCATTGGTTAAATACACTGCTGACCACTGTAAATGCAACACCCTGAAGGAAACATGCAAATAACATGAAATTTACAACATGCATTAGCGGAGGTGAGATATGCAAATGATTAGGATTTCAGAGCAGACGCACATCACGCGCGCCTGTGGCGCCACTTCAAAGCGCTATTTAAGGCTTGGAGATTTGGACGATTTCAAGTTCGGCAATTGTGTTTTTCTTGTGGTTTTTTTCAAAAAAAAACGATCAATTATACCTCGTCGAAAACAGCGATCATATTTTGATCAAGTATCCGAGTTCGACAGAGGAAGGATAGTGGCCTACCGAGATTGTGGATTATCTTTCAGGGAAATCGGTAGTCGTGTTGGATGAAACCAAACAACTGTAATGCGGATATGTGATCGTTGGATGCAGGAGGGTACGACGGACCGGCGTGTTCGATCGCATCCACCTCAGCGCACCACTTCACGTGATGACAGGCAAATTGTGCGCATGGCAGTGACGGATCGCTCCGTCACATCACGAACCATAGCACAGCACATGCAGTCTGTAACGCATCATCCAGTGTCTGAGCGTACCATTCGACGCCGTTTACAGCAGAGTGGTCTGTCCGCAAGACGTCCATTGCTTTGTCTACCCTTGACACAGAACCACAGACGTCTCCGCCGCCAATGGTGCGATGACAGATGGATGTGGACGGCAGAATGGAATGAAATTGTCTTTAATGACGAGTCACGCTTCTGTCTGCAACACCACGATGGTCGCATTCGAGTCTGGAGACACCGTGAAGAGAGGATGCTGAACAGCTGCGTTATGCACCGCCACACTGGTCCTGCACCGGGTATTATGGTATGGGGCGGTATTGGATATCACTCTCGCACACCTCTAGTACGCATTGCCGGTACTTTAAACAGCCAGCGCTACATCTCCGAGGTATTGGAGCCAGTTGTCCTTCCTTACCTTCAGGGCTTGCCCACAGCCATATTTCAACAGGATAATGCGCGACCACACGTGGCATGCATTGTCCAACGGTTCTTCGTCAATCGCCAGATTGAATTGTTTCCCTGGCCGCCTCGCTCTCCGGATCTTTCGCCGATAGAAAACATGTGGTCCATGGTTGCTCTACGATTGACCCAGATTCCATCCCCAGCTGCCACAGCAGATCAACTTTGGCAACGTGTGGAAGCTGCTTGGTCTGCTGTACCCCAAGAACTCGTCCAAAGTCTCTTTGAATCAATGCCGAGGCGTGTGGCAGCGGTGATCTCCAACAATGGCGGCTACTCTGGCTACTGATTTTGGCAGGAACCACACTTCACAGAAGTCTATAAATTTAATCATTTGATACTTGGTCAACATGTTATCTACAAAATAAATTTTGTTGTGATATCTCTTGTCTTTCTTGGTGTTGCAATTTGGGTGGCCAGCAGTGTATATTTCAATACTTAAACGCTCCGCTACCGGACTGCTATGTGTACAGGCCCTAAGGGCCTGTTCACATAGGAGTCCGTTTCGTTGCGTTAAGGAAAAGATGACGTTGAGACGAAAATAAACCAATCATATGCCTCCAAACGATTAGCAATATAATTTTTAGCGCCTATGATTGGTTTATTTTCGTCTCAGCGTCTTATTTTCCTTAACGCAACGCAACGGACTCCTATGTGAACAGGCCTTTAGGCTCCCATATGCACAGGCGTTAGGATAACTTATATCTTTGCCACACAGATGCCAACAAGAGAAAGTACTTATAATGTGACAAGTCTGGGACGCATCATGAGCACAGTAAATTTAAAAGCTCTTGGTGTCCGTTACATTGCTACACATCCAGTTAACAAGTTTGAATAATACATGTAGAAAGTAAAACAACTCGCTTTCGTGGCATATGAGTATCTGGTATGATTATTTTAGGGAGCGTAATAAAGACGAAAAAGTTATCTAGTGTAATGAATTACGTAGAAGGTAAGGGAAAAGTAAGTAGATTTTGAGTTTTGACCGAACTCAAACACATTTGCGTTGTATGTGTTTGGGCCTGTGTGTGCCAGATTTAATAAGTCGTTGATAATAACACTATTTTACCTTCATGTGTGAATCTTTCGCAATCAGTGAGATGGTAGAGGTCTATAATTAAGCAGGTAAATACTTTTCATCGAAACATATAATAATAAAAAAGATTTAGAGAGAAATGTAGCCTGTCTTTGTTAAATAATACTTGTTAATTGTACTCAGTAGAAAGACTCAGAGAAATAAAATATAAAATATTTGTGTAAATTTTTTACCATGTTTTTATTAACTCATTTTCGATACTTTTCTGTTAGCCTGGTGCATTTGGCGTTCGCCCTATTAAGTATCGCCATTTGCGAGAATGAAAAGTCTCCAACATAACATCCCTAGGAAAACAGTTTCATAGATAATGGACTAAATTTTGATGAAACATTGTTACACACAAAACGTTGGGAGAAGATACAGATCAACTGGTATGAATCACGTGAGAGAGCACGATAAAGTTCAGAGACCCGAAATTAGCATGAATAGAAATTGGAAACAAATTAACCACAAACTGTATTAGCTTTCTTCACAGACACATAAATAAAGACTTTTAATAGTAACACATTTAATAAAGCGATTTATTGGTGAATTTTAGTCAACAAAGCACACCCATATATAAACGAACTTTTAATAGTAACACATTTAATAGTAAAATAAACACACAAAAAAACTGCAATCACTTCATTACGGGGGAGGCCAAAAACAGTTTATATCGTTCAGAATTTTTTGAAATGAATCATTTGTTAATCTCCTCATAAATCCAGTAAGGTATGATTCCAAATACTGCCGCGCTGTTCCCCAATGTTTTTTGTTTCTCCATTTTGCGCTTCCCCACAGACTCTCAATCTTTTGGATATGTACGGCAGTTTCTGGGTCAACAAAATTGTACTCGTGGTTCACTTTAAAATGGTGGAAACCGTCCTCTTCAAGTTTTGTGGTGCTGTAGCTTTTCCAAGAATCGGAATAAATCGTGGATCCTTCCTTGATATTTTCCTTGATGACTTCTACAAATACGCTAAGGCTTCGGTTTGGTACCGGAATCGGAAACGTTTATTCTTCTCCCGGCACATACCACCAAATATCTACTGTTGCGGGAGAACGCGTCACACGTTGTTTTTTAGCCTTGAGAACATACTTTCATCTATTTCGACTATCAAATCAGGCCCTCCTATATTTTGTATCGATCACGTTCCACTACAGAATTAACGCAGACTTCTCGCATATAACTGTTTCAGTCAACAACTGAATTATGATTAATTTCCAATTGTCTCTCGCACCATTTTACCGAAGTTAACTCTTCACTCCAAATGTAACTAAATCTCACAGCTGTCAAAGAATTGAAACACGTTGATTGGAACCATGTTTCTTCACGAATGCTCTTTTTCCTGCTGCAGGTAGAAGCATTTCATCGCCATCGAATGTCATTCCAAAAATATAACTTCATTTCATGATTCCTAGCACACGTCTTATTTTCAGGCAAAATACCTTTTTCTTGGAAAAAAAGTACAGCTTCTTCCGTTACTGATAAGTCCCGAAGTTTCGTCATGATTGTAATCACGGTAAAAAAACTGAACGATTTTGTAGGTTAAAACTATTGTACAATTTAAACGCCAGTCTTTTAATTGCTGGAAGAATATGTTTCCCGCGTATATCCCGATGAATCACGTTATTTCTGATACAAAATAGGAACTTAATGAATAATTAATATCACGCGAAATACAATTAATTAAACAAAACAGCTGAAAATGCGACTTACCATATTTGGCGATTTATCACTTGCACCCGGCTAATGGAAAAGTACCTCGGTTTCTTGTTTGTTTGTTTGTCCAGCGCAAATCTTGCAATCGATTTTTAACTAACTTCCCGACTAGCTAGACATTTGAAACTTTTAGAATAGCTCAGAACACGATGGCAATGCATTCTTTGAATACTTTTAGCCGAAAAAATATGCAAGGTGGTGCTTCGATCTAATTCAATGGTTGCACTTTTGCGTAACGGCGTTTGACGATTTTGAAAACAGAATACATGTGGATTTAGTTTGTCTACAAAAATATTGTGCTAAAAATTCAAAATAATTATAAAAAATAAAGTTTATAAAGTCTGTGGATAGTGGAAACGACTAAAAAGTGATTAAAATTAAATATAAGAAAGTGAAAAGAATAATTAAGTTAAGGTTTGTGCTATTAAGAGAGAATTGTCAAGTTTATATGGTTCAACAGAAAATTTAAAAACGTGGTATATAAAAAGTTCTTTTTATCTTGTAATTATTATATCTCAGGATTTTCATTTTACAATTGTATCTTTTCATTCATGGTCTCTTTTCCTCCGAAAGGGATTTTATAGGCCATGTATAGATAATATTTCTTACCTGCATATTTGAATATTTTCTGTGACAGATGGCTGTGGTAAGTCGGGAAAATATATTTCAGTCATACGTATTTCTGTAATATGATATTTGCGTAAGAATTTTATATGTTTCTAGATTTATAAATTTCCCCTTGAAAAATATATTTTTGGGAATTACGTTACCATGATTAATTTTTTTTTCTAATTAAACTAATATCTTTCGAATAACTGTAGATTGTCGATGGCGAATTGTCTGTTTTGTTCAGATTCTACTCATGAAAATATATAAAATGCTGGTAAATTGTTAAAGGAAGGCTGCTATGTAACATTTTCGTTCAAGCGATATGCATATTTTTATTTCATTCAAAATATATAATGGTAGAAAACAAGTATATCATTACACATGTACAGAAAAAATATGCATAGAAGTGAAAACAAGGATTAGGAATCCAAGACTTAGGATAGAGTAAAAGTAAATAACTTTATTCGCATTATCGTTTTAATAAAATAAAGTTTTGAAGCACACAATTTCATGATTATAAACTTCAACCATGATTATAAACTTGAAACAGAAGGGCCTGTTCAAATAGGAGTCCGGTAGCGGAGCGTTAAAGTATTGAAATGTATTTAACCAATGACAAACCTCCAAAAGATTAGCAACAAAATTTTTAACGCCTATGATTGGTTTATTTTCGTCTCAACGTCATTTTTCCTTTAACGCTCCGCTATCGGACTCCAATGTGAACAGGCCCTAACTGTTTAGATTTAGTAATGTCGCCACCATGGGTTGTATCATACAACATTATACTTGACCTTTTCCGGTAGAAGATATGGCCATATTTATACCAAAATTACTTTTATATGTGAGGTGCAACTATATATTGATAAATTGTTGAAAATAGATCATGAGAAATCTCTAAGACGCCTTTAAAGACTGAGGAGGTTTCTCTCGAATTTAATTTTATAATTCGTGAGAAACTCCTGAGACTATCTGTTGGTGTTACAGATTTTTTTTTGTGTGTGTGTTTTAAGAAATGTGTGGACAACAAGAAAAAAGTATGGATGAAATTCCTCCTAGTGTTAAACGCAAAATCAGTAAAATAATCATTTTGCGGTTTTAAAGGAAAATATACTCAGTTTAACCAGATTACCAAAAGAATTTGGATCAAAGTTATGATTTACCTTTAGTATTCGGGAATCACGAGACTGCAGTGACTTTAAAGGAATTTTTATTTCCGAAAAAAATCCCAAAATAGTTTTAAAATATTATTTTCGCTATTTTTTTTTGAAATGGAGAAAGAAATATCATCAGACCAGAAAGATGACTCTATGAAACTCTCAGTTTTACCATGTTTTTATTAATTTGCTTTCTTGTGTGTTTGTTTGTGTGAGTGTGTTTGTCTAGTACAAATCTTGCAATCGATTTTTAACTAACTTCCCGACTAGCTAGACATTTGAAACTTTTAGAATAGCTCAGAACACGAAGGCAATGCATTTATTAATACTTTTAGCCATCTTTAAGCAGAATTAAATTCATTTTCAGTTATTTTAAGTTAATTTTGTTTTGTAGACTGGTGCAGCCATCTAATGGCCGGAAAGGGAACTAGTCAAATGCAACAAGTCAAACAAGTCAAATGCAAGTTAACTTCAAATTAACTTGATTTTCTTTCAAGTCGGTGGGATAATTCATCAAAACATTTTTTAAAAAGTATTTATTGATACATAGAATTGTCAAGTTTATATGATTCAACAGAAAATTTAAAAACATGGTGTATATAAAAAATCTTTTTATCTTGTAATTATACATTGAATTAGAAGTCAGCAAATTCAATGATTGCTACCCAAGCCCCTTTTTTTCTTCTTTTAAATGAGTGTATAATGATAGTGTCAAATATGACAAAAGTAAAATGAAAGAACATGTGTAAGAACTGAACTCTAAGGTTGATTTGGAAAGGAATGCCATCAAAATGCTTTGAGATGGATGTTTAACTTGTTTGTTTTAGACTGGTGACAAAATAAACGTGGATCTTAAAATCAACAAAATTTTAAAAAATACCTTTCTCTTCTGCAATTTTCCATTGGAAAACAGTACCGTACAGTTACATATCAGGCAGGATAAAGGCAAGATATTGCAATTAATACGAGATTCAAAGCATATTGGAGTATTCTTTTATCTAATACTAGCTGAATACCCGCACTTCGCTACGGAGTACATTCAAATTAAATACAACGGTCAATGTATGCAATTAATGCCAGAAAAGTAAATATATATTTCAATATATACTTGCTGACCCGACAGACGTTGTGCTGTTCAAATGTTGTAAAACCCAAAATCATAAAATTATTTTAGTAAACTGTAAATTGCTTGGACCGTTTTGATGAAATAATATGTTAAAAAATATTATTTTAAAAAAACCTTACACCACCACGCGTACAGTTATCACAACTCGACCTATCTTAAAATTAGCAAGAATTTGGACGACATTTCATTAATATGGCTATTAGTATGATTAATCAATGAACTGTTCAATACTTCCTAAGTTGTATAGATCAAATCAGAACTGAAAAATTTAATTTGTAGGTTAAGTTTAATGTTATTCAATGCACTTGTATACAGCATTAAAATTCATGAAAATAAAAAATAATAAATTCTGAAGCGCGATTGCAGCGCTGCCTACCGGATCCAATTGTGTACCTAAAGCAACCAAACAATCAACAAAAACACACATTTAAGTAAAATAATTAAAAAAACATTTTCTATCAGATCAAATTGTGAATCTAAACCATTCTCGAATCAACTTAATCGCGCACACAAAATTTCATTAAAATTAGTCCATCGTTTAGGAGGAGTTCAGTGACATACACACGGGCAGAAGAAATATATATATATATATATATATATATATATATATATATATATATATATATATATATATATATATATATATATATATATATATATATATATATATATATATATAAAAAATGGCAAGAGATATTTTTATACACAAAATAATGTAGAAGAAAATATTCAAATTATATCTAATAAGACATATTAAAGATTTTTTTTTTATTAAAGAATATAGTACAGTTAATATAGTACAGTTTGAGGATCATAATATCTTTTAATGTATTTTAAAATTTTTTTGGATAATGTCCAATCGTCTGCCGCATTAGCAAGAAATTTTTTTTTTGTCTATTTAGTTGTTATGCACGTGATGATAAATTTATTTAAAGTACCAGAAAAATAAATCACGTGATCAGCATTTAATAAATTAAATTCTAAAAATTAATCTTTAAAAATTCCCCAAGAATCAGAAAATGGAGGTAAAGATTCGAAAAACATTTCATTTTAAAGAATTTTTATGATCTTACTCGTGATATAAATTTTATATCCCTCAAATTACTACTTTAAATGCAAACTTAAAAAAGTTACTAAAACAGCTTAAAAATTTAATTTAAAAAATCTAAGAAGAATTTTTCAAAAATCTTTCTTAGTGCACCGCTACACTATAAGAAGAATCGTCATGCAAAATTTCAGCCCTGTAGGTCCAGCGGTTTGGTCTGTGCGTTGTATGTCAGTGAGTCAGTCATTTACGGAACTGTGATATATACACTGCTGGCCACCCAAATTGCAACACCAAGAAAGACAAGAGATATCACAACAAAATTTATTTTGTAGATAACATGTTAACCAAGTATCAATTGATTAAATTTATAAACTTCTGTGAAGTGTGGTTCCTGCCAAAATCAGTAGCCAGAGTAGCCGCCATTGTTGGAGATCACCGCTGCCACATGACTCGGCATTGATTCAAAGAGACTTTGGATGAGTTCTTGGGGTACAACAGACCAAGCAGCTTCCACACGTTGCCAAAGTTGATCTGCTGTGGCAGCTGGGAATGGGATCTGGGTAAATCGTAGAGCAACCATGGACCACATTTTTTCTATCGGCGAAAGATCCGGAGAGCGAGGCGGCCAGGGAAGCAATTCAATCTGACGATTGGCGAAGAACCGTTAGACAATGCGTGCCACGTGTGGTCGCGCATTATCCTGTTGAAATATGGCTGTGTCCAAGCCCTGAAGGTAAGGAAGGACAACTGGCTCCAACACCTCGGAGATGTAGCACTGGCTGTTTAAAGTACCGGCAATGCGTACTAGAGGTGTGCGAGAGTGATATCCGATACCGCCCCATACCATAATACCCGGTGCAGGACCAGTGTGGCGGTGCATAACTCAGCTGTTCTGTATCCTCTCTTCACGGTGTCTCCAGACTCGAATGCGACCATCGTGGTGTTGCAGACAGAAGCGTGACTCGTCAGTAAAGACAATTTCATTCCATTCTGCCGTCCACATCCTTCTGTCATCGCACCATTGGCGGCGGAGACGTCACTGCCATGCGCACAATTTACCTGTCATCACGTGAAGTGGTGCGCTGAGGTGGATGCGATCGAACACGCCGGTCCGTCGTACCCTCCTGCATCCAACGATCATATATCCGCATTACAGTTGTTTGGTTTCGTCCAACAGGACTACCGATTTCCCTGAAAGATAATCCACAATCTCGGTAGGCCACTATCCTTCCTCTGTCGAACTCGGATACTTGATCAAAAGATGATCGCTGTTTTCGACGAGATATAATTGATCGTTTTTTTTTTAAAAAAACCACAAGAAAAACACAATTGCCGAACTTGAAATCGTCCAAATCTCCAAGCCTTAAATAGCGCTTTGAAGTGGCGCCACAGGCGCGCGTGATGTGCGTCTGCGCTGAAATCCTAATCATTTGCATATCTCACCTCCGCTAATGCATGTTGTAAATTTCATGTTATTTCCATGTTTCCTTCAGGGTGTTGCATTTTCAGTGGCCAGCAGTGTATATAGATTTGAAGGATAAGGCGAATGTCTCCCGACATAGGGCCTCTGCATTAGAAAAAAAATATCGGAAATATTCAGGGACATTAAAGTTTCCGTATCACACGTTTTCATTCAAAGGCAACTACAGTCAAATTATAGGTTGTGTTGATAGAGAGAATAAGGAAATTGCCATAATTTATGGCAAGGCTGATAAATGTTTCACCAAAAAAAAAAGCTTTTCGCCAAGAAATTATAACTAGTCTGAATAGTAGACATTTTTTTCTTGCTTTTCGAGTGGAATATAGGAGTTAGGTACACAAAAAATTATAATCGGTCATTCGTTAGATCTATATGGAAGACAACACATGAGGTTTTCTAACTCTGGTAAGAATAGTAGAAAGCAAGCAGCCGATTAGATCTTGTCACTTCTGTAAACTATGTCAAACATAATTTCATTGGCAAACCAGATATTGAAACACCCTTTTTTTTGAAAATCTGCTTATCATGACATTAGTAGGCCATGGAAATCTGTTTAGGAGAGAGGGGGATTCCTGACACAGCATCTTTATTAACTATTAAAGTAGCTTAATGATGCTGTTTGAACTTACGAACATGAAAAACCTGAAGCAAAGGGTTTTTAGGCGGAAAATGAAAAAGGATACTGAAAACTTCTATATAATAACAAAAAAATTTAAAAAATCCATTTATTTCTAGATAGACTAAAAACGGTCTATTTCCAGCCGGTATATAACTCCGGGTCCATAAAGTCAAAAAGTATTCTTTGTAGTATTTCATTTTATTAACGAAATGAGGTTGAAACTGAATGATCATCGCATTGAAAATTGTTCTATCTTATAATAATAGTATAAATATTGCTTTAAACATTTTTTACAGAACCTTGGTGTTTTAAAATTTTTAGATGATTTTATTTATGATATAACAATCTTTTTTGTAATAATTTAACCCCGCAACCCAGCAGATATCAGATTTTGGGTTTATTATACATCCTCCTTATTTAAACTATTCTATTATATAGTATTGGAATATTTATTTGTTTTGTTTTAAAGGTGGATATCATATTGGAGCCTAGGGATACTAATGTATTCAGTTTGAAAACTGTAGATGCCTTTATTGAACCCTTAAACAGTACAATGATTTGAGCCGAAATATATGGTACGTTCGGATCGGATTCAAGCCGATTTCGTTTATGATGAGGATTTTACACTGCTTGACAATTGCTAAGGGAACAGCTGGTTTTTTCAAACTATCATTCCCGACAGCAGACCAATCACAGTAGAATGAAATGCGGAGGGCCTAATAGGGCAGGACCTGTTATCTGTCTAAAAGGCAGTGCACGAAACCTCTTTATCCATTCGAAAGTTCATGGAGTTAGGTGTTTGGCGAAAATAGAGCCGTAGGTTGTTGGAAGTTATTTCTGTGAAAATCAGTGTGGTGTGGCATAATTAAGTGCAAAATGTCTACAAGACAACATTTGAGTGCGTACGATGGAGGATGAACAGTTGGACAGCTCGAAGCAGGACAAAGTGTCACTACTGTGGCCAGAGTAATGGGAGTGCAAAAAGTGTCATATCGCGATTTAAAAAGACCGAAGGTGGAAATGCTATGCGAAAGCATGTCGGTGGTCGTGGAACGAACACCACACTTAAAGAGGATCAATATGTATCCCTAGTGGCGAAAAGGAACAGCCATCTCACTCCTAGTCAGATAGCTGCAGACCTTGCAACCGCTACCGGTACAAATGTATCAGCCATAACCATTTCTAGGCGATTAAATCAAGTTGGTTTGTATGCACGGAAGCCTGTTCAATGCATCCCATTTCAACCACGCCATCGTCGAGAAAGATTACGTTGGTGTAAGGAACATATTGGTTGGGGTCAGCAACAGTGGTCCAGAGTGATGTTCTCTGACGAATCCCGTTTCACCGTGACAAGTGATTCTGCCCACCAGTTAGTGTGGAGAGAGAGGGGAACACGTTATGCACCACATAACGTCAACTGTATGGCCAAGGCGTGATGGTGTGGGCAGGCATTATGCACAATGGTAAAACACAGCTTCGCATCTTTCAGCAAGGTACCGTTACATCGCAGCGGTATTGCAGAGAGATTATTCTGGATCAAGTTCATCATTTTAGGGGTGCGGTAGGTCCAGATTTTCTGTTTATGGACGACAATGCGAGTCCACACACGACCGCTGAAATATCGGACACACTAGAAAGTGAAAATATGGAATGTATGACATTACTCTCCTGACCTAAATCCTATAGAGCATGCCTGGGATGTTGTTGGCAGACACGTTTCTCAAAGAACTTGCCCTCCCCGAACCATGCAAGATCTGAAAATCGTCTTGAGAGAGGATTGGGACAATATCCCCGAAGGACTCCCCAATACTTTAGTAGACATCATGAAAAACATATCCAAAATGTGCCCTAGTGTCCGAGGAGGTCACACACCTTACCAAGGTACTCATAACTGTTTCATTCTGGCAGGAAGACCCATTTTTCGTGGCTGTTTGGAAATGATCCAAAGAGCATCTTTTTTATGCTTTTCATTTTCTACTTTTTCCATGTAGCGAAATCTGTATCATTTTGCATAATAAATAATGCACAGTATCTCTAGTAAATATATACTAAGTTTCATTTCTTCAATCAATGTCTATTATGAAATATTCCGAAACATATGACTGTTCCTTAGCAATTGTCATGCAATGTAGTGGAAATAAGTACAGAATAAGCACTTTTGTTGAGTAATAATATTTATTGATAATATTTTACAGGAAATAAAAACCTTTTTGTAGAAAAAATGACCACCGAATTGTAATTTTGCTAAACAAAGAATCTCTCAGGCATTTACATAGAATGTTGCATATATTATGTCTAATATGTAATTTAGTCTTGTATCTAGTTTTAGAAGTTAGTGAAACCAACTTATCGAGCACAAAAATGTAAAAAATAATATATACTGACATTTTTTTTGCCTTAAAAATTGAAGTAAAAAATTAAAAAATCTAATTTTTTTTAAACGAATGGTGATAATAAATAACGTTTCTTAACTAAGTCACCCGTATTTACTCATGCTGCAAACGCTCCAACACCTGTTGCAAGACTGGCTGGTAGGGTTCCTTGTCACCTCGATATCCTGTAATGAGAGGGGAGAGTACGGGAGGGGGAAGGCCCACCCATGGGTTGGATCCGAGCCACATCGTACCGTTTGAGGGTTAAATGCGGAGACACTTTGTCGTGAGACATTCCAATTTTGTTATTCACCGCAATCTTACTGGCTATGGGAGCATCATTTAGGTGAGCCAGTATTGCTCCCTATAGTGGAACAACACGATAATGACCGAGCCTCATTCGGAGTTTGAACCCAAGCCCACTGAGAGGCAACTCCCAACGCTAACCACACTATCATGTCGGTGGTAGTGTGGTAAATGTGTGCAGCGTACTCTAAAATAGGAAAGCCTTCAATAATATCATTATTATAAAAATGATAGAGGGGTAGATTCTTATATTGAAAAAGTATTTTAAGAAAAGAGTTGATAGAAAAACTTATGCTGCGGAGAGTGGAGAATATGAATGTACCTTGTGACGTAAGTAATACATAAGGCTCATCCTTGTAATTCTGCAAATAGAAACAGCGAATTAAAATGTCTATATGTGGCACGAATTCAGTATGCGTCATTTATATCCTAGAAAGATACACATAATGACAAAATGTTTATCAATGTAATGTCAATAATCCATCTGTTTACAATGAGCCAAACAAATGGGCGTTTAAAGCTTAGATAAACAGTAAAGTTCAATTGTTCCTGGCTCTCTACCCCATTGGTACACTAACCTTTTTCGGCCGCGAACCATTGTGTTTAAATAAAACATTACTTGAACCTAATGAACATGTTTAGGGTAATATGAGGACAATTAGGAAAATGTAACCAAGAAATTGAAAAATAATCAAAGTTTGACAAGCAATTTTTAAAATGAAAGAACCGAACATGTTGGGTTTTTATTTACTGTGCACAATAAAAACAAAAAATGTCTCGCTTACCTTCTGCATTTGATTTTGGCAAATCTCATGTGAATTGAAACTGATATATTAATGCATATTTGTATTTTATTTAGATGATTTTTTAAAATTAAAAGAGCGGGATTTAAAAATTATAAGCTACACATTAAATTCATTTGTTTTATATAAAAATAAGATAGAAATAGAAATGAATGAGAAGGGTAAACCTGGAACTCAGATAATACATGTTCAATACTTCAGAGTGTTACTCTCGTATTAAATTCCAGGTTAAGTATTGATCATTGATTGGCTTTTAAAGCTACTAATATTGAACATCCAGTGTCTCACACATAAGTAAACACAAATGGAAGCAATGTTAGTATAGTCTTTTGCCGATGGACTTTTTACTGTAAGACTGTATGACACCTTATTTAACGATATCATATGAGATGTTGTTTATAAATAAAAATAATAAAATGTTAAAAATGTGGCACAATAGAAAATTTAAATCATATTTTTAATTAAATATTTCAATATTATATAAATCTACTTCAAACTATCCGAGACCCTTCCAATTTTTTCGCGACCCCCTTAAGGGTCACTACCTATAATTTGCGCCCCTGTGCTCTACCCCATTCGTTCACCCCATCGTTCACCCATTCGTTCGTGACGATTGGAACCTTCTTTTTTTCATTTTAACTGTAGGGGAAACTCTTGTACCTAGGGCCACCATGCTTTATTTAAATAATTATTATTTTACAGCATTTTTACTCATTGGAGTAAGTGACAACGCTGTTTCAAATCATAACAGCCATTTTTAATGAATGCAAGAAGAAGCTATAGTTAAATAGAAATGGTAGTCTTGATTTCATGTTCAAAACTAATTTTTTCACATTGATTTGAAGTCTTATTTTGTGAAAGTAAGTGTAAACTTATGTTTTAATGTATAGCAGATAATTTTTGTAATTATTAAAGGAAAAAATGAAATACAGACAAAGTTTGGTTTCTGCAGGTCTTTGTCTGTGGCAGCCAGTTTGCCAAAAACAACAACATCTTGTACCTAGGTCCATAATCTTATCCTAGGGCCATGGCCTCTGGTACAAAAGAGCTGGAAGAAATCCTGGCAAGCGTAGAAATCTCACTGATACCCCCTAGAAAAATGAAATTCAAGCACAAAAATTGAAAACGTAATTGTTAAAAAATTTTACGAAATATGTGATTGAAACAGAAAATTTATGTGGGATCATTAAGACGACAATGGAGAAAAAACATACATTAGAAAGGGATAAAGAAGCAACTGAGGAATCACTTGAAGTGATGGATATTTCAGATTCTGCGAGCAACGTAGATTCTCTAATAGCTGATGAAAGGCCTAGTAATGAACTTGAAAAGGGACACTTCTGTTTGACGAAATTAGACGGGAGAAAAGCTATAGCATTTTTACATTGCAGAATAAGTTGACGTTACAGATGATCTAAATACCTGAAACGACTCAGTAAGGATTCAGATAAAATTTTGTACCAAATTGATACAAAGGCATAAACTCGAGGCATAAACTGAGGGGATACACTCGAAAGTGAACATACACCTATATATATATATATATATATATATATATATATATATATATATATATATATATATATATATATATATATATATATATATATATATATATATATATATATATATATATATATACATATATATATATATATATATATATATATATATATATATAATATATATATATATATAAATATATATATATATATATATATATATATATATATATATATATATATATATATATATATATATATATATATATATATATATATATATATACACTGCTGGGCACCCAAATTGCAACACCAAGAAAGACAAGAGATATCACAACAAAATTTATTTTGTAGATAACATGTTGACCAAGTATCAAATGATTAAATTTATAGTCTTCTGTGAAGTGTGGTTCCTGCCAAAATCAGTAGCCAGAGTAGCCGCCATTGTTGGAGATCACCGCTGCCACACGCCTCGGCATTGATTCAAAGAAACTTTGGATGAGTTCTTGGGGTACAGCAGACCAAGCAGCTTCCACACGTTGCCAAAGTTGATCTGCTGTGGCAGCTGGGGATGGAATCTGGGTCAATCGTAGAGCAACCATGGACCACATGTTTTCTATCGGTGAAAGATCTGGAGAGCGAGGCGGCCAGGGAAGCATTTCAATCTGGCGATTGACGAAGAACCGTTGGACAATGCGTGCCACGTGTGGTCGTGCATTATCCTGTTGAAATATGGCTGTGGACAATCCCTGAATGTAAGGAAGGACAACTGGCTCCAACACATCGGAGACGTAGCGCTGGCTGTTTAAAGTACCGGCAATGCGTACTAGAGGTGTGCGACAGGGATATCCAATACCGCCCCATACCATAATATCCGGTGCAGGACCAGTGTGGCGGTGCATAACGCAGCTCTTCAGCATCCTCTCTTCACGGTGTCTCCAGACTCGAATGCGACCATCGTGGTGTTGCAGACAGAAGCGTGACTCGTCAGTAAAGACAATTTCATTCCATTCTGCAGTCCACATCCTTCTATCATCGCACCATTGGCGGCGGAGACGTCTGTGGTTCTGCGTCAAGGGTAGACAAAGCAATGGACGTCTTGCGGACAGACCACTGTGCTGTAAACGGCGTCGAATGGTACGCGCAGACACTGGATGATGCGTTACAGACTGCATGTGCTGTGCTATGGTTCGTGATGTGACTGAGCGATCCGTCACTGCCATGCGCACAATTTGCCTGTCATCACGTGAAGTGGTGCGCTGAGGTGGATGCGATCGAACACGCCGGTCCGTCGTACCCTCCTGCATCCAACGATCACATATCCGGATTACAGTTGTTTGGTTTCGTCCAACACGACTACCTATTTCCCTGAAAGATAATCCACAATCCCGGTAGGCCACTATCCTTCCTCTGTCGAACTCGGATACTTGATCAAAAGATGATCGCTGTTTTCGACGAGGCATAATTGATCATTTTTTTGAAAAAACCACAAGAAAAACACAATTGCCGAACTTGAAATCGTCGAAATCTCCAAGCCTTAAATAGCGCTTTGAAGTGGCGCCACAGGCGCGCGTGATGTGCGTCTGCGCTGAAATTCTAATCATTTGCATATCTCACCTCCGCTAATGCATGTTGTAAATTTCATGTCATTTGCATTTTTTCTTCTGGGTGTTGCATTTATAGTGGCCAGCAGTGTATATATATATATATATATATATATATATATATATATATATATATATATATATATATATATATATATATATATATATATATATATATTTATATTTATATATATATATATATATATATATATATATATATATATATATATATTTATATATATATATATATATATATATATATATATATATATATATATATATATATATATATATATATATATATATATATATATATATATATATATATATATATATATATATATTTATATACATATATATATATATATATATATATATATATATATATATATATATATATATACATATACATATACATATATATATATATATATATATATATATATATGTATATATATATATATATATATATACATATACATATATATATATATATATATATATATATATATACATATATATATATATATATATATATATATATATATATATACATAGTATTTTCATTGAGTGATTTGAATTATTGTTTTGGTTTTACAATTATATTTATTGCCCGTAGTTTTACGTTAATTTTTATGCTGTCTGGATCTGATAAATTATGAAAAAAATGTGATCTTTTGGTCTTTATTATACTTTTTTTTAAAATGTATTCTCCCAAACACCACTTCTCTCATTTTATGGGAAGCATTATAAGCGTCCAGTAAGAGATTTAATAGCTATATGTATAAAAATAGCTAGACAATGACTTTTAGCGTTATAACTGAGAAAAAAACCAATGAAATAAAAGTCAATTTTATGCACAGAAATAAAATTGTAAATATTGAAATTAAATTTTATAACTTTGCGAGACTTTCTGACAAAATAATATATTTTCTTTACTGAACAATAAGGACCGTGTTAATTAAATTTCAAACTATTGTAGCAAATAATAAAATTTTAAAGGAAAATGTGTCAGAATCCAGAATAAAAACATGGAAACTAATCATAGAAACGAAAACAGCCGAAACTAAAGTTCGAATCCGTGCGAGACTCTATATATTATTCTTAACCAAACAAATAGCACCATGAAAATTCAATTATAAAGTACTAGAATAAAGACATAAAATTTTACTTTTGTGTTTATGGGTTCAAAAGCACGAGTTTTAAGAATGGCTTTTGAAAGAATTTCCATATCTCACAGATTTATTTTAATCTTCCCCGGGAAAAATTGTTCTTTTTTTTTAATTCTGAGATATAATATTTCTTCAGTTTTTAAAACTAAGGTTCTATGTTTTCTTTCAGAATTTTGAAGTTCACTAAGATTTCAGATAAAACAATTAATTATAGCAATTCCTCGGGGATTTTTTAATCTCTCTATTCTAAAAAAAAAGGTAACTCCCACTGCCACTGTCAAAAGTTTTTCACGCTATCTCCTCCGAAACCGCTGGGGGTATGCGGTCGAGAGCGATACCAATGGATGCAGAAAAAAGGGGGAACCAAAGTAAGACACTTCTCATCTTTGTAGGACTTTAAGTTTTTTTTAAATTTTATGTTTCTTAGGAAAATATTTACTTTTTCATCTTCATATTACGATAACTCGCCAAAAAATGATCGTAGAATTTTTATCTTGTTATCTAAGACTACAGACATTTCTTTTTCAAACTAGACCTCATTTGTTTAAAAATATTTTAAAAGATACTAATATTTTCATTAAGAAATGAAACACAGTTTTTCAAGATATATCATCCCCTATGTGGATGTAATATCGATGGTCCTCGAGTGTTTATCTTTCAAAGGAAATATTTACATCATCTGGAAGCTGAAAGCTTTCTTATTCATATAAACCTCATTTCAAGTCTATATCTTAAATTTTCGCTTTTTAATTGAATTTTAAAGCTGATAATTCAACTGTGATGAAACGCCCTTCGCATTAAGGGTGACAACAGTAAATGGATTGAAGCTGTTACATTGCCCGAGAATAACTCCTATGTAGTCCCCACTATTAGCCATAACAGAGGAGCGAGCCTAGCGAGCTTAGGGGCGAACCCCCTAGTAACTGAAGAAAAAATTAACCAATTTTTAACCAATTACACTTTTGTGTG
Source organism: Dolomedes plantarius (assembly GCA_907164885.2). Classification (NCBI taxonomy): domain Eukaryota; kingdom Metazoa; phylum Arthropoda; class Arachnida; order Araneae; family Dolomedidae; genus Dolomedes; species Dolomedes plantarius. The sequence goes on from OU015491.1 coordinate 158,563,871, forward strand.
TATTTAAAATATATCTTCGGGTATTTCTACAGATTTAATTTTTCCATTTTCGTTTAATTTTTCAGATTTTTTTTTTCCCTAGTTATATCCACAGACAAGAACTACTCTTCCGTAGCAGTATAAAATTAAGCAAATCGTTTCCCTTAGTTACTTTACAGTCATCTCTCTCATTGTACAATCCACACTTATGCACACATTTATGCCCTGTTATTTATTTTGACGCAACATACAGAATCGATTTAGACGCAAAAATAAAGGAAAGGAGTCCGCCTGAGAGAAAGAAATTGAAAAAGCGATAAATTTTCGGGGGAGTGAAATGCAACAGAATTCTGGGAAAACAATTGATGACTGAAGGGAAAAAGTGGAAAAACGCACGCAAAGTTTTCCCGCAAATTTCCTTTCACGTAATTACACCGATTTGTTATGCTTTACGCCTTGAAAGCTTTACGACCCAGAATTGTTTGTTTCTTGATTTAAATAATTCGGGCAGTAGTTATGTGCTCCTTGATTTCTATTTTAATGCATAGCTCTGCTATTAAGTGGAACGTGTAGTCTTGTTCTTGTACAATGTTGGCAGTGCCTCGGTGTCGTAAATCATTTTATCGATATTTGCTGAACACGTGCGACAAAATTTTTAATAAGGCAATGTGATGAGCATGCAAAACGAGCGTCATAGCCGAACTAGGATGATATTGGGAACGAAAATATATGGCTCGTAATAAATGAGAATTATATTTGTAATTGGACGCCAAACTTTGAGCATAAAAATTTATCAATGTCAAAAATTTGCATGGCTATAAGATCTCATTTGAAATTACATCACAAACCAAGAGCTGCAGTATCCTACTAATTTAACTAGTCGGGTTTTCCGAGAAAGTTCTGTTTCCACTGATTTGTAATGACATCACCAGATCACATGACTGGGATTCTTACTTGCAATAGAGATTGGCACAAAATACGTTGATTCGAGCTAAACAAATTTTCAGTGAAAAAATACAGATGCATATTTAATTAATATTATTTTAATGCAGAGTGCTTTAATGGAATATGCTTTCTGAGGATATTTTCCCGGGAATCTACTTAAAAATATCATATGTTTTTTCAATTTTCTTTTGGAGTGATTTTATCCCTAAACTCCCTTGCATAGATATGAATTAGAAAGTAACATTAAAACACATTAAGTCTTTTAAACTTAAAATACTGAATATGTTTCAGATCTACTTTAAAATTTCTTTAGAATTTAGTTTGACAGATGAGTTAATGAAGAAATTAACCGTAAAGAAATTGAGAAACCACTATTTGACGTTTATAGGTTGATTGATGAGTTTTTCACATCCCCTTTTGCTTTAAAAAAGTTGATGAGTTTGATATATAAAAAGAAATTTATGAGAAATCTCACTATTAATAGGTAAAAATGATGCAAATTCTGTGGGCGAAAACACAAAAAATATTTTAAATGTTTTCTGTGTTAGTAATATTATACATATAAATTTTATACATTTATATGTATAATATTACTAACAATGAACCAATGTAGAGTGGTAGGTGCGATATGAATTTCTAATTTTTGCAAACAAGAAATCCGTTTGTTATAATTTTAGATTACTCGTCGTTATAAATGCTACTTTATAGGTTATATATTTTTTTCGAACGCGGAGAGACTTGTCTCTAGACATTCACCTGTATATACACTGCGAGACTGCTAGCCATTCATTTATGGGGGAACCGGATTGGTGGCCTGCGCTACCCCCTACAAGCCAGTCCCGTAATTTAGGACCGGGTCAAGTGACGAGACCGTTACACTTGACCCCACACCTTCAGAGGTAAATATAAGAACTTGAAGGACATTGCAGCCACGACAGATTTTTCGTGCACCAGCCGTAGTTAGTATAGGTTACATTTAATTGTTCAATTTTTAAATCTGCTGTATCTACTTGTAAAAATGGTATTTTAGAAAGTTGGTTTTAAAGAGTTAGAAGCCGAATTATCTTACTTGATTAAAATTTATTAAATTAAGTAAATAAATATGGTAAATTACTTTCAAGGGATTATAAAGTATTTTCTCTTGAAAAATATTTTTGCATTTAATCTCTTCTCATAGCAGCATGAGACTCTTAGTAATATACGTGAACTCACATACTCTATAAAAGAAAGCTTTGCATTTAATGAGTATTTTAATATAAATTTTCTTATCTATAAAATATATGAAAAATGATAACTATCAAGTGAACTTGAGTTCTTTCTTATTTATAACACTGTGTTAGTTTGTTACTCCAGTTTCAGTAAAATTTATTACAGTTTCTCTACACGTTACAGAATGCCTGGAATATGTATAACTAGCTTAAAAAATAAAACGTAATAAATCATAAAACTTATTTGTCTCATGCACAGGGCATTTTTAAATTATCGTTTCAGTTATAGAAAGTAATGGTATAAGACTTAATTTTAAACATTTTATAACAGCTTTACCATTATTCGGCAAAGCAGTATCATAGCAATATTTTATTATATATTTAGAGGTATGTTTCTTTCTAAATATTAGTTTCGAATTTTAAATTTAGACTTCCTTAAGCCTGTTTCTAAAAATGTGTTACCTTTGAACTGAGAGTGAATTACCACTATAACTACATATAAAAATTACTCCTACTTTTAGAAATATAAAATTTACATTTCAGCTAATTTTGCTATGCATTCTAAAAAATATTGCATCTGCACTCTTTTACGATTTTAAGAGAATTTCTTCATTTTCTGGGACATCAAACAATTTTTACTAGGATACATTTTATCTAAGATATAACTTTTAAATATATACACTAGCGAAGAAAAAATCAATACGAAGTTCAACTTCCAGAGCACTAAAGAGAAGTGCACTTACTTCTGTGTACACTAAAAGATTGTATCAAAAACCTAAAGTTTGTATTAAATTATTTTAGCTCCTATTGTAACTACTGTAGTCAAGTGGGTATGGTATCGAAGGCTATCTCTCGAGAATTCTAACTGGGGAAAAAAGGATTGATTTCAAGTGTTTAATCTCGGTTTGTTGGATCAATATGGACCACTTTCCGAAATATATTGCTTGTATTGGAGGTTCACGTACAGCTAGGATTTCTGTTTCATTCTCTGGCATCCTACCTAAAACAAATAAAACAGAATTCTCAATAAAGCAAACGCTGCTCACCAAGCTAGAAATATAATATATTGTGTCTAACATTTCTATAGTGATTTTATTAAAATGCTAGGGAATATATTAAAAAGTCATGAAATATGATTCATTATGTATGTTTATATATATATATCTATATATATATATATATATATATATATATATATATATATATATATATTCTATAAAGATGAAGTTAGCAGTAATGTAAATAAATGATCGGAAGAGTATTCATTTATCATTATGCCATAATCATTGTTTACGATTTGTTCCGATTATGCAATTTCCTATTATATAATGCATATAGTAGAAGATTTCGATTATGTATTTTGAATATATGTAAACTGAGAATAATTTAAATTATAAATCAACGATTTTCCATCAAGCGGCTAGTTGTTAATGGGAAATGCTCCGATATTCCCCTGCAATTGTGAACGCAGGACCGGGCTGAGCCAGGGCCCGGGCAATATAATACAGCGGGCCCCGTCTCTACTCAATATTTGAACATTGTATACATTTTTCTAGGGAACTCATTTTAACCGGGCACCCCGGAAGCCCGGGCCCCGGGGATTTTGTCCCCCATTTCCCCACTCTCACGACGGGCCTGATTGAACGGTATATGTGTGTGAAAACTGTTAAAGTTCTCCTCTCATATGTATATATTATACATCCTCTTGAAGTAACATATAAAACTTTATCCTTTATTCTTTTTATTTTTGCTATACTCTGGGACATGTATTTATTAATTCTAACTTTAAAGCTATTTTGCATTACCCCTCTTTTTAAATTTGGCATGGTACTGCTTGCTATTAACCTTCCAGCACCTGCATGTCATATTTTTTACGACAGATGTTATTTTTTCGTTGCTGGCACGAAAAACGACATAAATGAATGAATATTGATAATAAATTTGTTGAAACATTGAAATAAAGCATTGACAAGAAATAAAACATTGACCTTACCATTGCAAAATACAAATGATGACATATACTTATTTGTACACTCCAAAATTTCATCAAGCATATTTATATCAATTATTTTCAAATATGATCCTATTTCGTCCTCTATATCTTTGGCATGGTGTTTTAGGCCAGGTAACACGTCCACAATATTAATATTTTCCGTCTTTGAGCAGTTTGCATACTTCTCTTTTCGCTACCTAGAAGATTTATCCTTACCAACAAAGAACGTGTCATCATCATTTCTTCCCTCTGAAACATTATTATCATCATCATCCAAAATATATTGTTCAGATTCACTGCTGATATAATTTATTTCTATATCTTCTTCACTCAAATCGCTATCGCTCTAAAATCCAAATGTTTCCTTCCTTTCGTTTTCTTCATCAGATGATTCTTGAAGAATGCGTTAAAAAATCAGCTGATTGTATAATTTTTTTACAATGAAAACAAATATAAAAATTACAGATTCGAATTTATACACATTAAACTAATACACGTCAATTATTAACACAAAATTATAAAATACCTGAGAAAACAATATTTTCCGAATTTTCACTCACGACCACGCGCGTGATGAAAATTTTACGAACAAGCTACCACAAAGCACAAAAGCCCGGTTAACAATAAAAATTATCATGTGATTTCCTTTTGGCACATTCCATGATGTGGGGAACGGTTGAAAGGAGGAATAGAAATGACCTTCAGATGTCTCAGCTGCGATATGCGAAAAAAGTGCATTAAAAACCGAATTTGTCGTAAATTTGCGCAGAAGCGCGTGCTGGAAGGTTAAATGTACGTTGCAATCATAAATACGATAAAATGCTAACACATTTATTTATGAACACCTGTAGGAAACGGAATGAATCGTTACAGATTTTAACATTAGATGGCGGAACGATACCGTTCCCACGACTACGTGCTTATATGGAAAGCGAGAACAATGAAGTTTAAAATAATTTTTTTTTCTTTTTTTTTGAAGTCGCTGTTCTTATTTCTTTCATATTCCGCTCTACTTGTAGTCAAGATATTATTATATTCATTTCTCATTAAAAAAAAATTAAAAATGCCAGTCTACATTCGAATTACTCATGTGTGTGAAGTTATTTAACCTCTAGTTTTAAAGCGTTATCTACAACCTTTGGAACAAATGTAAGCCTAACTTTTCATTCTTTATATCCGATTCTTCAGGTAGCCAACAACACCCTTAACAGAAATATAATTAAAGAATGTTAAATAAATAAAACTTTATAAATATTTCTAAAGTAAGTACGCAGAATTTGAAATTCATATTCGTTTATTCTCCCTGAGAGTCTTTGCACCAACTTCCTTGAGTTAATACAAAATACTCTTTTGCACAATACATCTAAATTTATTTTAATTTTGCTGCAACTAATTTCTAAATGGTATTGATAGGTACTAGTGATTTTACAGCTAGTGATATTTGGTTTAGTTTCAAGATGAAACTTTCATCTTGAATCTTAAACAAACAGAGGAAACAACTGATGAAAATTGACCGGAGAATTATTTTTCCCTATCATGTTTATTTTTTAATACCTGCTCTCATCGTATCAGCAGAATAACTTTAATCCTAGACTGCATGCATTATACTTTTTTTTTACTTATGTCCAGTCACTTCGAAATCTCGTCCTAATATTCCAACAGATGAAATTTTCTACTACTAAATTTTCAAAGACCTGAGAACTCTCTAATTTTCCAATTTTGGCTTTCAGCCGTAGCTAGAGGCGTGACATACCATATCTCGAATTCCATTTTTTTAAAAATTTACTTACTTTTTATAAAACGTTATTAGATTTCAATACACTGTTATCATCCATTGACCGTGTTTTTTAACGAAGTCCTCTTTTTCAATTGAATGAAATGAAGTGATTGGAAAAATAAGCTCATTTTCACACCATTTAATACGAGGGTAATTTCATAAGTAATGCATATTAAATAAGTGCTTTTATACCTTTTTAATTTCTAACAATTTCTCTCGACAGTCTTCTATTTAATTCTGAATAACAGAGTCCCAAAATCTAGGAAGATATTTTATTCCTTGCAGCATGCTACTTTTGTTCAGTCCTTAATGACTCGGATTACGGCTGAAGTATGCTGTTCTAAGGTGGAAAGACGTTAACTGTGCAAAGGTTTTAACAACAGTGCAATGTCAGGCTGTTTTTGTTCAGATATCAAGCAGTGAGGAACCCACCGAGCACAAACTTTGTTAAATGCTATTGTTCAGAATTTATTTATGGGATCAATGGACCTGTATTTGAGCAGATCTTGTCATTGTAATATTGATTGTGTTAGTGAAAAAAATTATATATATTTCTGTAGATTAATAGTACCAAAATAGTTTTTAAAAAGTAAAAAATCCTTTATGAAGCTTCTACGAAGCAATTTATAAAGGGAAAGTGTAGTAATAAATTTTAAATCTGTTCTCATAACAGATATTTCAAGGTTTTAAGATATTTTAAATGCTTTATGCTACATAATTTTTGTTCAGAATTCATGAATTGATAACGAAAAATCCTGATATTGTTTACAAAAAAATGGGGTATGCAGTTTACAATTAGACTTCATTGAGGCAATTAAATTTGATTTATAACTTATTAAAAGACGAATTTCGATGAAAATCGGAATGGAATTCAGAAAAAATCATTCAAAAATGAACTATTCAAGGGATTAAATAATTGATGCCCAGATTTGATGTTATACAGTTTAAAGTGATTATAATGCAAAATTGAGGAAATATCTCAAAAATTAAGTAGTGCGGAACATTCTAAAATTGTGTTTATAAATTTCAAATTTTTTAAAAATCTTAAAATTATAATGAGATTGGAAATTTCTTTTAAGGTACTCTATATATTTACAGTGAAATGTATATAGGTACAAAATAAATACAAAATTCTCCATGATGGAAAGTAAAAACAAATATTTTTTAACGTGAACCGTTCCCTTTATCAAACACTTTTTTCAAGACTATGATGTTGTTTTTCTTTTCTTTTACGAACACGTTAATATTTTGCAAATAACATATTGCCATCAAATGACATTTGTTAAGAAATCTTGACGTATTTAATTTAACTTTTATCCAGGGACTGACTTGAAGGTAAAATTTAAGATTTTTATATTTGAAAATGATGTATGACTCATCTATTTAACTCTGATTTTAGACCGAAAATAAAAGATACGTTGAATAAATTTATTTAAACGCTTGTAGCATTTATTCAAATGCTGTAGTATCTCGTATGACAACTAGTCTCTATTATTTCCAAAGACCTTTTAAAAAAACATTAGAGATAAATCAATTTATAAAGATAAACCACGAACAATACGAATAGCTCAGTTCCCTTACATTCCGTCTCATTTCACTTCTTCCCATTCTGTTTGATGACTTGTTATGCGAGACAAAACAGCAGAAACAGCCAAATAAAAAAAGCAAAATAAAATAAAATAAAATAAAACAATAATAATGAAAACGTTTTATGAGAATTGAAAAAAAGGGTTTTTTCCGAGTTATTTAATTAATGCCGATTCAAAAGCTGTGTTTTAAAAACAATCGCACATTAAGTTTCATCTGACATTTTAAAGATTAGGGAAAAAGCTGTATTCCATTTCCGGCTATAATTAAACTGCTTCTGTAGTGAAAAACAAGAAAAATAAGATAGACTTTGCATTAGATATTTTCCCTCTTTCGATTCTATTCATCTTTTGAATGTTTTGGAATTAATTAAAAAAACAAAACAAAACACTTTCTTCAACAGTAATAAATATTTCCTTTATTTTTTTCTCTATGCTTTTAAAATATCCATTTATTTATGCACATTAAATTCAAAAGACATATATTTCTCAATTATTGGATATAGGCAGTTCTCTATATGTTCAATTAGGAAGACCAAAGGAAAACAGAACCTTTATAATTTTTCCATTTAACTTTTTAGTTTTTGTATAATTTTATTTGCATAATTTCCAAGGGTATTTGGTTACACCAGGTCTGTACGACTGGAAATGAGTGCCATATTGATTTATGGAAAGCTTCATCGGACCACGAAAAAAAGGAATAAACGCGAAAGCAAATATAGTTTTTGTAACAAAAATAAATTAATGATAAGTTTTTTAAATATTAAATAAGTATAAGATTCAATCACCTCACCCCCTCCTCAAAAGGAGTATCGGCCATGTATAATCTGAAAACCGGTCATTCCACGGCAATCCCGTCGACCCGACAGGACCCGCAGCTAGGCACAGGTAAAATTGCTACTTTCCAAATCTAAGTTCAGCTGGCGACACAGTTCGCCCTCGGCCTCCCCGAGCCAGAGCAGCAACAGAGCCAATCCAATTAAGTCGTCTGTGTCAATGTACTATTATTACAAATTATTACAAATTTCCCCTCTAATTCCGCAGCCACTAAGCTACCATCTACATCGCTATTTTCACTTTATTATCAAAGTGTTTTACAAAAGCTCTGCACAACTCGTGCAGGCAAAATAAGACAAACTGTCAAAAAACATTAATAAGTTAATTACAAGAATCAAGATTGCACAACTCGTACAAACAATAATTGGAGAATAAATGTCCAGTGGATAAAGTCCTATGTTGCTCTAAGTTTCTGCAACAACTCAAACCCTTCCTTGACTTCCTTGACTTCCTCAGCTCTCTCTGCCGTATGTTGAGGATCCAACTCAAATTCTTCCTCCCCATTCTTGGATGAAGCCGCTTGCTATAGACGTTCATCATCTCTTTTTCTTAATTTCTTCCTCTGTCCTATCGCCTCCTTCTCCAAGCTATCAATTTCTTCATCAACCAACGTCTGTGTCTTTATTGCATAATCTGTCTTTTCAATAATACTATTCAATTCTGCTTTATATCTACCACAGCCACTATCTGTGGGTAGATGACTAGTGTTGTCTTTGCTCCCCATTCGCTTATTATGTCTTTCGCAATTTCCGCGTGACAACTCCTTCTTACATTTTTGCGTTTCATGCGCCTTTTCAGCACAGAACTTGCAAGTTTTCTCATTTTTGCAATGTTTGGCAATATGACCAAACCTCCAACATTTGTAACAAACAATTGGTTTTAAGTACTCTTTCCATTTATAGAGCTGCCAACCTATTCGAACTTTTTCCCTTTTTTCTAACTTTCTGAGCGCAGCTCCTTCTAAGCTGAACACCCAATCCATTCCCCACTTGGAGTTAAACTTAGTAATGACCTCAAGGGTCGAATCTTTAATTTCTGGGTTTTGATCTAAGATTTTCTGTCTCAATTTCTCCTTTTCATAACTTTCATCAATATCATAAATTATTATACGAGGCTTTCGTTTTGTCGGTCTTTGTATGACATAAGACTCACGTTATTCATCAATACTATTAAATTCCTTTAAAAGAATCTCCAGATTATCATCCGAATCCGTCCCAACAAGGACTCCGCCATTTCTTGTCTTCCGACATTTCTTTATGCCAATTCCTAGTTTGACAGGATCGATCTTATTTTGAACGACCTATTTGTTGGTGTCAGAGTCCTGCTTATGCTGAGGAATGATCAAAATATCACTCTTGCTCTCCTAGCCTTCATCCTTTTTACAAGTACTTTTTTAACAGGTAATCCCTGTCCAGGGATCTCAGCAAACGTCTTTTTCTCGCGTGTCTTATACTAGCTTAACTCACGCTTTAAATACTGGATCACCTTTTGATGTTACGTAATAGAATCCATTATTTCGGATAAGTCCATATTAGCTTGCCTTTTAGCTTCAACCAACATCTTGGAGGTACTAATAGCATTATTAATACTATTGTACTTTAACCTCACTAAGTCCTCCGTGAGTATTCTCATCTCCACCATACTGGCGTCCTTACTATCCTTACTTTCCATTTCGCTTAGGCTAAGTAGTACCGCTACTGAACCCCACGCTCCTCCGGCATTTGCGATCTACCAAAAGGTAGACCCCCCAGTGCCCATCACGAGGAGGTGCCGGAGAAAAATTTAGTAATTAGTGATCAGAAACAAATAACACAGCCTCGAAAAATACCCGTAAAGTGTTAATTTCGCATTCACTTAATATACAAAGCTTTCTAGATCACAACAACTAACTGCATGGGTGGGCCCCTAAATAAGTATAAATATGAATTGCTCGTATACCAATTTTGTAACATTACAAAATAATATTTCGGTTTCTTATAAAATTTATTATATCACGGGTATTCGTAATGGTCTACTTAGGCCACAAAGGGAGTTCTGACAGGTCGTTTGTTGACCGTATTTTGTGCAGACCTGCTTTACACGATTGATTTATTTTACCGCTCTGTACTTAATTTCTTCTCGTGAGTTGATCGTTAAGCATCACAATCAGAAATTATTACAGATACGTTCTATGTTGTTCTAAAAGAAGTTGTCGTCGTCGTCGTTGTGTTGTTAATGCCCCTGGCCGGAATGTAATCTAGACTAGGTCCATATAGGCTAGTGGACAGAAACGTGCGGCTCCAGTTTATAATAGCACCACAGAGATACGTGTCCGATTTAGCCAGGTACCACCTCAATTTTGACCGATCATCCCTAGGAGGTGAATCTTGGGCATCGTACCCTCTTCCACCGTCCCTGACCTCATACAGTGACTATCCGGTCTATGGGTTTAACGTGCCCACATCTGGCCTAGACACGGAAATATTTACTGGTGCTTGTCGTGATTCTATCCGAAATGAAAGGCGACTCGCTTCTACTAGGCTACCTCAGGCCCAATCAAAAAGAAATTCACAAGTTGGTCTGGTATTTTTAATTTTATTTCATAGCATGTAAAAATAACCTCTGTAAAAAAAGGGAACTATATTTCTTTGAAAATGTAATAATATACATAAATAATACTTTTTTTACGTTTAAATTGTTTGTATAACACTGTATACAAACTTAATATCGGAGAGGCTCAGATAGAGAATATACAAATAACAGTGTTACTAAATGGCCATTCCTTTAGTGGATTGCAAAAAATCGCAGCTCAAAAAATATCTAACTCCGAAGTGACATAGCAATTAACGAGTACAATTAAAACGATTTGTCGTAGGAAAAAAAAATTACTAAAATTATTTAAAACAACTTTATGTGAATGAGTAAAGAACATATGTTCGTTAATGGCGTTATCATAACTGTTATTAATTATTTGAAGTGGAATATTTTTGGCATATATTATCAGTGTCATACAGTTATCCTATTTGTGTACAGTGATTGCTTTATGATGGCTGACATGTTATTTTTATTAAAAGTGTACAAAGATTAATGGTTATTGTAAGTATTTTGTTAACATCTCGAAATATGGGTAAAAAATGTTATAACATCGCAAGATTTCTTTTTCCAGTAAAGAGTAGTTGATCTCTAATTAAGAGAAAAATTAAATAATACTTATTATATTTGAAAATAAAAAGCTTCCATTTTTGAATAAAATGCTTGTATTAAAATTAGGCTAAAATTAGAGTAATGTTGTTTTCAACAATATAAATGTCTCCATAAAGAGAAAAACCAATAATTCAAGATAAAAAGAACTTTTATATACCATGTTTTAAAATTTTATGTTGAATCATATAAACTTGACAACTGTATGTATTAATAAATACATTTTAAAATGTTTTTTGATGAATTACCGCATCAACATGAAAGAAAATGAAGTAATTGGAAGTTAACTTCCGTTTAACTTTTCGTTCCCATTCCGGCCGACAGATGACTGCACCAGTCTACAAAACAAAGTTAACTGAAAATAATAAAAACATGGTAAACATCTGCTTAAAGATTTCTAAAACTATTAAAAAAATGCATCGTCACCGTGTTATGAGCTATTTTAGAAGTTTCAAATGTCTAGCTAGTCGGGAAGTTCGTTAAAAATCGATTGCAAGATTTGTACTGGACAACAACACACACACAACACAGAAAGCAAGTTAATAAATAAAAAAAGTAATAATTAAATTTTATTTTGTTGCAATATTAGAGTAGAAAACTCAATTGGTTGTTAAATAATAAAAATAATTTTTATTTTATTTCTTAATGATTACAGATATGAAATTTACACATTTTTGTAAAAAAATAAAAAAAAAGTTTTATAATTTCTCAGCTCTAAAAATACTAATGCGCATATACCAAATTCCCAAACCATTAAAATATTAGTTATGTCAAAAGAGAGCTTAAAATTTTTAAAGACAGGGGAAAGAATTAATAGTATTACCATAAGAGTAAAGCTATTTTCCTCTTCTACCTATAAATATAATTCAGCAAAATGGAAATATTGACGACAAAATACACTTTTTTATAAGAGGAATGAAGATTGTGAAAGAAAGGACAAATGTTGATAGGGATTTCGATACTTAAGCATCTTAGTTCGTGCTCGAAGATATTTTTCAAGAATTCGGTTAAAAAGCATGAATATTACGACAAAATACATGCAGTGATATATTAAAAATTGTAATGATCACTGAAACAGAGACAATACAGTGGGAATGAAATAATCTTTAACTGCAATGGTTAAAAATAATATATATCTATGTACTATAAAATACAAGTATTAGGAGAGTTAAAAAATCTCTGACATATGAAAAGGTTTTAGGTACATAAACCAGCGCTTATTAAACTTTTTTCATTCATGACCGCTTTTTTAACATCGAGATTTTGTCACGACCCCGAAAATAAGGATAAAAAGATTAACATTTTCTCATTAATAATTCATTCTTTGGTAAACAATATACATATGAAAATAGTAGTTTTGATACATGTTTTTAGTATAAAAATTAATGAAAGCAAATCACGTTTTGATGAAACGTATATGTTTGTTTTTTGTTGCATAAACAAATTAAACCTTGGTGCAATATTTGACAATATATCAGAATTAATTTTCGTGACCCAAAATTTCACTTTCGACTCCACAGGTCAAGAAAATCTGACAGAGAATATTTTTTAACGTAATTCAAGTCAAAGAATGGAAAAATCATATGGATTTTTTGTAGTTTCATAGTTGGAGCAAGTATTCAGAAATCACAAAGCAATAAAACTTTTCAAGACTATTATCAGTTTTGTTCATTTCACTAGGAATATAATAGGATTTACGCTTTATGCATATTAGTAGATTGATATATAGCAGAAAATAAACGTTGCTTATGAGAAAATTTATAACAATCTGGATGTTAGAATATAAGTATCCAATAGATCGTAAGTTTAAACTTAACTTCCAGCATTTTTTTTCTGGAGCCACCACATGCCAGTAACAATAAAGAAATACCCGTTTAATGTCGTACATTAATTAAATTTTAAATAATTATGTGCCATGCTTCTTTTTCTGTCTGCTTGAATGACACATGACATTTTGTTTGGTTAGAATTAATATCAAATATTGAAGGATATTTCCCTTTAATTTAATGTAATGAAAAGTCTTTGGTGTTTGACAATAACATCCCAAACGATTCCTACTCAAATTCGTTTTCCTCCACTGTTCTAAGAGGCGTAACACGTTGTAACTAATTTTCCAGAAACCGCAGTAATTGCCAGCTACCTTCGTTGCAGCATTGAATTCTTGTTAAACATTACGTGTTATGAATGTTATGATCGTCCAAAGTTAAATTTCTTGATTTCTGCAAAATTTATTGAAGTCTGCATTGATTGTCAGTTTGATTCATCATTCACTGTGGTTACATTAGAAAATTTTAAATGAACAGAATCAATATTGCTTGTTATTAGAACAATGGGGGCTTAGAACATCGTCGATCCATAAGGGGACTGTTCAGAACTTTTGTTATATAGGTTTTTCATGTGGAATTTAATTTTAAATATAAATTTCGTAAAGGAAAATGTGATACAAATATTTTAATAATCCATTTTTAACCGGTTAAGTTTTTTCTGTCTTCATGCAGAATGAAATACCAGCATGGTATTTCTAACCCTCTATATGGATGTTAAATAGCCACTTCCAATATTAAGATAGTGATCATCCTTTAGGTAAAACATATTTTTTTAACATTGGAACCATAAGTAAGTTGACAGTAATTTTATGGGTTATACAATAATTTTTTTAAATGAATATGCTGATAACTTACTGATATAAATCACGATATAAGTTACCTTCTTTTAATTTCTTTACACTACAGTAAATCTATAAACAATCTTATTGGATTTTGATGGTTTTAAAAATTTGTTCTAATGGTTTATATGCGTATAATGCGTTATACTCAATCTATAGTTATGTGAAAAAATCGCTTAATATTTCGTTATTGACTGGTGAATAACCTGAAGTTAATATGAGGAAGAACAAGTACTGCAGTAACGATAGAATTAGTATCTAAGACACCATAAGCCTCTTGAGTTACACTGAAGTGCCACTGAATTAGGGATACCTACGTAGTAACGAGTTGGGCCTCCTCTGGCCTTGATAACGGATGTCACGCGACGAGGCATAGATTCAACAAGTTTCTGGAAACGTTCCACGGGAATGGCTTGCCAAATATTGGCTAAAGCTGTCCATAATTCAGTAAGGTTCTTTGGTGCTGTGTGATGGCCTTCCACGCCTTGTTCCAAAACATCCCAAAGATGCTCAATAGGATTAAGTCTGGGCTTCTAGGTGGCCAATTCATGACAGAGAAGTCAGAGGAATGCTCATCCAACCAGCCTGTAGCCAACCGAGACTTGTGAGAGGTACAGTTGCCTTGTTGGAAAACTTCATTACCGTGCGGATAACAGAACAGCTTAAACGGATAGAGGTGATCACCCAGCAACTCTACGTACCGAATTGCATTGAGGGAGGTTGGTACACGCACCAAAGATCCCAAACTGTGCCACGAAAAAACACCCCAGACCATGATTGAGCCACCATGCCCTTGTACAGTTAGAGCCAGGTATGCAGGACCCATGACTTCATGAGCCTCACGCCATATTATCAGCCTCCCGTCGGCGTTAAGTAGTCGGAATCGAGACTCATCACTCCATGCTACTCGTTTCCAGTCCTCTACACTCCAGTCTCTGTGCTCTCCTGCCCAGGCAAGACCTGCAGCCTGATGGCGAGTATAGAGCAAAGGTACTGTCTTAGGTCGACTGCTCCCGAAACCCATACGGTGAAGAGAGCGTTGCACAGTCCGTTTACTGACTGTACGACTGGCACCGTCATTAAACTGGGTGGTAATTTGATCTAATGTTTGGCTTCGCTGGCTACGTACAATACTCTCACCGCGCACTGTCAAGGCTAATTGTCCTTTGCAGTTTGCCCAATCGCTAGTTTTTTCCCACCATCCATGTATTCTTGGTATACTCTTGACACTGTCGACCTTGAAAATCCTAGCTGTCTGACGATTTCGGAAATTGAATGGCCCATGCGTCGCGCACCTACGATTTGTCCGCGATCGAAGGCGTCTAAATCAGGCAGTTTACCCATACTGGCAATTCCAACAACTAATTCAGAACGACTACAGTGCGCGCTATATATGCAGTTACCACAGTGCCCTCACTTACGCATACATGATGCGCAGCGCTACACAATTTGCATAGGCTTTGCTATCCCGAATTCAGTGGCACTTCAGTGTATATACATGACAATATTGAATATAATGGTTCTTACAGCGATTCCATGCTTAAATCCTCATTGAATGCTCTGTATTTTCTATCTTCACAATACTTAATCAGCAATCACGTACAGAAAGATTTTTTTTTCCAATGGAGCAGAAATTTGCCTCTGACGATAGGTATTTCTTTTGAGACTGGACCATGAAGAACCGCTAAGTTTCGTTGACTAGTTTATTATGGGAACACCATTTTAGATGAGTCAGAATTCCTCCCTCTGAGGAGGATGGCACGAAAACGACTAAGCCTTTTTCGGGATTTGAACACACGTCCAATGCATGGCAGTTCGTAATGTTAATCACTGTACAATGTGGGCGACTCATATATAAAGACATTACTTTGATTAAAATTACTCAGCGGCAACCACTCAGAAAGATTTTTAATGGTCCTTCTGGGAATATTTGCAAAATTATCCTCTTTATGTGTATATATATATATATATATATATATATATATATATATATATATATATATATATATATATATATATATATATATGTATATTGTACCAAATCGGAGAGACGGAATGATATTCTAAATAGTAAATTTCAAAGGCAGATATACATATGCTTGTTACCTCTAATTGAGTAAAATAAATTTACATAACATTTAAATCTTCAATATACTTTCTTGTTACTTGAAGAAATGAAGACAAGGTAAAAACGTTGAATCTTCGCTGGAAGCTAACAATTCCATCACCTAAGAACCTTTCTTTAACATGGAGGAATTCAAATACAAAAAATAATTTCAATATAACAATAATTAACAATTAGCATACGACCTTTAAATCCCATCCTTCTACGTACCTCGTCTTAAACCATACGCGACTAAAACTTTCCACAAGAATCACCTGTTCAAAAACAGTCAACCGATTGCATATAAACCAACTTTAGAACTGAACTTTTTACTGCAGACTCTTATTCACCTAGGAAACAAAACCTGTGTTACCACACCGCTCAACCAAACCATTTTCCAACAATAGACCCAAGAGCAGAATTTATTACTTACTCCATGGTAGACGCCGTGAACGTGCTAAATCATTGTTTTTATTTATTGTGGCTTCCAAAACCTCGTATGCTGGTGATAACACGCAAGTTGGCCCCAACTCGTAATAATATATATATATATATATATATATATATATATATAATATATATATATATATATATGAAGGCCTTATTTGAATAGGGGGCCAATTCCATTGTTGTTCATCTCGAGATACAGTGCCTTTAATGCTAATGAGTGCTGAGAAATGATTGCTTAACTCTGATTTGTAATGCTCTCTGTTGGCAGCAGAAATAAGTTGGAGGTGTACCAGTTTTAAAATAAGATAGAAATGACTTTTATGAACATGAAAGTGAGGCTAACTCCCTTTTTAAAAAGTGGAGTTGGCCCACTATTCAAAAAGGCCAACATATATAACTATATATATATATATATATATATATATATTAAATTATATTATTATACTATTTTACACATCTTAACTAAGGTCTCATTGACTCGAAAGATCCTCATTGATTCCAGAAAATCCTGCATGCAACCTGTGCAGTTTATTGCACTTTAGTAAGGACTATTCTAAAACTAAATTCCTTTAAAAACTCCAATCGGAGCGTATTATATATTGGTTCATATGTTAAGACTGCATATTCAAAGCATTTCTGAATGCGAAAGATTATGTCGTTATCAGGAAGTGTTAATGATGAGATATATTATCCGACGCCAGGGTACACCCATACAAATGGATATGGTCACGAAATGCCTAATTATTTAAGATATATTCTCATTTATCACAGCTATTACTGTTTAGTTCCTGTTGAATGAATAAATTGCATCGCTGCTAGGTCAGATGTATTTTGTTTGTTTTAATTAAGAGATAACTCAGTGTATTGAATCACCTATATATTTCCTAATAATTCAGCAGAATCCATGCATTTATGGATGAACGATATCTTGTGGATAAGTTTAAAAACCTGGGTTTACTAATGTAATACAGCGTTTAATTCCTTGTTTAGTGCCATGCTCAATTATATTAAAAAATATTCTGTCTGTGATGTTAGTAACATTGCAATTAAACATTTTACATTGATATACTTTGTCTTCATATCCATGACACAAAAAAGGTAATTATTCATTGATATATATATGTATGTATGTATGTATATAAGAGGAAATAATGTTTAATTAATGAATCATTAAATCATAATTTTTATTGCTTATGAGGAATTTGATATAAATAAATCATCAATCTTTATGAATTAATGTATAAGTAACTGGAAATAGCGAATTTTAATTGACATATGAAATGGTTTATAATGGCCATCTCATATATATTTTTTATTCAATGCTGCAATGAGTACAATTGTTTTTCTTTTAAAATTTAGTTCAGAATTCTATTAGTAAAACCGTTTCATTAAATACCACAATTATCTTTATTTTTACTAATTTTCGGAATAACATTTTAATAAGTGTTTAATTGCGCAGAATATTACCGCCACCGTGCATATAAATAAATATAATCGGATTTTTCTCTTTATATATAATTAAATCCTCCGTAATGTTTATAAATTTCTTTTGCAGCATTCTAGCCTTTTAATAGTTCTTTTATAATAATAAAAACAAATTAGATTTTAATGATAAAGTAAATTGAGCTAGGGATTGTTTTTATATCTTTCATTTTATTTTATAAATTTAATTAATTTCAGATTCTTTGTTACTAAAGGTATTTTATTTACGTTCACTAAATTTTTTAATAGATCAACCATGATGATGATTTCTTTCACAGAATAAATGGTATATTTATTATTGTATTATGAATGTATACCAAAAACGTTATCATAAACACGGATATAATTAGAGGAACTTGATTCATTTAATTTATTAGGTGTGGTGAATGTAAGGTAATGTGTTATTAGCCCTAATCTGCAATTGTTATCACTCGGACCGATTTGTCTTTCTGCCTAGTTAAGGTTTGTCAAAATTTTCAGTATAACAATTGATAACCATAACAGCGGAAGGGTAAAAATGAATTTGATCAATACCACCTTGGTACGATTTTAAAGCTTCGGGAACAATTTTTATATGGATTCAATTTTAAGTTTCTAGAATTTTGTTTCCATTGAAGTCTGCTTTCCTATCGCTATTCCTGAAAAAAAAAATTCTCAAAGCATAATGCAATTATCACTGGAATATGTAAAGAAAAAAAATAATAACAGAGGATAGCTACTGGGCAACTCTACGAAATATGCCAATACAAGTAGCATAACTTAAAATGGAGGAAAATGTACAGTAAATGAAATCAGATTCATCATATTTCCTATTAAGAATCATTCTTCATGTCAGATTCTTCATGAATTAGATTCTTCATGTTTCCTATCACTATTCTTGCAAAAAAAAAATTCTCAAAGCATAAAAATTACACGCAAAAAATTTCGCAAAGCATAATGCAGTTATCACTGGAATATGTAAAGAAAATGATAATAATAACAGTTGATAGCTACTGGGCAACTCTATGAAAGTAACCAATACAAGTGGCATAACTTAAAATGGACGAAAATATACAGAAAATGAAATCAGATTCTTTCTTATTTCCTATGAAGAATCAAATTCTTCATGTCAGATTCTTCATGAATTATATTCTTCATGTTTCCTATCATTATTCTTTTCAAAATTTTCTCAAAGCATAATGCAATTATCACTGGAATATGTGAAGAAAATAATAATAACAGAAGATAGTTACTGGGAAACTCTACCAATACAAGTAGCATAACTTAAAATGGAGGTAAAAGTACAGCGAATGTAATGTATTCTTCATACCGAATGTATTCTTCATATCCATCATTCAGCGAATGTATTCTTCATACCGAAAAATCTGGTATGATTTTCATCTTAGATGCTATTCTGAAACCTAGATACTTTCAAAGCTATCGAATATATGGTAATTAAATGATATTTATTGACATTGTAAATCATGATTAGGTTAATGGTGTTATATTGTTCTAGATCTCTTAAAATTTATAAGATTATTGATAAGTAAAACTATTAGTTTTGCAAATAAAACCCTTTATTTAGAACCCCATGTCAATTATTGTGTATTTTTTCCCATTTTGTGCAATCAAGTTTATAGTGTCCTCATACCAAAAGAATGCAAAAGAATAACATATTTAATACGTTCTTACTATAAATATACCTCTGGATACCCTTTAATAATAAAGTTTTTATTTACTCGTGATACATAGCCGTGTATCTGTGTACAAACATACATAAAAATCAGAAAGCTGAATAAGTAGAAATAGGAATTAATAACAACATTTGAAGTATGTTTTACAGCTATTCAATCTGCAACATTTGTCATGAAAAAAAAATTCATATGACCATATCGCTAAGTAAATAAAAGTATAGAAACACAATAAAAATTGATTTCGCTCAGTTGCGAAACCTTATTTTAATTTATTTTTTTCTATTTTCAAATACATCTTTAGTAAAATGTATGTTTTTATCCATTTGAAACAATTTTATTTTACTAACTCTTTTTAAAAATCCTGTTGCTGACTGTTGTTACCTAGTAACAAAAGTGAACAGTTTCCAGCTCCCAGCTTAAATATTACTTAAAAATCAGCATAAAAATGAAACTAAATAATACCTAAATTTTAGTGTCAATTTCGCGATTCTTGTAGTTATACCCCTTGCCTTATACCCCTGGGATAAGGACGCACATAAGCATCAAGGATGTCATCTCTATACGTGTGAGCATTCACATTTTCACGGGGCTAGACATGGAGGTCTGTGCGTTCACCGAAAGAAATACCACCCCAAACACCGACACTGCCTGATCCGTATGCATCTGTTACACGGATGTGTGATGGATGAAAACGAGTTCCATGTTCTCTCCAAATCAAAATACGCCTACTATCGCTTTGGAGGCTAACCTGGACTCATCCGTAAAGAGAACAGCCCTCCATTGATCACGCGTACAGTGGACATGTTTACGTGTCCACTGCAAACATTCGCGCATGTGGCGTGACGTGAGCGTGATGCAAATGGCTGGTCGCCTCGCAAACAGAACACCCTCGTGAAGCCTTCAACTCACGGTTGTCGTTGTTACCAACCTTCCGGAGCTTGCAGCGAGCGTCTGTGTTCAGACGGAGTTGCGGTTCTATTCCTTCGTGCGCATAATGACAAATATCTTTCATCGGCACTCGTCCTAGCGTATGGCCATCCTTGGCTGAACCCGTTGGCTTTTACACCCGGCATAAGGGCGCACATAAGCATCAAGAATGTCCACCCCAAACACAGACACTGCCTGATCCGTACGCATCTGTTTCACGGATGTGTGATGGATGAAAACGAGTTCCATGTTCTCCCCAAATGAAAATACGCCTGATATCGCTTTGGAGGCTAAACGTGGACTCATCCGTAAAGAGAACGGCCCTCCATTGATCACGCGTCCAGTGGACATGCTGACGTATCGACTGCAAATGTTCCCGCATATGGCGTGACATGAGCAAATGGCTGGTCACCTCGCAAACAGACCACCCCCGAGAAGCCTTCTACGCACGGTTGACGTTGATACTAACCTTCCGGAGCTCGCAGCGAGGGGGGGGGTTAACACCGTCTGTGTTCAGACGGAATTGCGTTTCTATTCCTTCGTGCGCATAATGACAAATACCTTTCATCGGCACTCGTCCTAGCGTATGGCCATCCTTGGCTGAACCCGTTGGCTTATACCCCCGGCATAAGGGCGCACATAAGCATCGAGGATTTCATCTCTATAGGTGTGAGCATTCACATTTCCACGGGGATAGACATGGAGGTATGTGCGTCCACCGAAAGAAATACCACCCCAAACACAGGACACTGCTTGATCCGTATGCATCTGTTCACGGATGTGTGATGGATGAAAACGAGTTCCATGTTTCTCCCGAAATCAAAATACGCCTACTATCGCTTTGGAGGCTAACCCTGGACTCATCCGTAAAGAGAACAGCTCTCCACTGATCACGCGTCCAGTGGACATGTTGACGTGCCCAATGCAATAGTTCCCGCATATGGCGTGACGTGAGCGGGACTCAAATGGCTGGTCGCCTCTCAAAAAGATCACCCTCGTGAAGCCTTCTACGCACGGTTGATGTTGCTACCAACCTTCCGGAGCTTGCAGCGAGGGGGTGGGGTTTTTTTGGCACCGTCTGTGTTGATACGGAGTTGCGGTTCTATTCCTTCGTACGCATAATGAAAATATCTTTCATCGGCACTCGTTGTATCGTTTGACTGTCCTTGGCTGAACCTCCTGGATGCCGAAACCGTGGATAGAAATTGTTGCCAAAGTCTATAAACCACAGAAGGACTCACATTTAGCCATCTGGCCACTTCTGTCTGACTCTGTCCTGCTTCTAGTCTCCCAATAGCTCGCCATCGCAGTTCTTCGGCCAAATGATGTCTGGAGGTCATTGTTACAATTTGGGTATGCCAGATGTCTAATCTCAGCCTCGCAACGACAATTGTTGCCTTGCTCTGAGACATGCACTTTTATGCTCCTCGAAAATGACGTATTCCTACTGCAGCGCCACTATTTTGCATAATGTAGTATTGTTCAGCACGTTTTACTTAACAACATATTCAAATGTTAAATAGATTGGCCTAATTTTGAACGAGTTATCCTTCTTTTTGTGATTTTTCCTTAATTTTTGATAACTAGTGTATATATTTACATACATATATATATATATATATATATACAGTCCGATATATATTGATATATATTATATACATGTATAATATAAAAATAAATAAATATATGTATATATGTATATATGCATGTATAACTGTAAATATATATGAAAATATATAGTTACAAATTTTCAAGCTTAATAATATGTATGAAAATATGTTCACAATTTTTATGTCAACAATTTTCAATATATAATATATATGAAAATTGTAAAATTTTCATTAGTCATCCGCAAAAGAATCTGAAGCAGATACATAGAATATATTATTCATTAAATCAGAACGTAGAAATGAGGAATTTAGAAAACTATGAAACACATAGATATTATTATTCATTAAATCTGAACGTAGAAATAAGGAAATTTAGAAAAAATATGTTTAAGCTTATTCAGACTTGCTTATAGTCGTATATCCTTAAGACTGCGGGATTCCAAGCTCTTTAAAGAGATATAAGGAATGATCCTTCGGTTTATACGTAGCTTTACGATTCTAGTCGCTATTTATTACTATCTGATATACTTTGTTATACATTATATAAAATGGATGCTTTTGCTACTACTAAAACCTCATATATATTATAAATCGTTACATATCATGTGAAAGTTAAATGCATTTCTGATAAAGTAAAGCAACAAAAAGCATGATAATAATAAAGTAATTTTTTTTAAATAAATAAAATGAAATTACATGTATTATAAAAAGGAAACAAATATTAATTATTAAGATACTGGAAGTTGTAGTAATTAACTGAAGGACTATATTGGTTCCATCAAAGGTATTCAATAAAGAACGGTTAAACCACAGTATAATACTTAAAACCTACAATAACAATTTTGAGTCTAAAACAATATTTTGTGTTTAACACGTAATTTTGCGTCTAAAACACGAGGAACACTGAAACCTAAGTAATATACTCAAATACGCAAATTGCATCTCTTATCTATTAAAAGTTTGTATACGTGCAAACAGGTAACATTTAAGGGACAGATTTGTTTAAAAGCAGGTAACTATGAAGAACAAGCACATTGTCAAACGACTATGTCTACGTTTGATTTTATATGTTTGCTCTCACACACACACACACACACACATATATATATATATATATATATATATATATATGAAATAAATTTCAAATCTCTTATTATTAAAACGCCAATCTAAATTCTTTTACCATTTGGCAATAAAGCATTACCCCTCAAATGCAACCCGAAATAATCTATTATTTTTTCTCCTAAGCTGTTGCACGCTCGTACAATTACATAAGAATATATAACGAAGTCTATTCTAAAGGCTATGATGTGAACCTTTTTGATGATCACCCCATATGACGTGTCAGTTCCCTTAATCACGTGTCAGTTTGAGACCAATTAAAGTTCAGCCCGCCTAAACAACCCGTGCTTTTCTCAATAATTCCAAGTCTTTTTTGTCTGCTCTCAACATAACATGACGTGATTTTGAGCTCTCCGTCAAATAACGCGCGGCGTTACGTCGCAGGGATTCTTCCCGATAAACAGTCCCCGAACGATACTTTTCACGCATGTTAATCCTAAACTAAGTATGTAGTGTTTAGATAGTGAAGTATATTTAATCATCGAAATACTGTGAAAATTAAGATACGTTAAGCCAGAACGTGATGTCTGTATTATTCGCCTGGATTGTCTTCCTACGCCTTTCACGGTCACTCGCCATTGCCTGTTCCGGTACGACTTGACCCGGATCCAAAAAACTAGGAAGTACAAGCTTGTTCAGCTTCGTCCGGTCAATGATATTACGTATATATATATATATATATGTGTGTGTGTGTGTTTGTTTGTTTGTTTGTTTGTTTGCTTGCTTGCGCGCGCGCGTGTGTTCGTGTGTAAGATGGTTCGGTGTTTCTCTGTATATAGGTAGGATTATTCACTGATGGTGAACTTTATAGCGTTTATACATCTTTGGTAGTTGTGCTCCTTTGACAGCACAGTATTCCGCTTTATGTATTTCCGTGTTTCACAGATTTAGTACTTGGAAATCATAATATACCTTTCCAGAGATTTTCGTCTCACAAACGCAATATAAGTCATCATTTGAAACCAATAAATTGTCCTTATTAATCGAAAACATGGCATCCTCACATAATTTCATGCATTTATGGACTGGCTTTGCCATTAAAATATAAATCAATCCTTTTGTGACGAGATATTACTGCGAGAGTTTGTGTTTACCATTTCCCAGCGTACACTTTAATATATCCTGCAAGTTTCTCTTAGGCAGATAAATCACTTTGAACTTTGGATTAATGCAATATTCTAAAAGGTCCGCTTGGTATTTTGATGTCATCTAAGTCAAATCACGACGTGATTGCGCCAAAGGAAAATGCATTTGTCATAATATCTAGTGTGTTGATATACACGTGAGACTTTAGTTTTAGTGAATGTTATCGATTCATCTTTGTGAATGAACGCAAAGGGGGAGAATTGCGAAGTATAATTGCATAAGCATAAGATTAGTAACGAATTCATTTATTCGGCTTATTAATTTATCATAATTGATCCATATTAACTGAAGCTAATTTTATTAATTCGGGAATATGCATTATTCGTAAAGATTAATCATATTTCGGCAATATAAACAACAATATACCATTAACTTATGATTATCATTAGCTTTGAATATACATTAAATGAATCAGTATATGCCTGCGTTATATTTTACCTATAAATTTAGAATAGATGTATTATTGTTGAATGTTATTTTCTATTATCGTTATTTTGATTACACTTTTTTATAAAAATTGTAAAACCTTAGCTTTTACAGTGATTTGAATATGATTTCTTGAATTATTTCCTCTGGAAAATTTAACATAATGAAATAATTTATGATTTTTCTTTTTTCAGCAACTAAATTAAGAATAATCTTATATGAAAAATATACCCATTACTTTTCACAACTTTAATAAGACGCATATTAATAATTGTTAAAAACGTTATGATATCATATTTCCGCAATATAAACAACAATGTACCATTAACTTATGATTATCGTCAGTTTTGAATATACATTAAATGAATCAGTATCTGCTTTATTTATATTTTACCGAGAAATTTACAATAGATGTAATATTTTTTAATGTTATTTTCTATCTTCGTTATTTTGTTTACCCTTTTTTATAAAAATTCTAAAACCTTATCTTTTAGTGGAATTTGAATTTGATTTCTTGAATTATTTCCTCTAGAAAATTTAACATAATGAAATAATTTATGAATATTCTTTTTTTAGCAACTAAATTAAAAATACTCTTATATGAAAAATATACCCATTAAAATTCTGAACATTAATAAGGCATATATGAATAATTGTGAATATCATTATGATATGTACATATGAGAATAAAGGAATTATGTTTTTTCGTTGATAAAGTGTAAAAAAAGATTTCTCACTACTTTTAATATTTTAATGTATGTTTTGTTAACAATAGCATCTCAGAATTTCATTTGGGTATTAAGGGAGAAGCTTCTTTGACAATTTTGTTTTTATTTACGAAATATACTTTAGTGTGATACAAAAGCATTCTTAAATGTATGTACTGTTAGCATTTCACAGTATTCGTTGACAAGGATTCTAACTCCAAATTTATAATAGATGCTCGTGTAGAAATGTTTAAAGGAACTTGACTAATTTTAGAGGCATTTACATTCCTGTTGGCGTAGTTGGAAATATATTATTTAACAGTAAAATGCTCCAAACTAACATGCATTATAGTATGCTAATACTTATATACAAGGCATTATGCATTGTACTAGACGTTATATAAAAGTTACAACTTTGAAAGATTTTTTCAACCTTTCAATGATCTTATTCCATAGTGATGAAATGTATGTTTTTACGTCGCTGCATTTAATGCAAAATTCTGAATTATATTTAAAAGGCAAGATTTTCTTATATGTAAAACAGATGATGAGACTATGGCGTATTCATTGCCTGTGATATTTTATTTGTTTTATTGCCTCCTTTTTCAATGACTCACCAGTTTTTGTAAACTTTATTTAACGGTTACCCATTTTCCCAACCTTTGCAGTTTCATACAATTGTCATTTGGCTGAATATAAAATTGTAGGGTAATTACCAATGTAACCAAGTAGGCATATGAGGCGCAATTTCCTCCATTTTTAACGTAGGATTACGTTCCTCCATAACAGTCCTCCGGAAGCAAAATTTCAGATACTAAAACCGTCCGTCCGTACCTCGCGAATTATAATTTTGGCAGTTGCGCCAAACTAGTCTGTATTCTTTGACAAGCAGTAAACAGTTAAACAGCAAAGTACCAAAATACGTCGAAATTTTACATACATATATATATAAATGTATATATATGGTACATATATATAGATACATATATACATAACACATACATACATATGTACATACAAAAGAGGTAAGCAACGATAAGTACTTCTATGTTAATAACTCGCGGTAGTTTCGTTAGAAGAGACTACCTGAATTTTTTTTGCTGCTGCTTTTACTGAAGTATTAAATACATACATATGTAATACAATGTAAAACTGTTGAATGTGCATTTCCATGAATGATGTTGGAGAATAGTTTTAGGACGTCAGATATGCACATGTTTAACAATATACACAGTTTCTACGCGTCTTTAAACTCTCAAAATCCAATTGAATGTGAAACATTTAGAAGGAGAGCTTTCTCGTTCATTTCACTTCAATTTGAGAAGCAGAAAACACAAAAATATTTACTTGTTAATAAAGAGAATTTGAGTCAGAAAGAGAGGTTTTTTTTAAAATAAATATAATTTGAATAATGTGTTAGTTTGTTAAGGTAGGATCTTATTTGAGATTCTGTAAATACTCGAAATACTCTAAATTATGTAAATACTCTAAATGCAGTCAAGTTTACAGAACACCTGATTACAACACTAAGAATGGCGAGATATTGAATGAAAAAACTGTCAAATTTATATGCATAGTTGCTTGCACATGTGCGATTTTCAAATATTTCTTTGTATTTAAATTTGTGATAATAAAATGTTATTTATAAAAAGTAACACTTAAAATAACACAAACAAGATTACACTGAGAAAACAAATTATAAACAATATGTAAGTAGATTCTGTATTTTTGTAAGGGTTGTGCAATCTTTGTACTCAGACATTATGTCGCTAAAATACTTTACTGTTATTATAGTATACTAATGGATGAGTTTTGAAAGACAAAAAATCTTTAAATTGATTAATCTCCTTTGTATACACAAGAGTTACAGTCATGAAACACCCTAACAGATAATGCTGATTATACCTAGAAATCTAGACTTTAATTTATTTAGCAATGGTATCTCGAAATATACAAAATCTGTATAAGCAGTTAGCTATATAAAAATGGAATCATATTACAGATTTTAAGTTATTAAATTGTTTTTTTAGGGAAGGGTTATTCTTAAAACTCTTACCAGTTAAAGTACAGTTTATTTGAGTTTAATAGATGTTTATTTGCAAATATTTATACGTCCAATGTATTGGGCAGTTCTGGACCGAAGTTTCCCCTTGTTGTAGCCTCCTAAGCAAGCCGTATCGAATAAGTACGGTGGATGGATGAGAATCCCCAATGCGAAGTGTCTCTAAATTTTTACTGTTGTTTTGACAAAATGTATTCACCCCAAAGAGCCGTAGTCTATCACGATTTAAGGTACGATTTGAGGTCACAATTCGAAGCGAGTGCCTGAAGATGACAAACTAAAAAAATTTAATTAAATTGTAACACTGTAACTAAAAAAAGCAGAGTTACACAAAAAATGTTTTAAATAATTTTTCAGATTGAAAAAATTCTCACTCACCTCAAGAAAAATATGCATTTCCAACGTATAGGTACCATTGGACCTAGGTTCATCCCTTTTTATGAGTTCCGCAGGAAGACAAAACCAATGAGTACACTTTTGGGAGAGAAATTGCTAATGCGAGATTTCTGTAAATTTTTACATATGACTGATAAAGTGCCGTCAACAAGCCCACTTCGGTAAGAAACATCATATATGACATATTCTGGTACAATATTCACAGCGAAAGAAGACTCAGTCACCTGTTTTAATGGAGTGGAAATAGCAGCTCAAAATTATGAGAACCGTAATTGTTTGTAAGCTGAAGGTTTATTTATTTGCAATATTCGCTCCTCGCATAAAGGCGTGCGCCTACTACAGTTTGCTAGGTGTTTATTTCTTTACGTATTTTAGTAATCTTACAACACTGCAGTTTTCACAGACTCTCATAATTTTTGCTTCTTACGTAAACATGAATCGTACGGACCCACAGTCTCTCCAATTCATTTTTTGCGCCAAAGGCTTGGCGCGTTGTTGGGTGTGTTAAAATGGGAATTTTAAATACTTCTCCATGGTCCTTAGTTCTGTGAGGTGGAAAGCCAACTATCGCAGAGGCGTATAGGAAGTTCAAATCCAAGCGCGGTACTACAAACTTACCACTGGCTGTATAAACCTCGTAGTCTGAGTTGGCATTGTTCGCCTCCGCTGCACTACGACAGTACTGTTGCATCACGTGGGTCTGTCACAGGCTACACCGTGAATCTGCTGGCGATACAATCAGTAAAAAAAAGAGTATACAATCGCTTTGGTTTTGCAAATTTCACTGTCATATTTGTCAATAAATCACGTCGGAGCGGCAATTCAGGTTTCACTAACGAACATTTTCAACAATCTGCTAATTCTCATACTTAGAAATTCTTACGAAATGCCTTCAATTACTTTACGAACGAAACATTAACAAATCAGCTCAAATTTTATATTAACCCTCTAAGGGAGTTCCCGCCAAAATACCAAAATTCATCTACCTATCACTAACCTAATTTGTGGTTGGTTTTAAGGGCAACCTTTTTCTAAACTGTACGTTTTCTTTAGCGGAACACGTAGAAAAATAACTTAGAAAAATGGTTGCCCTAAGGCCGTCCACACACGGAGCGACTCAAAGGAAACTCAACTGGTTAGTGACTGAAATTGCTTATCGGTTGCAAACTCGTTATTGATGCGGCTCCGCACACGGGCCGACTCAAAAGTGATTCAAATCAATAGTTTGCGACCTCTCATGGAAGGAAGAACATCATTATTCCGGGCATTATTTTTAGTTAAATTATTATCAGAAATTAATTTATTTTAAAAAATCGTCACAATAGATTGTCTTTGATCACTCGTTTAAAAATGGACTGTATGGGCGCACATATTCCATACAGCAAAAAACGTTATAATTTCATTTCATCGCTAGGCAGAAGTCACATGACTCGTGTACGTCATTTGGCAGCTTGCCAAAAGAGCGGCTGTAACATAGATTGTGTAATAACACGCACAACGCAAGAGAAACTGGCGACTGAAGTTGCTAGCGACTCGACACGTTGAGTTGCCTGCAACTGATTACAAACGCGTTACTGACGGGTTTGTAACCAGTTGCGCCGTGTGCGTGGCTCCAGTCAATTACATAGGTTATGACTCATCACGGCCTGGTTTGTGATTGGAGTCGGTTATCAGTTTCTTTTGAGTTGCTCCGTGTGCGGACGGCCTTATTGGTGGTAATCGCATGGGACCGTACAGTTCAGTTTAGCCTTTTTTATATCATCTTGATCATATGGTCCGTGTGAAAAAATATCAGGTAAAAAATTTTTTGATATCTTCCTCCTAATGGTTTATATAGGTCAAAATCCTCACATACGCCAAAAATGATGAGCTACAATTTCTCCCTCTCGTTCATAAATCAAATTTATTCCCTTTGCTTTTAAATGTCATACCTGTGTCAGCATATAAATCACGAATAAACAGCTTAAACTACCATTTAACAAAACAACCCATAAATATTTAACGCAGTTACATCATCCAATAACGATACTTAATGTTAACCTTAATCTGTAGACAGCGTTTTAACTATCTTTGCCAAGAATCGATTCAGCGGAGTGATAAATGTTTTCATATCAGGAATATGTGTTTGAGTATGTCAGAAATTCTACGTCAAAAATCATTTGTCTACGTCTAATAGTGAAGCAGAAATTGCACTCCTAGTTCGTGTTTGTAACCCAGGGATGCAGTAGCAGTGAACCGAATTATGTTTATGCACTTAAAATTATGCTCTTGGGAAAGCTCAAAAGTAGAATATTTTAATTTAATTAACTGTCGGGGAGATTCAGAGTGGAATTAAGTGGTAGAAGGAGATTTGTAAAGTCGCATTATATTTATAGAGCATTTATCAACGATTACATCAGACGTAAATAAAACAACAAAATGTGATGTGTGCGGAAGTTTCTTTTAATGAATGATAAATTTTTATTAGGACATGAATTAATCAAATAGTATAAACAATTATCTAAAATATCTTTTAAAAAAATATTACTAGGGTTACTATTTACGAAATAGATGCGAATAAATACAAAATTTGCCGATATGAAGGAATAAATGCGAAAATTATTTTTTACTACTTTTCGGCGAAAACTCGGTGATAAATGACTTTTTAAGCGAATTTAGGTAATTATTAGGTAATGATTTCGTTAGGTAGGGGAAGTAATAGTAATGAATTATTAACATAATTGCTTAACTAAGACCATCCGTGGTCTTTATCTAAGAAATCTCACTGTCCTTAGGATTTGCTCCCAATTTCTCCCGGACAGTTTGTCTGCACCGCAGTCGAACCTAAATATCTAACTGTAGAAATCAACCATCAAGTTATGTGGAACAATTTAGTACATTTACGAACGTGTCTTGAGTGCAAAGTCAGGGGTATTTCAGATACTTACAGCAGTCAACCAAGAGATTCCTGCTGATGTTATACAGATTTTATCTGTAATGAAATGCTGCTACCTTAACTTTGCTAAGCCAGATATACAAAGCCTCTATAGTCCCGTTAGCAGAGTAGTTGCTGATATATTTTAGTATGTACAACATAGTAATTGATGAAGGAGGGTGAAGACTTGTGGAACATAATGTGGAGACTACTACAATGTTTGCTTTTAACTAAGAATTTTGAAACTTACTTATTGAAGTAAGTAAAATTGTAAGTTTTTTTAGTACATGAGAAATTTTTAAATTTATATATTTTTGTTCGAATAAATACAAAATTTTATATATTGTATTTTTTTTGCGGAATCATTCAATGAGTAATACTGTATTACTCAATGAATACCCCAAATTCGATAATTAAATAATACTAAGAATCATACAATCATGCTTCCAAGTACTCACAGAGCATGCTGGAATCTAGTAAAAAGCGTAACTTAAGAATTACCACATATGATATTTTTACAACATTTAAAAAAGTAAATTTTGTAAATTATTGATAAAACTCATCCATTCCCCGTTAACTATCTTTTATATCTTAATTTAAAAGTTGGGTGAATTATATTTGCGCCACTGGAAATCGATCCCTCATTTGTAATTTGTAAAACAGTGCTACTGTGGGTAGTCACTGATCAGTTAATTTGACAATCTATATATATACAGAGGCTGTTCGCACATTTTTTAGACGATTTTGGTAAGCGGTAATAAAAATTCGTTTCCTGCAAAAGAAATAATTGCAATTATACTATGTTTTTAAAAGTCAAAATTATTGTCTGCGGCTTGAAAGTTTTGTTTATATTCAAAATGGCGTTTTTAACAAACCAGTGGTTCGAAGGCTACATTTATGCTCTTTCCGAAGAGAAATATGCATACTCCGTTATCCAAAAACGATGTGAGAGTCATGGTTTTGTGATACCTAAAGCGTCGATAGGTAATATCGTCAACAAGAAAGGAAAAAAAAAAACGTCAAATTGGAGCCTCAAGTGGGACCAAAATTCCAAACAAGTCAAGGAAAAAACGGACATCTTCGACTATTGCAAAGGTACGTTGTTTAATGTTAAAGAAAATCCCCCTAGTCAAAGGACAGTTGCAAAATCATTAAATGCTCGGTGTCCACTGTAAACAAAATGATAAACGTTGATTTAAATCTTAAGAAAGCGAAAAAACGCAATGTGCATCGTCTTCTTCCAAATCATATCGCTGAACGCAGGACACGCTGCAGAATTCTATATGAGAAACACTTATCCAAAGAAAAATGGAAAACAATTGTCACAATAGATGAATCATGGGTGTATTTAAATGACTACAACAAAAAAGAGCCATTTATTATCATAAAAGGGGAGACAAAAATTAGTACATGGTTCAAAGAAGTACATGGTTCAAAGAATCGAAAGAAAGTTTTTCTAAGGGATTCATGATTGTTGCTTGTTTTTCTTATAATGGCAAGTTAAAAATAAAGAGAGTGGAAAAAAATGTGAAGATTAACTCCAAATACTATCGGGAACATATTTTTATCGCTAATTTTTCTGAATGAAATACCATCGCGTTACCCACAGTGCCATCAATCTGTGAGACTCCATCAGGACAAAGCTAGCAGTCACACATCAAAATCCACTGTAAATTTCCTAAAAGAAATGGAACAAAAAATTGGTATCAAGGTCATACCCTTCACTGATATCCCCACTAAATCTCCCGATGTATCACCTATGGATTTTTGTGCTTTCGGACTTTTAAAATCTGCATTATCCAAACGTCGTCCCAAAACCCTTACAGGAGTCTGGAAAGCTGTTGAGGAGGAAAGGGATAGAATACCTCTTCTGACACTTCAAAAGGCATTATTATCCTGGAAATTGCGGTGTCGAAAGATAGTTCAGAATAAGGGATGTCAAATAGAACATTTAAAACCCAAGAATTTTATGTAATTTAGTTTTGTGAATACAATATACATCGTCTAAAAAATGTGTGAACAGCCTCTGTATATAACAGTTCCGTATCTGATTGACTGACTGACTGAGTGACAGACTAAACTGCTAGAACTAAAGGGCTGAAATTTTGCATGGCGATTCTTCTTATAATGTAGGGGTGCAATAAGAAAGATTTTTAAAAAATTCTTCTTAGATATATTTAAAATTAAATTTTTAAGCTGTTTTCTAACATTCTTTAAAGTTTGCATGTGGAATAATAATCTGAGGGTTATAAAATTTATATCACGAGAAAGAACATAAAAATTCCTTTAAAATTAAATGTGTTTTCGAATC
Organism: Dolomedes plantarius; assembly: GCA_907164885.2. Taxonomy (NCBI): domain Eukaryota; kingdom Metazoa; phylum Arthropoda; class Arachnida; order Araneae; family Dolomedidae; genus Dolomedes; species Dolomedes plantarius. The sequence goes on from OU015491.1 coordinate 158,597,371, forward strand.
CGCACCTCCATTTTTCTGCTTGTTGGCGAATTTATAAAGATTAATTTTTAGAATTTAATTTATCAAATGGTCACGTGGTTTCTTTTCTTTTCGTGATGCTTTAAATTAATTTTGCGTAACGTGCATAACAACGAAATAAATTGACCAAAAAATATTAAAATACGGTAAAAGATAAAATTTTGCCACTAGACTAATTGAGATGGAAGTTTTTTAAGAATTTAATTCAAAATAGTATGTTTTATGAATATTAAACATACAAATTAATTGCATACATTGACGGCTTTATTTAATTTGAATATTTTCTACATTATTTTGTCTCGAAAAATATTTGTAATGATTTTATACAAATATATATTTTTTGGGCATTAATTGCATATATTGACAGTTGAATTTAATATGAATGTACTCCGTAGCGAAGCACGGGAACATTAAGCTAGTTACATTATATAGATTTTAAAGCAATGGTCGTGAAAAAAGTCTCCACATCCATACTCGCACTATTTTTGCACAATTATCTGTATTCTTGCGACAAGAGGAAACTTTCTTACACTTAGACCTTGTTCACATTGCTTCTGGAGTGGAGCGTAACGTCAGCGATAAAAATTTCAACCAATCACAGAACTCAACGGAATGACCACGTGATACGTCAAACGAATCACAGGTCATATCCCCAATTTTGTCTCTAACAGTGTAACTCTACGCCCCGGAAACATTGCGTATAAGGCATTAGAAGTGCATTAGTTAACCGCCAAAAATTACCTTTTGAAAAAAGAATGATGACTTAGATGAATTAGAAAATAAACCTTTTTCAGTTTCTTTATAACCGAATATCATTCATGCAGAGGAAGTTAGAAAAAGTATAGGATGGCACAATTGTTTTAGAAAACAACATTGAACTGTAGAATGAATATGTGCATTTAAAGATAATTGATATCGTGGGGTTAAAGGTGAAACACACTATGTCAAAAAACATGATTCTGAAAAAACGCTAATCAAAGATTTTTTTCTTTTAACTTCTTTGGAACTAACATTGTAATACCAAATTGAGTTATAGCCCTGGCATATTGCCCTGCTAAATACAAACCAGTCTTGGCTCTCATATACTATTATCCTTAGGATGGTTAGTGTGTTTCATCTATAAAAACTACTAGGTTAGTGTACCTAATGTGATTACAAAACCTTAAAAAAATTAAATATATAAAGATATGAATTTGTGGGTTTCACCAGCAGAAACAACTCTTTCTTTTCTAGTCTAGAAAGGCTGAAAACTGGAAAATTGATAATTTTGACTTAGTGTGTTTCACTTGTAACCCCACGATATGAAAATAATTATATTTTAGGTAACACGACGTAAATAATTCAGCCAGACACCATAACATAATTTTATAATTGGTATCCATCATGCATAAATGGTTACAAGTATTTGACATCACAGGAGATTTTTTCATATATATATATATATATATATATATATATATATATATATATATATATATATATATATATATATATATATATATATATATATATATATATATATATATATATATGTATATATATATATATATATATATATATATGTATATATATGTATATATATATATATATATATATATATATCTATATATATATATCTATATATCTATATATATATATATATATATATATATATATATATATATATATATATATATATATATATATATATATATATATATATATACTAGCGGACCTGACAGACGTTGTGCTGTTCAAATATTGTAAATCCCAAAATTATGAAATTATTTTAATAAACTATAAATTGTTTGGACCGATTTGATGAAAAAATATGTTAAAAAATATTATTTTAAATAAACCTTACACCACCACGCGTACAGTTATCACAACTCGACCTATCTTAAAATTAGCAAGAATGTGGACGAAATTTCAGTAATATGGCTATTAGTATGACTAATCAATGAGCTGATCAGTGCTTCATAAGTTTCATAGAATCAAATGAGAATCGACAATTTAAATTTGTAGGTTAAGTTAATTCTTATTCAATGCACGTGTATACAGCATTAAAATTCATGAAAATAAAAAAAAATGAAACGCGATTGCAGCGCTGTCTACCGGATCCAATTATTGAATGCACGTGTATACATCATTAAAATTCATGAAAAAAAAAAGAAATCTGAAACGCGATTGCAGCGCTGCCTACCGGATCCAATTGTGTACCTAAACTAACCAAAGATCAACAACAACACATAAATAAATAATTTAATTAAAAAACATTTTCTATCGGATCTAATTGTGAATCTAAACCATTCTCGAATCAACTTAATCGCACACACAAAATTTCATTAAAATCAGTTCAGCCGTTTAAGAGGGGTTCAGTGACATACACACGAACAGAAGAAATATATATATATATATATATATATATATATATATATATATATATATACAGTCGGACCTCTATTTAGCGAAGTCGATAAATCCCGAAAAAATGTTCGTTATATGGAAAATTCGTTAAATAGAGATTCACCTTTTACAATATTAAAATACACAAAACAGATTTTAAATTAATAAACACTAAATATTATTAAAAGAAATAATTAATCCCACCTTTATTTTGTAAATGAATATCTATTCATTTTTTATATCTCACCCATCAAAAAGAAATCAGCAAGGAAGACAAGAATAAAACAAAACGTGCGGGAATACACTGTATTTTCAACTAAAAAAAATAATGAATTTTAATGACATTATCGCATTTATTATAACAAGTAATTTTATGCATACATTACCACATGCGTCCTTAAATTTAATTACTGATAAAAGTCTGTTAATTTTGTCCGAGTTTTTTTGTCTGAAAAAGTGTTTTCTCTCATAATACGTCTTACATCTTTGCAATGCTCCAAAAATCCTTCATGCTTATTTTCTTCAAACTGTAATCCACGTCGGATTGCTTCAAATGACTTTAGCATTTCATCATAGGAAGGTTTGTTGATTTCTGCATCATTATCATTACCATCTTCATCATCTTCGTAAAAACAGTTCAAGGTTCTGGATCACCATAAAATGAGCTAAAAGAAAGAATAAGTTTGAAACGTTCAGAAATATTTTGATAAATATGAAGAAAAAAATTTTGGATCACACCAAAAAGTTCGTTAAATAGAGAATGTACTTCGCTATTTGGAGGTTACTTTACGAAGAAATTCGCAAAATGTTCTTGGTTCCAAAGAAAAGTTCGCAAGAATAGAGGTCCGACTGTATATATATATATATAAGAATAAGATGAAAGAGAAAACCAGTAATAGCTCTAAAGCTACTTGCAGCCAGGAACAAACAACATGTAAAGAAAAGTATGAATAAGGTTTTTGACAGCATTTCTTCATCAGCGGTGTCAATACTGTCTAAAAACCAATGGATTGCTTCTGATGAGTATGATATATATATATATATATATATATATATATATATATATATATATATATATAAATTACATCAAATGCATGTAGTAGTATTAATATACATACTAGTAGTTACTGAATTTTTCCCTCCTGTGAAATGTCTTTCTACAATGTCGAGATAACAGAATGCAAAGAACAAAAGAGGCATCCGTTACCGCGTTTCTCCATTATTTTCATAATAGCGTTCGCGCCAGACTCTAATTTAGGATGTTAACCATTACTAATTCTTTCACTGACAAGCACATACTAGTGTTACTGTATTAAGAGTGCTTGGTATTTATTGGAGTGAATGGATATATAACTTACATAAAGGCAGTGAAGTGGCCAGAAAAAAACTTTGATTAATAGTGTTATGATGGTGAAAAAAAGCAGAATTCCAAGGGGTTGGGGAATAAGCTCCTGGATCCTTTCTCCTCACTAATTATTATTATTATTGCTATCGCATGGAATTAACAATTAGTATAAGAAATCATTCAAGCACTGACTTTTAATGAATGTTTAACATTGGACTATTATTTTATAGTTTCCATGCTATCATAGTATATAAAGAGACACATACATAGATATGAAAGAACTATGTATAATTTAACTGAATATATATTATTTATTATACATAACTAGCCGCTGCGCGACCAGCATGGTCGCTTTTAGTTTTATATTTTCTTTTGCAAAACAACTCAACTGAAAGTAACATAAGTAGAGAATGTTACCATTACTTGTCATCATAAATACACGCTGTTAAGAGGTATTCTCTATCAGGCTGATTCTAAAACATCGTGATAAAAAAATGTGAATTTCTATCACTTCAGAACTGAGTTAAAGATAAGACTGAGAAACCTAACACCAATGATTTTTAAAATTACATCCCTCTCTGTATGGACTATTTTTCGAAGTTAAGATATCTATACTTTCAGTACAACAAATAAGAAATTGTTGGGGAAAAATTTAAAATATAGTATTGATTACATCACTCTCTGCATGTATTACTATTCACAATTCAGATATCTACACTTAATCATATGAAATAATAAATTGTTGGAAAATTTTTTTCACTTATAAAATGGAGTAAAAATTCAGCAAGTACTGAAAAAGTGTAGAAAATTAACTATTACTGGCTGTTGGTTGCTATGCCGGTGACGGTTAAGCCTCACCTCGCGATCATTTATGCTCTCTTTCACGCCTCTCTCTTAATGAATTATTTCTTCTTCGCTTTCTCTCTTGCAACTGTTCCCAATTTTCACTTGATCATGCAGCTTGCTTTCAAGCATTCGTGATTTCAGTGCGTAAATCCATGTTCACACGCTGTTGCAAACTGCGGACGGCCGCTAATGTTTACATCTGTTAGTTTCAGCCGTTGTCATTCGGAGTGTAGAGATAACGTCGATTTTTGTGCCGCATACCTTCACGATTTATATATATATAGATTTGTGTTATCACTGTTGTATTGAATTAGAAATTGCTATTTTAATTCTTTCAAGCATTGACTTTCAGCAAATGCATTTAAATCAGATAATTATTTAATAACTTTCATACTATCATGATATATAAATAGATATATACATAAATATGAAAGGATTATGTATATTTAACTGCATATATATTGCACATTATACGTAATTAGTGTGTTCATGTACTATTTTAAATACCGTATCATAATCTTAAATTTTTGTATATTTTTAATTAATAAACCCTTATCTCGTACCAATCTGAGCAATTAGGGGGAAATTCAGTCTTGCCATGAGCATCGCATAATTCAATCGCGTCTGTACAGAATCATAACTAATATATAATTCCCGTCAGTCGATTATGTAAATGGGTATTCCATAGATGAGTCAATGCCTTAAGGTTTCGTCTGTTCTTATACCAAATTCACTAATTCTGCTAATTCATATTTTCCCCGAATTATAAGAAAATTGATGATGATATGATTACTCCTCTCTATTGTTCCACTGTGAAGTAAACGTTTAACATGGTATATTGAAATGGGCTATTTCCCTAGAATGTTTTCGTTGTCTTCGTTAAACTTTAAAATACCAATATGCTTTTCGTTACAGGTTAAACACTTATCCATGTTTTGATAGTCTCTCTTGGGCGCTATGAACATCAGAAATTTTCTGTTTGTTAAAAAATAGTTTATAAAAACTGGACACTGTAAAAATATCCCTTCTTTCGGTTATGATATAGCGCTAAAGTCAATATGTATACGTAAATTTATTGTTCAGCTGTAATACTAAAATACCACGCTTCAGCCTTGGAAAATTAATATTCAAATGAAATTAGATTTGGGGCATCGATGTTTTATGGTTATAGCATTTCTTCAATAACGTCGAAATTTTTCTGTACATTTTCTCACATCAGTTAATATCCTGTTTCTAAAATCAGTTGGTTATCAAATTCTTAGTTAATATTCAATTAATCCTCATTTGAAATATTCAGTTTTCACCTGATTGAAAAAATTAGAATTCATGCGGAAAATATACCCTTAATATATCTCATATCAAAGTCTTTAAATAATAGATAAATAACAATACATTTCAAAGGGATAGACCAGAAATACAAAATGTATTTAAAACTTTTTTTGGCGATATCAAATCTACAGTTCAAAGATTCAGTATAAACTCTTCATGACTGCTAAACCAAACACTGATCTTTTTAGCATCGTTAAATCACGAGGAACGAAGATCTCCCAAACCATTCTGATCCTGGAGAAATAGAATATTCTGGAAAATATGTTTGTTCATCGCGTTTTATTCAAGTTTCTATTTGAGAAAAAGCCTGTTTTAGAGAAATTCATAAATATTTTGAAAGGAATTCGCAAGATAATGATGTTCACTCAAAAAATGAAGGGAACAGAAAATCCTTGTAAAAGTATATAATATCCTACGTTAAAATATAGGGTGATTTTTTTATTAAACTGTCACTACACAGGGCCACCTGTAGCTCGAAAATATGGTGCTGTAATTGTCGGCGCACTTGAGAATTTGCATAAAACGTAAGTAACACTACAAAATGCAAATTCATGGTTACATAGTCGACTGCAGCAACAATATTTTGGGATGTAAAGATCGGTGTGGAATCTGTTGCACCATCGCTTTGCAGAAGAAAGGGTCATCAGTGGCTTTTTCCACTTGCATGACCATCTCGCTCCTCGGACCTAACCCATGTTACTTCTTTCTGTGGGGTTTAAAGTCCAAGGTGTATCTTGGTGAGTCTCGAACTTGGCGGCCATAAGGGGCAACATATCCAGGCCTGTGATTAACCTTCCTGGTGACATGTTACACTCGGCGTTGAGAACGTAATATTCAGGATGCAATGTGCCGTCCATCAGGACGGTGGTCACATTGAAGGAGGGAGAAGTGAATTTGCTAAATAAAGCGGTGTTGCAGTATAATTTCTCTGTTATTCATTTGTCTGCTTATTACAACTTTTTCGGTATTCACCACTTATCTCTATAGCCCGAAATACTAGCGCTGCTGTTAATTACGTAGTCGTGCATTTGCATTTTGATGTTTTACTTGCGTTTTATGCAAATTCTCGAGTGGGCCGACAACTACAGTGCCATCTCTTCCCCTGTCAGCGACTTTTAGAACTAATTTATTTTTCTCACGGAAACTCTTTCCCATATCGTCTTTAGTCCCTCCATCCATTTTGGTGGAATTCTGGCTTATAGATTGCTCTACAGATGGCTCTGAGTAGTGTCAGTTTAATAAAAATCACCCTGTATTTTTTATCGAAAATTATTACTCAAAAATGTAATTATAGTTAAAAGTGTCAAAGATACGTCTCATAAAATATCAAGAACTAATAAAGAACTAGCAAAATCAAAAATGAAAATAATTTTTTAGTTGCTTGCTGGACTATAAAAAATATGTTTATTAGATAATATTTTGACAGTTTTATACAATTATATAAAAACAACTGTAACACCCCTCTATAACAATTATCTGTGTTATTAAACTGTAATAGTAGCTGTAATAATCATGTGTAATATTCAGTTTTTCTTCCGTAAAGAAAACTGAAATTAATTTGGAAAATATGTCCTTTATTACTTATAAAACTCATCAGGTAACAGATAAATAAATATAAGTCTATTTGAAAGGGAGGGACTCAAGACAACAATATATCTTTAAAACCTCCCCTGTCAATATCAAATCTACTGTTCAAAGATGCAACACATACTGTTCATGTGTGCTAAATCAAACACTGATCTTTCTAGGATTTTTAAAATCCCCAGGTACAAAGATCTCCCAAACAATTCTGATCCTGAGGAAATAGCATATTCAAGGTAATATGTTCATACGTCGCGTTTTCATCCAAGCATCTATTTGGGAAAAATAATATGCTTTATAGAAATTTAAAAATATCCTGAAAGGAATTCTCAAGATAATGATGTTCACTGAAAAAATGAGGGAACAGAAAATCCTTGTAAAAGTTTTTAATAGGTGACATTAAAATATTTTTCATCCAAAATCACTCAAGAAAAAAAAGATTATAGTTAAAACTGTTAAAAGCACGCAATATGAAATATCAAGAAAAATAAAAGATATCGTAAAATCAATAATGAAAATAATTTTTGAGTGGCTTGCGGGGCTATAAAAAATGTGTTCATCAAGTTAATATTTTGACAGCTTTAATACAGTTATATAAAGCAATTATTGCCCATTATTAGAAGCTAAGATGAAAAAGAAATCCTTTTTTTCCGCTGCGCTATAATGTACAGTTGGAAAGAGCGGAGTAATTATCGAGAAAAGCTTATTTCGAGCTCGGGTGAGTTAATGAACTAAAAGAAAAATCAGATTAACCCTATCACGTTTAGAAGTCATTCGACGAAAATGGCATTGAAATAATTTGGTGTCTTTTAAGTAAGGAAAGACAAACTAAAGTGTCTAGTTAATATTGTCCAGCTGATGTTTTTGTCCTGAACAAAACGTTCTCAATCCCACTAACTGAGGAGATTTAATGAATATAGGAGGAGTTCTTCACGCATGTCACAAAAATTATACAAAATGTAAAAATGCATGAATTCGAAGGCATATATTTTACTACGACTCATATTAGCCAAACATCTCCATGCTTCTAAAGAAATAAAATTAATATACAAATTAACAGTAATGATGCATTCGTTAAATGTTAATTTTACCATAATATATATATATATATATATATATATATATATATATATATATATATATATATATATATATATATATATATATATATATATATATATATATATACTAGCTTTATATACCCGGCGTTGCACGGGTGAACCCTTAATAAAGCTTACTTGTATGATATGTATATTTGTATTTTATGGCAATCTATACCCCTCTCCACTGGTCATCATCCCATCAGCATATTATAATAACCCCCCCCATGCTAATGTCAGCATTAAAATGGTTCTTTCAATTTCGATAACCCACTGGATCCCGGCCCTTCGAGGAGTTTGAGGGCTTCCCCGTAAACCCTTGTGAAAATCGCCGGTTTCATAAACAAAGAATTACCTGACGTTGCCCAGGATAATAAAAATGAATGGAGTTAACCTGAGCTCTAGATGTATACGTACTAACAACCGAAATATATACAATTCACACACACACACACCTTTCCACACTTCATTTAATTAAGGTTGATCTCTCTCTTTTCTCCTACCACCAATTTGGTGTTCAAAATGGTGATATATAGGAAATATAAATTATTGGATTGTTTCTAGCAATTTTTTCAAAATCTAAAGCGAATGTCGAAAAATCGTGACATTGATCGTGTTTGTTACATTTAATCGTGTTTCTTACATTTTAAATCAAGAATCTTATGGATATCTGTTTCCTTCTTTGAGATATGACGGAATATGTAAAAAACGCGTAAAAACACGTTTAGCCCCCCCTAACCCCCTTGGGGGCCGAATTTTGAAATATCCTTAAATTGGTTTTTAGGTATTCATATTCCTTACATTTTAAAGCAAGAATCTTATGGATATCTGTTTCTTTCTTTGATATATGAAGGAATACGTGAAAAACACGTTAAGCTCAACGTCCCCTGGGGCCAAATTTTAAAAAATCCTGAAATTGGATTTAAGGTATTCGTGTTCCTTACATTTTAAAGTAAGAATCTTATGGACATCAATTTCCTTCTTTGAAATACGAAAGAATATGTAAAAAACACGTTTTGCCCCCCTCCCCCCTTTGGTGGGCGATTTTTGAAAAATCGCTTCTTAAATGACGCCTTCAGCACAAAAGTAATAAGCTCTTAAAATTTGATATCTGTATCTCCAATAGTTTTTGCTGGGTGTTGATTCCTTTATATATATAGAGATAAAACACGTAAGAACACGTTTAGCCCCCCCCCCCTCTCCCCCTTGGGAGACGAATTTTGAAAAATCATGAAATTGGTTTTTAGGTATTTATGTTTCTTACATTTTAAAGCAAGAATCTTATGGATATCAATTTTCTTCTTTGAGATATGAGGGAATATGGGAAAATACGTTTTGCCCCCTCCCCCCCCATGGGGGCCGAATTTCGAAAAATCCTGAAATTGGTTTTTAGGTATTTATGTTCCTTACATTTTAAAGCAAGAATCTTATGGATATCTGTTTTCTTCTTCGAGATATGAAGGAAAATGTGATAAAACACGTAAAAACACGTTTTTCCCCCCTCCCCCCCTTGGGGGCCTAATTTTGAAAAATCCTGAAATTGGTTTTTAGGTATTCATATTACTTACATTTTAAAGCAAGAATGTTATGGATATCAATATCCTTCTTTGAGATATGAAGGAATATGTAAAAAACACGTTTTGCCCCCCTTCCCCCTTTGGGGGGCGAATTTTGAAAAATCGCTTCTTAAATGACGCCTTCAGCACAAAAGTAATAAGCTCCTAAAATTTGATATCTGTATCTCCAATAGTTTTCGCTGGGCGTTGATACGTGTATGTATATATGTATATATAAGTCAGGACTTCTTCCTTTATAGATATATATATATATATATATATATATATATATATATATATATACATATATAAATATATATATATATATATATATACATATATATATATACCGAGTGGCCATAATTAAACTGACAGTGCTCACAGTGTTCTGTAGCGCGATCTATTTGCGAGAATGACGCCACATTTGGTAGGAAGATTAAACAAGACGGGGGACGAAGGATTCCGCGAAAAAATAAATTAGTTCCAAAAGTCACCGCTAGGGGAATATTTGGCGCTGTGTAATACAAAATAGAGTGTTAACAAATGCAAATTAATACGGAATAAAATTACCTTTTATTATGCACATTTTCTTATTTAGTTCAAGTGCAATATGGCAACACTTTTAAAAAAGCGTAAAATCTACATAAACACCGATAAAGTCTCGTGATCTGCAATATCACGTAAGCTGAGCAGAAGAAGAAGTTCTTTATTCAAATTTCACGTTACATCCATTGGCACAGTGCCAGCTGCTTGGGTTTTAAAAGGCAATGTGTTACGTTTCGAATCAATCGGATTGAAAGTTTATGTGCAATGTCTCCCTCTTTAGTCGAGCTTGCGTTACTGGTCAAATTCTTTTACCTAAACCAGTGCAACGCATCAGCCGCTCTTCTTGCTTTTAGACTTCGTGCACTAGAAAATGCGTAAAGGTCCTGTGTCAGTTAATGGGCTAAAAGCAATGGTTGCGACGTTTGAGAACACATGTTCTCTGAAGGTTCAGTCAGTCAGAGGACGAAAACCTGTACCACAGGATACAATCGAAGCAATTGCCACGCCGATTGTCGACAGAGGACCAGAGAATATTGCTGCCACCTCTAGCTCCCTTGGATTAGCTCGGAATATGGATATGCCTTACAGTACGGTATGGAAAATCTTACGAAAGATTATCAACTTCTATCCGTACAAGATCAGCCGTGTACAGGAGTTACTGTACCCCGACCATGATAAGCGATTGACTTTTTCTCTCACCTTTCTTGCCAGAATGGAGGTGGATGATGCTTGGCCGTGGAAAATCTTATGGGGAGACGAGGCCCACTTTTACCTGCATGGAACTGTGAATACCCAGAACTGCCGAATTTGGGATGACAAATCACCACATGCAGTCACAGAAATTCCCTATTTTCTATTACACAGCGCCAAACACTCTATTTTCTATTTCACAGCGCCAAATATTCCCCTAGCAGTGACTTTTGGAACTAATTTATTTTTTCGCGGAATCCTTCGTCCCCCGTCTTTTTTAATCTTCCTACAAAATGTGGCGTCATTCTCGCAAATAGATCGCGCTACAGAACACTGTGAGCACTGTCAGTTCAATTATGGCCACCCGGTATATATATATATATATATATATATATATATGATAATATTACTAACTACCTATAATCGCCCATTCTGAGCTTTATCTCTGTCCTCGTAAACTCCTTCCTTCTCTTCCTTCGCCTTTCCGCACACTAACTTCCTCCGCCAATTCTGGCAACCTCTCTGAGTAAGTATTTTTTCACTGATACAAGCGTTTTTTCCAAGGCTAGGCGTGGAAAAGAAAAAAAAGTGCCTATCACAGAACTAAACCAAACTAGCTTGGCACTTATCTCCCTATACCACGCCGTTTGTCTTTTAAAAAACCCTTGTATCAATGAAAAAAATATTCTTCGAAAACTTTGGCACCTACCCTCTTTTCAACGAGAACGCCTCATTTATTGAAACATGACAAACACAACAGATATACATAAAATAATTAACACACAGATGATGTCTTGCGATATTCTAGCCTCCTCGCTGAGAGTCTCTTACTGTCTTTTGGAGAATGCTCACACAAAGGCTGCGCTGCAATCTCTCTAACCTAATGCCCTCAGTTGTCACATCAAGGCCTGCCGACTCTCAACTATCTTCCCAGATCTCCAACCTCCTTTTGGGTCGCGCCTGTCTCTACCAGAATTTCCAGTAGACCACACACCGTGATGCACTGCACTATCTTTTCTGGGGACATTTCCTCCCCTTTCTAGCCCGGAGGATGCATCGCCCTTCTCTGGAGAAGTTTTTCCATTTTCCTCTGTGGTAACTCTCCTACATGGCCTATATTGTTCATCAACTCTTTCTGTACTTTAGTATCAGGCACAGTCTCTAGCTAAAAAGGCCTGATGCTATAATAATGATAAAATTTAATTTATAGATTGGATTTTCTTAACGTTATTTTATAAGTAATTTCAATGAGAACTGAAGTTGCCGTTGAAAATTTATATCCTTTATTTAGTTATGTTTGGAATTTTTCACCAAGGGTTTTCTGCGAGTTTCGGTACTGTAAAAAATTCCAAACTTATAACTTCAAAAATGTTCAAAAGCATTATGTATAACTAAACTGATCTTACTTTTGGCATAATATATTGTATTTTTTTCAGACAAGGGTAATAAAATTCCGTTGCCCATTAATACATACAACAGATTATATTTCAACACTTACATTCTATCAAATAAATACCAGGAATGATTCAATTAAAAACTTATGTTAAAGAAATTGAAAAAAATCTTACCAGAAAACTGTTCCAGTGTACCAAATTGACACCTAGAATTTGGGAGCCTTTGCGACAACCATTTTCCCGCTTGCGGTGTTTTATGTTTGTCGTACTCAAGTATTCTCTGCTATTTTTAAATTGGATAAAAGTATCGAACAACGAGTTTGCTTCAAATTTTCTGTTGTCAACGAAATTTCCTGTGTTAAACCATTGAAGATTTTGGAGAAGGCCCACGGTGAGTCAGCTTTATCGAAAACACGAACATACGAGTGATATTAAGCAGTGAACGAAAATCGAGAAGCCTTGCGATGTTCAGGTCGACCTTCAACGGTTTCAATTGACGAGAACATCGACTTAGTGAATCAATTATTGTATTGTCCACTAGGAATTCCTGAATGAGGGTCAAACAGTTAACAAGCAAACTTATTTGGACTTTATGAGGCGTTTAAGATAGATGGAAAAGATCAGAGTTGTGGAAGAGCAATTCTTGGATTCTGCACCACGATAATGCGCCGACCCACACATCAATCCTTGTACTCGATTTTTTTGCCAAAAATTGAACGAATGTCATCTAAAATGCCCCGTATTCTCCAGATGTGATCTCGGTTGACTTTTTCCTGTTCCCCAAACTTATATTAACACTTCGTGAATTACGTTCTGAGTCCATTAAAGACATAGAACAAAATTCGCTGAAGGAGCTCAGGGCCATACCGATAAGTGTCTACGAGAAGTGTTTCAACGACTGGATTATTCACTGGCATAAGTGAATTTCATCACATGAGACCTATTTCGAAGGTGGCAATATAAATTTTGATGATTAAACCAATAGTTTATGTTTTATTGAAAAATTTCCGGTATTTGTTTGACTGAATGTATGTATAATAACAGTAGAAAAACTTAAAGTGACCTTATTTTAAGTAAATCAAATGTAGTAAAAATGTCCAGAATAAAATACATAAAAATGAAGATTGAACGGTTGGAAAAGGACTTTCTAAACGCTCATAAATATATTTGCAGACTAGCTCTCGTGTTATAGATATATGCTAAATTGCATAGCGTGACTTTCGCTTTTTCAGAATGATTAGAGGACAAAATATCGAAACTTTACCATACTAGTTGATGTATTTTACTTTCCGAAATATTGAATAGAAAAAACAGATTGAATAGAATTCATGGTAGAACCGGAAATTCAACGCAAACCTACTTTTCAAATAAATATTATATATACTATGGTATACGGAAAAATTATTTTTGTTGCAAAGATGACTTATGATATTTTACTTAGGCATGTAGCTTTGGCATTTTCATTTGCAAAGTATTTTAGGGGATTTCCTTTTCATTTTTTCGCTATAAGTTTTACTCTCAACAAAATATATTTGCTAAAATATTTAGTTTATAAAATATTCTTAGAAGTGAGAATATCATATGCAGTTTAAATAACATCCGTTATCAACATTTCAACAATATTTTTTTCCATAAGTTCTCTATCACTTGTATTTTATTTTTCACCATATGAAGTTTTATTGAAAAATTTTTTAAATGTATTTTAGATGAAGGTGCAACATATGCGTGTTTGACTCTAAACCCTTTCATTTTGCAACCGATATAACATTAATATACAGTTTCATGACAACAAAGATCTGTAATAACAGTTAAAATACGTGACTATTTCTCTGTTTTTATTAGAGAAGAGGAGATAAATATATAGAAATTTATTACTCATTCATATTTAGCATTTTTACTTTACTTTGGTTTATTGCTAACTTATCTTGATGTCGGGACCATTTTTCCATATCCTTCGACTTCTATTAATTATTCAACGTCATTAATTATAGGTTGTATTAGCTTTTATCTTAAAGAGGATATAACAAGATCGATACACCAAGCAAGATAATTCCCGATAATCTGAAACACTCGTTGATGCATAACAAGCATGGTTACCAATTAGGTCAAGTTAAAGGTGTTCTCGTGCAGAGTTCTGTCTATCAGTTATCTTTTTTTTTTCACCATGTGAAGATCAACTGAATAATTTTGAAAACGCATTTTAGGTGAACGTGTAACATATGCATGATTAAATGAACTTCCTTTAATTTAACATTTTCATGATATTAAAGACCTGTAATAACAATAAAGTTTTAAAGTATGGATTTTATTAGAGAAGAAAATGTAAAATATAGAGAATTCTCTTTCTTATTCGAATTTGGCATCTTTTCTATTACTTTGGTTTATTGCTAACTTACCTTCATGTAAAGACAACCTTCTACTTCCATTAATTATTCATCGTCATTAATTATACATTGTATTAATTTTAATCGTGAGGAGAAAATAACTAGATCGATGCATCGAGCAAGATGATTTCAGATAATCTCAAACACTCGTTGTTGCAAACATGCTTGGTTATCAATTGGGTCAAGTTAAAGGTGTCCACCTGTAGAGTTTTATTCTCAATAAGCTGTCTTTTTACGTGTTAGAGTCTTTTTACAAGTAAAATGGTTGTCCTAGAACGAAAAGAAAAACCCTTCTAAAATGCCTAGATAAAGTGTATGTTGATAAATTAACACTTATATAGTTGTTATTGTTTGTGGTAAAAACTGTCATAAAAAATATAACATCACTAATTTGTTATGCACAGCTCCAGATTTTAGGAGTTAAATAACACTCTCAGAAATTATCTCATTGGTGAGGAACAGCAATAAGAAAATGTGTGTATCATCGCACACCACAAATGTTTTTCATTATCTTCAGAAGATAATAAAAGTCATTCTAAATACTTTTATGGTAATCAAAGTGGGTTAGAAAAAGCTAGTGATAATAAATTGTAAATAGTTCTAAACCTATCCAAAGAAATTTTAAAAATGATTTGATTTGCAGAAAAAAAATTCTTAAAAAAATTAAAACTTAATTAAAACCAGACATGCAACATTTTTTTAACAACATAAAAACAAAACACACATACTGCTACATTCTGTTCATTATAGTTCAAATTTGGTCTGGCCATAAACACACAATATGTGGTGGTAATATTTTGTATATTTAAGATAATAACTAGTTTATCGTTTAAAGATGGTTCTAGGAATAAAAATGGTTAAATGGTTTGTTGCAGCAGACTTATGCAAACATTTGATCATTTAGAACTCCCAAACTGATTTCCCATCAATAAATTGTAAAGCAGTTTTCTTAGTAATTTTTTTCCTTCATGCAAGAAATCTGAATTTCTACTCTTTATTTTGCTATAATTTAAAACGTCTTAGATATTATTGCTTTAATTACACGCACAACACCCCATCGATTAGTTAGCATTGATTTTGCATTGAATGCAAAATTAAGCAAATCTCTGCCAATAAATACTGAGCCAGTAAATCAGTTCTACAGATCCGGAAACCAAATGATGAGACAGTTCGTATGTATGTTTACATTTAGTCATGTGTAGATAGGCAGAATGGAAGATAGATGTCAGCATAATCATACAAACATTATTTAAACTTTAAACATTTACTTGAGTGCTTTATCAAACTGATTTGCAAATTTTTCTAGATATATGAGTAAGAACAATATTACAATTTGAAACGATTACATATTAAAAAATGTTCCTAAGTCCTGTTTTTTAAAAGCAAAAGTCACCCCCTTCTTCGTTTTGAACGTGATCTACCCGTTTGTGACTTTGATTTCCTCTTTGAATGTTTCTTCATGCTATCTTCTAATATTACGTGCAATGGCATATCGTTCGTTAGTCTCAGGAATTTTTCATGGTCGAAAGGAACAATACCCCCATCAATGACGGCGGTATTTTTGAAGTTCTTCATGAATTCTGGATCTGTTTTGATGGCCTTGTTGACATGCTTTGCATGGATTCGGTGGGAACCTCCTGACAAGGCAGCATTCAGGGACATTTCTAAAAGTTCCGCCATGACATATTCTAGAACGGATGTCAGAAAAACAGCGGTTGTGTCACCGACACGCGTCGCATACTTATGAACCTGTCAACATTGAAGCTCATTAGACATAAGAAAAAAAGTTAAAAAACATACGATTATTTCTAAAAAGAATTGTTTTTTGAATAAGGAACGGAAGGTGATTACGGAATAGGAATGGTTATTCGTAATTATAGACCATTGGTGTTACGTTAGATTCTGGTTGAATTCCTGTGTGTGTATGGAATTTATCAAAAGGGGGAACTCTTTTCTCAAGTACTATACCTGGAGGTGTTGCATTTTAAAAGTGTACTCCAAAAATGGGAATAGCAGATAATCACGCAGTGGCAACACCACTAGCCTTGTCAATAAATCAAAAAATGAGTATACATCAAGCGTGCAATCAGTTTTGTTGCAATGTTGCAAAAAAGGAGTGTAGACAATTGAACATTGACAACATTATATAAAAAATTAATTAATCACTATACATTTAATATTTCTGTAGATTAAAAGAAATTGATAAAGAATCTCAATAAATTATTTTATTAGTATTAAATATTTAGAATATATGTCATATTCGGTAACGTATAATGTAATATATTTTTTACAATTGCTCATGTTAATGCAAAAACATTGGAAAATGTATAGTTTTATATTTTTGTTTTATATTGTTTTTTTCATTTCAATTAACAAAAATTGAAGAAAATCTGCTATCCCTTCAATTTATTACATCAGGGCTAACTGAATACATATTAATCAACTATAAAGAAAAATAACATGGTATGCGATTGATATTTTGATATCTATCAGCAACTAATGATGACCCGGTCTCTTGTGCAAATTATATTAATATATATATGCAGGTTACACATTATTTAACCAATGTTATGTCTGGAAATTGATTTATTGCCTTTTAATAGTCGACAAACTACGACAGATATCGATTTCTAAAAAAAAGTATGACAACATAATATAAACTACCTATTAATTATCGGATTACTTTTATTTTTTCATTTCGTAACGTAACATCAATACTCTGTTGCCCTGCAGCATATAAAAATAGTAAAAATGTTGCGTTATCTTTTTAAAACAACCATTTTTAAAATTATATGGTAAACTAGTGATACAAATGAGTATATGATAAATCCTATCATTAATTTTTATTATACTCAGCACCTTACAGAGCAAAAAAAAGTAGATATCAGTACACGGGAGTCTGAAATTAAGGTTTTATATTCTTAAATAGGAAACTTAATGTTTCTTAAACAAGTACGCAAAATGATTAGCAAACACTATTATATATTCATGCCAAAGATTTCCATAAATACACTCTCTCACAAAAGTATATGCACCCAGAAGGAAACGAGCTACTATCACGAAACTTAATATGAATGTAGTGTATGAGGAGATAAGCAAATGATTACAAATTCAGAAGAACAGACCGTTTTATTAAGAAGATATGGCATGAAAAAGGTTACAAATCAGTAAGTAGTAAATCTATCTCTGGCAGCTATAAAAGCCGAAACACGGCGTGGCATCGAATCAATAAGGTCACCTATGACCTCCTGCGGAAGATCATGCCATAATCTTTGCAACTGGGCAGTTTATTCACCAGTATTCCGGGACGGCTGCAGTTGCCTTCCAACCACGTCCCAGACGTGCTCTATAGTGAGAGGTCTGGTGACCTGGTAGGCCATGGGAGTATGTCATGTCCTTGAAGACATTGTTGGGAGAGACGTAGAATACGGACGAACAATGTCTTGCTGATAAATGGCATCTGTGCGAGTATATAGCATAGGCAGTACAACTGGCGTTAAAATCTCGTGCACGTAACCGAGTGCCGTCAAAGTGCGTTGAAGGATGATTACTAGTCATTGACTAGAGGTGATCGTGTGTCCCAACAAATTCCTCCCCACACTGTCACATCTTGTGTAATCGCCGTATGCCTTTCGACAACAAATGCCGGATCGGACCGGTGGCCTGGCCGCCTCCACACGCGTATGCGCTGGTAATCAGCATTGAGAATGAATCAAGATTCATTCCTGATGATCACGAACCTCCAGTCGGTCACACTCCAGCTTGCTCGAGGGCGCAAAAATTCAATCGACACTCCCTATGATGTGGGGTCAGCGATTGGAGTCTTAATGAGTGTCGGTTCCTTATACCTGCGTCAGCCAGTCGTCTCCGAATGGTTTCCCTTGTTACCACCGGATGTATGGAATGTGGTAAATGGTGTTGAACCGATTCTAGCGATGTTGTTGGTGCGGACCTGGCCGCTCTTATGATTGCGCGTTCCTCGCTAGCATTTGTATTCCTGGGACGCCCTGACCCTCCGCGACGGTAGACTATCCCTTCCGTGATCCATTGTTGCTAATACCGAGCAGCTACCTTATCGCTCCGACCAAGGTGGCGGCCGATGCGCCTGTTCTAACAACCTGCTTCTCTAAGGCCCACTATATGTCCCCTCTCAAAGTTCGACAATTGTTCGTATTGTCGCTGGTTACGTCTCAGATGCATCTCTAGTTACAATACCGTCCATCCAAGTCGACAGATTTGTTTGACTAACCCTATGGCACAAGCAATCATGCTTTTAAACTCTCCCAGCTGCGGATCTCATATGCGTATAGCGCGCTTACCCTTGTCTCATTACCCTTGTCATCGTCGAAATTTTAATCATTTGCATATCTCTTACCAGACTACATTCCTGCCAAGTTTCGTGATAGTAGCTCGATTCCTTCTGGGTTTTTTTGTGACAGGGTGTATATCTGCAGTTGGATCGTCTTAGAGCTACCGAGGTAATTCGTTGTTTTAAAAAATATATTTGCATGTTAGTATGATTGCATATGAAATGTATTGAATTAATACAGAAAAGAATCGATTGTTATTTTAATATACAATTTTTGCATTAATAGTCTTAAAATGCAACGTTTGTCTCTAAAAAAGCATAACTTTTTCCTTTTCAAATTTATTACTGTAACCTTAAACAGGAAAGGTAACATTAACACATGCATACCACCTGCATTATGATGAAAAGTTGCAAAGAGCATTATAAAGATGTCGTAATCAGACTAGTGGAAAAATGATCATTTAGTTTTAAGTCTTCAGGAAATCAGAGCGAACAAATGTAAGTTTTGTTCAAACTTTGGTAAAATATTGACAGTAGCAGTTGCATCCATACAACAAGAAATTTGTATACATGTTTACACCATCGGCATGCTTTCATGAGTTATTAACATTTTAAAGATACAAGGGAAAACGTTAATGAAGATCCAACGCCAAGTCGTCCAAAAGATGAGACCGTAATGAATTTCGCAAAAGCAAAAGACAGTAAGTGCAAATAATTGTAACAGTCGCTTCAAATGAGTTTCGTAGAATTGCCAGTTTTCACAATTACATGGGTCAGAAAATCTGATGAATATAAAGAACCGTGCTCCTTTTGTACCATACATGCTAGAGAGAATCCAAGAAAAGGAACACCTCGGTACCTGTGAACGTGTATTACAAAATAATAAAATAAAATAATAAAAATGAACTAGCTTCGAATGCCATAGGTAATTAAACTAGATTTGTTGGTGTAAACAGGAAACAAACTGACAAAGTGATAAATTTTGTGTTGTGGGAAAAGTTAATTGCGAATTACCTCGGAAAATTAATATTGCCATTCTAAATAAACTATTTCTAAAAAAAAACAATCACAGCAAAGTTATTGTGGTACGTGTATGGTGGTACATTGTTGGGATAAGGCTGGAATATGGAGAGCCATAAGATAGTTTTATGTTGCAAGAGGGCATTTTCCTCGGTGAGACGTTTGCTGTTGGCAATATTTTTTAGGAAAATAGTAATAACGCGTCTTAGGACGATCACAATAGTTACAGAAAAGTCCCTATGCGACTGTTATCTGATTAAAAACGGGAAAAAAATATTTAAAAGAAATTAATAAAATTATCGATGAATACCTGCAAACTTTCAGGCTACCATCACGATCTTAAAGGTCCATACTAGACATTCTACATTAGGCGATGGGAAATTCTAATCATAGTATTATAACTACAGTCATAGTTTGAAAAGCGAATTCACTCTCTTTATACTGGACTGTAAGCAGCTGGAAGAGTTGTTCTTTTTTTTTCAGGAACAACGTGCTTCGCTGGATTGCATTGATTATAGAGGCAATAATTCGAAAGTTATTTGATCTCGCATTTCTTATCACTCCTTTGTGTGAAAAGTGATGATCTGGATTTTGCCAGAGACTTTTCCCCCTCCACTACCTAAATACGACCTGCATCTCCCACCATTGTACAGAATGAAACATACAAGACCTTTATATTTGCATAAAGAGCATAAAGAGGCAGTGATATGGCTGGAATTCAACGTGTCATCTAACTTTTTTTTTCTCCTGGCCTGTCTTGGCATACGTGACACGTGTGTCCTATTTGGATTCAGGATGACATTATTATACTCTAGGTTTCGACACTGCTCTTGTATTTGAGTCAACTCTGACGGCTTTTATGGCATTTTTAAACTGACAGTTTCTCTTGGAAAAACTCTTAACTGAACTTTTAGCTTTTTAAGCATAGGCATGGTTTGATTTTTTACATGCGCTCTCTGATTGGTGCAGACTGGTTAATGGGTGATTCTATGAAGATGAGCTGAATTTGGGTTTTTTAAAATCTCGGATTATACGCTTTTCTCAAAATTTTTAAGTTTCAATTTCCTTGAATCCATACCCTCTTCCAATCTGAGGTAGAGGTATAAAGAATTTACGAGGCACTCGAAAAACCCACAACTTATATTTCTTTGCTAGAATATTTTTTTATCCTCTCCAAAAAATATTCCTTTTACGCAAAACTGTGTATCTCACTGGAATTATTATTCCGCCTGTCGCGTGTCGCGTCTCACTAATGATTGAATCTGTGCGAAAAAGTCCATGAATGAATATAGTGTGACATCATCATACTTCTTCTGACCATACTCGTTTGGTATTATAATAAGATGAAAATAATTGTTTGACACTGATAGGAAAAGAGGAACATTATAGAATGGTGCCTAATCCGATAATTCTAACAAAATTAGGATTATTTAAACTTTTTGTGCAGAAAATTCAGCACTGCATCTGAAGGTGAGAAAAAATTTCTAGAAAAAAATTATTTATTTTTCGTTTAACAGTAAGAATACTTCAATATAGTAAAACGGCGAATATCCTTAAAAAGCTGGAACATTAAAGAAAACCTATTTTGATGATTTTATGAAAATCCTTTGAAAAAATTGAAATATCATTGATAAAATTACATCTCATCTATCCTTAGAATTTCGAAAAAATATATATTATACCTTAAGCATGGTCTTTATACGTGGAACTGGCATAATTAAATTACACATTGAAGAAGTCGTAAGTCGCCCACTGGAAGCTGACGAATGGTGATAACTCGAAGATCTTGAGTTGCGTCCGCCAGATGATGAAGGCACCTTTTTGCGAGAAGCGGAACTTTTGCGAGATGCCGAACTTTTGCGAGATCCAACCATTTGAAATATTTATGTATGCAGTAATCTAAAAGATCAATGACAAGACTTTTACAACTGCTTTCAAACTAAAATAAATATTAAAAATTTGTTGGGAATATTACTTAAGGAAGATGTTTTTCTATTAGATTGGTGTCTTCAAATTAAATAATAAGTATGAATTTTACTGTTCTGAAAACAATTAAAATTGTTACTTAAATGTACTAAAATATTACATTCTTTTGACTTTTTACCATGTTTTTATTAACTCGCTTTCTTGTTTGCTTGATTGTTTGTTTGTTTGTGTGTGTGTTTGTACAGTACAAATCTTGCAATCGATTTTTAACTACCTTCCCAACTAGCTAGACATTTGAAACTTTTAGAATCGCTTAGAACACGATGACAATGCATTATTTCAATACTTTTAGCCATCTTTAAGTAGATTGAATTCATTTTCAGTTAATTTTGTTTTGTAGAATGGTGCAGTCATCTATCGGCCGGAACGAGAACGAAAAGTTAAACGCAAGTTAACTTCCAATTCTCGAGCTAAACGATTGATTACGCATTTGATCATTTTCTTTGAAGTTGATGGGATAATTCATCAAAAAATTTTAAAAAGTATTTATTAATATATAGAATTGTCAAGTTTATATGATTCAACAAAAAATTTAAAAACATGGTATATAAAAAGTTCTTTTTATCTTGCAATTATTAGATATAAACTACACCTTTACTTGTTGACAACGATTTCTAATTCGTTCAGAGGCAATGCAGCCTCTGTAGTAAAATTTCTTAAATTGTAATTAATTGATATTTATGAGTACAACTTTGAGCAATATTCCAAAATCAGTTAGAATAACAATTTGGATTTTTTTTATATTGCATTGTATCAACTAAAGTTTAAAAGGTTTGAATTTGAAGGTATAAAATTAAATTTAATTTAAGTTAAATTTTGAAATAATAACTTTTATCTAATTGATGACTTTTAAGTGATTTTTATTCATTAACGTTCAGTAACTTCATTTGGGACATTTTTAATTGACTGGTGCTATAGTTTTATACTGTATTTATTTCTATTTATTTTCCAGGTTCAGCATTAAAATTAAGTGTGTAAAATTCTACAACCTTCTATTTGGTGTAAATTTTTGAAGTATATTTTCCTTGTGATCTGCAAAAGTAAATAGAGATCATGCTACCAGAACCCATTGGCTTTTAACTGTCATGCTTTATATAATACTAGCTGAAAACCCGCGCTTCGCTACGGAGTACATTCAAATTAAATACAACGGTAAACGTATGCAATTAATGCCAAAAAAAATAAATATATATATTTATAATAAATGAGACGATCATTATATACAATTGATGTAAAAAAATATTTATATATATATATTTATAAAAAAATCATAAGGAATATTTATTTTTTTTTGGATAATATCCAATCGTCTGCTGCATTAGAAAGAAAAAATGTTTTTTTTTTTGTCTATTTAGTTGTTACGCACGTGACGATAAATTTATTGAAAGTATCAGAAAAAGAAATCACGTGATCAGCATTTAATAAATTAAATTCTAAAAATTAATCTTTAAAAATTCACCAAAAATCAGGAAATAGAGGTAGAAATTCGAAAAAATTTCATTTTGAAGGAATTTTTATGATCTTTCTCGTGATATAAATTTTATAACCCTCAATGTATTATTTTAAATGCAAACGTAAAAAAAGTTTTAAAAAGAGCTTAAAAATTTAATTTTAAAAAATCTAAGAAGAATTTTTGAAAAATCTTTCTTAGTGCACCCCTACACTATTAGAAGAATCGCCATGCAAAATTTCAGCCCTTTAGGTCCAGCGGTTTGGTCTGTGCGTTGTATGTCAGTCAGTCAGTGAATGAATGAATGAATGAATGAATGAGTCAGTTACGGAACTGTTTTATATATATAGACAATAAAGAACTCTACAAATTACGAACCCGAACAGCTATTACACAGAAAATTAAGTAAATGGTTCATAAGGGATTATTCTGATAGTGCGCTCTTCCGATAGTAAAATATCGTGCAATATTTATAAACAAGTTTAAAATTTCACAAATGCAGCTGTATTAGTGGAATTTTCTGAAAGAATTAGTCTTTCATACGGATGAAGAATTTAAAAATATATTGAAAATGTGCAAAACTAGAAAATAGGGAATTCTCAAAAAGGAATGGAAACAATAATATTTATAAAAATACAAACTAAAGATAACACAAGATAATATATATAAGCAAATCAATTTAGGGAATATTATGGTATAAAATGTTCTTAATTACAGGGTGATCCAAAATTATTGACCGCATTTCATGTTCAAATAAAAGAAAGAACAAAATGTGGTACGCACATGCTTATTGTTTTCTTGGAAAGACAATTTAAAACAGTTTTACACAACAAAATTTTAAACATTAAATAACTTTCACATACTCCGGAAGATGGCTCTCGACAGCATTTTCATGCATGAAATACGCTCAATAATTTTGGACCACCCTGGGGTGGTCCAAATTTGAAAAAAAGAACAAAATGAGTTACAACGGATTTGCTTCCATGTAACCACAAAACGCACATCGATTTTTACATCACGGTATCCATTTGCAGACTGACGCTGTTAGTAATTTTTTCTTGCGAAATGTTTTCGTGCCATCTACCGGCTTATGTGGAAGTTATTTAATGTTTAAAATTTTGTTGTGTAAAACTGTTTTAAATTGTCTTTCCAAGAAAACAATAAACATGTACTTACCTCATGTTGTTCTTTTTTTTAAACATTAAATGCGCTCAATAATTTTGGACCACCTTGTATTTATAACACAGGGCTGCAAAAAAAAAAAAATTGGTTCTTTGGATTTTAGAACTGATTTCAGCTATATATGGGGCACTGAATCTAAATATGAAATCGTTTTTTCGCTATCAGCTCTACATTTTAGAAACAGTAAAACATCGTTTATCCGAACTAACTGATACCATAGGTAATCCGGATTATCGAAAATCCGGATAATCCGGGTAATATGGTTAATAAACAATACAATATCCTTAACTAAGAAGAATTACTTTGTTTTGTAACAAAATTACATAGTATTGTTTACAAGACATTAAAAATATAAAAATAACTTTTCACGTCATTTCTTAACAAAGAATTGGTAAGTCTAGTAAAGCTTTCTTAAACTCAACAAAACGTATTTTACTACCATAACTTATTGTACAATCTATGCAGGAACTGTACATTGAATCGCACTAAAAAGCGAATATTTGGCGTACTTGTAGTTACGTTCTTGCTATCATAGTAAAAAAATATTACCTAATGTGAACATTAAATTAAAAAAAAAAATTGTGCGGTCGGGGGACCCCGTCAGGAACGAAGTTCCTTACGTTATTTTTTCAACTGTAAATGTGATTTTATATATAGATTTCTATTGATTATATTAGTGTATTTTTGTCACGCAAAAAAGCGCAGCCCTCTTTTATTCAACCAACCAACCAACTAACTCTCTTTCTCTCTCTCTCTCTCTCTAATTTGTATATTTTATTTTTATTTTTTATGATTTTTTCAAAGCAAAAATGTAAAGTAAGGATTAAAATCAATAAATTCCATTTTATATTTTACAAAAAATAGTCATTTATTAAAAATTAAATATAAAATAGTGAATTATAAATTATATATAAAAATTCCAAAATCAATTATATATAAAAAATTCCAAATAAGAAAAAATTCTTTTTAAATTTTATCATTATATTGTATCATGGTAATTATCGGCTTATGGTAACTATAATAAGATGCACTAGCGGTTAGCCCGTCAAAAATGATGTGTTAATTTTAATTTTTATCAAATAACATATGCAAAGTCAATATTATTTGTATACTTAATAGCTTCCCTACTTTCTTTTATTTAAACCAGGGGCTTCGCCACTAGGCTCGCTCCTCTGTTATGACTAATAGCGAGATACATAGGTGTGATTCTCAGGCAATGTAACAGCTTCCATCCATTTACTGCTGTCACCCTTAATGCGAAGGGCGTTTCAACACTGTTGAATTATCAGCTTTAAAATTGAATTAAAAACCGAAAAATTGAGATAGACTTGGAATGAGGTTTTTTTTTAATAAGAAAGCTTTCAGCTTCCGGATGATGTAGCTATTTTCTTTGTAAGATAAAAACTCGAGAACCATCGATATTATATCCACATAGGGTAAGATATTTCTTTAAAAATTGCTGTACGATCATTAAGAATATTTAATAGAGAAAAATAAGATAAAAAGAACGACATTACAGAAAAATAGATAACTGACATAAAGAATAGAGAAAAGAACAATACACAAAACTTTTCTATTAGTTAAAACATATTTATTTTGTTAATCAAATTTATAATAATATAACTGCTATGCCATGGGAATTTATTTTTCTATAATAAGCAGAATTTACTTACCAAAAATGGTGTTATTGAATATTAGGAAATCCATTTCTTATTTGCTATAAAGGTTTCTTATTTGCTAATTTTAGAATAAAATGCTGTAATGTGATTTTAGCAGTTAACCTGGATTTTCCGATTTTTAAATAAATATTTCGAATTTCTCAAAAAAGGAATGAATATACACTGCTGGCCACCCAAATTGCAGCACCAAGAAAGACAAGAGATATCACAACAAAATTTATTTTGTAGATAACATGTTGACCAAGTATCAAATGATTAAATTTATAGACTTCTGTGAAGTGTGGTTTCTGCCAAAATCAGTAGCCAGAGTAGCCGCCATTGTTGGAGATCACCGCTGCCACACGCTTCGGCATTGATTCAAAGATACTTTGGATGAGTTCTTGGGGTACAGCAGACCAAGCAGCTTCCACGCGTTGCCAAAGTTGATCTGCTGTGGCAGCTGGGGATGGAATCTGGGTCAATCGTAGAGCAACCATGGACCACATGTTTTCTATCGGTGAAAGATCCGGAGAGCGAGGCGGCCAGAGAAGCAATTCAATCTGGCGATTGACGAAGAACCGTTGGACAATGCGTGCCACGTGTGGTCGCGCATTATCCTGTTGAAATATGGCTGTGGGCAAGACCTGAACGTAAGGAAGGACAACTGGCTCCAACACCTCGGACATGTAGCGCTGGCTCTTTAAAGTACCGGCAATGCGTACTAGAGGTGTGCGAGAGTGATATCCAATACCGCCCCATACCATAATACCCGGTGCAGGACCAGTGTGGCGGTGCATAACGCAGCTGTTCAGCATCCTCTCTTCACGGTGTCTCCAGACACGAATGCGACCATCGTGGTGTTGCAGATAGAAGCGTGACTCGTCAGTAAAGACAATTTCATGCCATTCTGCCTTCCACATCCTTCTGTCATCGCACCATTGGCGGCGGAGACGTCTGTGGTTCTGCGTCAAGGGTAGACAAAGCAATGGACGTCTTGCGGACAGACCACTCTGCTGTAAACGGCGTCGAATGGTACGCGCAGACACTGGATGATGCGTTACAGACTACATGTGCTGTGCTATGGTTCATGATGTGACTGAGCGATTCCGTCACTGCCATGCGCACAATTTGCCTATCATCACGTGAAGTTGTGCGCTGCGGTGGATGCGATCGAACACGCCGGTCCGTCGTACCCTCCTGCATCCAACGATCACATATCAGCATTACAGTTGTGTGGTTTCGTCCAACACGACTACCGATTTCCCTGAAAGATAATCAACAATCTCGGTAGGCCACTATCCTTCCTCTGTCGAACTCGGACACTTGATCAAAAGATGATCACTGTTTTCGACGAGGCATAATTGATCTTTTTTTGAAAAAACCATAAGAAAAACACAATTGCCGAACTTTAAATCGTCGAAATCTCCAAGCCTTAAATTGCGCTTTGAAGTGGCACCACAGGCGCGCGTGATGTACGTCTGAGTTGACAGTTGAATTCTAATCATTTGCATATCTCACTTCCGCGAATGCATGTTGTAAATTTCATGTTATTTGCATGTTTCCTTCAGGGTGTTGCATTTACAGTGCCCAGCAGTGTATAGCATATAATAAATAGCAACAGTGTTTTTAAGAGAAAATTCCCCTCTAAGCATAGAAAAACTAAAAATCAAACCGCATTCAAAATTACCCAGCATGCATTGCTCTTTTTTGACAATGAAGAGAATAAATAATAAAAGTTCTAATAGTTTTTTAAAGCTATAAATGTATATACAAATTATTACAAAAAATCTTAAAAATCTAGAAAGTAATTTACCAATTTAAATATTAATATTTAAGCTATTAATTCTAAAAAAATATATATAATTTTTAACAAAAAAACAAAACAATTTTACATGTGCTGCCATCTTTTGGCAGATAGGTGAAGCAATGCTGAACAACTGTGTTTCATTTTTTGATGAAAATATTAGTCTGTTTTAAAATATTTTTAAACAAAAGAGGTCTAGTTTGAAAGAGAAATGTCTGCAGTCTCAGATTGTAAAAAGATCAAAATTCTACGATTATATTTTGGCGAGTTATCGTAATCTGAAGATGAAAAAGTCAATATTTTCCCACAAAACATAAAAAAAAGAATTTACACAACAAAGAAATTAAATTAGCCACAGCGATTGTGCGGGGATTTGAACCGAGGACCTCTCGCTCAGATAGATTCGCTGACAAATGCGATAACCATTCTGCCACAGAATCCTTGAGAAAAAGCTCTTATGGATGGGACATAACGCGATTTCGTTACGTGACGATTTCTGCCAGTTCACAAGCCGCGTAAAAGAACTTCGTTCCAAAAATGCAATCTACAAATCTGATTCGGATTATCCGGAGATCTGAATTAACGAGAGCCGGACAAACGAGATTTTACTGTACATCCACTCATGTATAATTTTTTTTTCCAATTCAATACATTCAAGTATAGGTGATTTGTCCTCCTGGGAAACTGGACTCCTGGGAAAAATGGGTCTTCCAGAATATTTTCCTGGTGATTGGCGCCTATTTATTGGCAGCTCAAAGCGAAGTTTGAAATGTGACCTTCTACACAATGGGAACAAATATGATTCAATACCAGTTGTTCACTCAACAAAAATGAATGAAGGATATTACACCATAGTTTTTTGTCTTGGAGAAGATAAAATATCATGAACATTAATGGGCGAGTTGTGTGGGCTTAAAAATGGTAACCTTTCTCCTTGGACAGCAAAGTGGTTACACCAAATATCCTTGAACAGTTTGCCTCTGGGATAGCAGAGACAAAACACATCACTGGGTTAGAAAATAGTAGCCTAAGAGAGAAAACATGGACGTTGGGGTAAAGAATATCATTAACGACCCCTTAGTTAGACGTGAGAAAATCATC
Organism: Dolomedes plantarius; assembly: GCA_907164885.2. Lineage (NCBI taxonomy): Eukaryota > Metazoa > Arthropoda > Arachnida > Araneae > Dolomedidae > Dolomedes > Dolomedes plantarius. Next base: position 158,627,055 of record OU015491.1, read on the forward strand.
TTCTCTTCACTGCATATCAAGCTGAACTTAATGAAGCAGTTTGTAAAGGCTCTTGATAAGAATGGATCATACTATGCATATATAGGTCCGAAGTGTTCAGTGACTAGTTGGTTACTCCTGCAATATTCTGCATGATTTTTATGTTCCTTTAGCATTTAAAAAATATATTAACAATAAAAAAATCCGTGTTTGGTTTTTTTAAATTTGATCCATGGATTTAACTTAAAATAGTGTAACGTATACTTCACTAAATTGTTATATCATAGAAATTTGACCTCCTACGTGTAAACTAATGCTATATTTAAATTCAAGGCATCAAATTCATATGAAATCAGCTTCAAATACCCTGGCACCAAAACCACTGTTGACCTGTGTAATAAGTAAAGTATAAAGAGAAGCAATTCGCATAATATGATGTCACATCAGACCCATAGACCGACAATCAAGATTCAGCGAATCCCATTTCTGGTAAAGAATTACGTATAACTGAAAAATCACCGTTTATTGCACATTTTAAGCATTTTTATATCCTAAAAGTTGCTGATAAGACATTATTTAAAAATTATATTAAATATGAATATTTCTGTAAAAAAATAAATTTGCACAACACTTGTGAGCAAAAAGAAGTAGCTACAGAAAACCTTGAAAGGTGTTTCAGAGTTTTATTTCTTCTGAAATGTTTTAAATGTGTTAATTAAACTATTATGCGTTAGTAAAACTATTTTCGTATACATAGACTAATTACACTGCAAGTGAGTGAGCACATCATTCTAAATATAAGTCTTGCATAGTGAAATTAATTGTAAATGATATTACGCCGTTGTTAGTAAATTTAAAAAAAAAAAAGATAACATCATAGCAATGCATGATGTAACTTTTTTCTGGTTCTACATTTTCTGGCTTACGAGAGTGTTTAGTAAAACAACTTTGTGTTATGAACTTTTTAACACTCTAACACATTTTAAACTGCAATATTAAATTATTAGGCAAAGAGTGTAAGGAAGAAAAATGTAGAACCAGAGAAAACTTTTTACTCACTGATTTAACAAAATCTTAAAACAAAGTGTATAAATTATGCAAGATCCAATTTGAAGCATACATTTAACCATTCACAAGGGGAAAAGCTGACAATATTAAACGGATTTACAAGACATTTTCAAAACGTCATACTAAATAAATTTAGCCAAAAAATATGCATTTTGAATGATTACTCTTCTAAGTGTTCTCAATATTTTTGGTACTGAAAAATATTTCTTTAGTTCATGTACCATATTTCAGTTAATACAGAAAAATAATAGTACGAAACTTCATTAATTCTAATTTCTTTTTGAATTTGCAAGGAAAACTTGTGAAATTAATTTCTGCATGTAAAGCGAAATTAAATATCCATGACTAAAAAATAAAGAAATTTTCTTTTTTAACGTAGGATTACGTTCCTCCATAACGGTCCTGAGGAAAGGAAAATTTCAGACGCTAAAACTGTCCGTCCATCCATCCTCCCGAGTTATAATTTTGACAGCTCGCCAAACCCAGATTGTATCGCTTGGACAACAGATAAGTACCAAAATGCGTCAAAATTTTGACAAACATCTATGTATATATATATACATACTTTCGAATATATAGATACATATATACATATATATGCATACGTACTAATATGTACATGCATATATACATAACACATACATACATATATATATACAAATAGGGTATATAGTTCCTATATACCCTATTACTTATCCTTGCTTACTTATCCTTGCTTACTTATCCTTGCTTAAAATGTCAGGCAAACAAAAAGAGTGCAATAGGATAAGTGCAATAGGATAGGAAAAGAGTGCAATAGGTGTATATAGGATAAGTAAGCAAGGATAAGTAATCCTACGTTAATAACCCGCGGAAGTTTCGTTAGAAGAGACTACCGGAATATAATTTTTTCATTTTCAAGCTACGTAAAAATTATACATATATACTCTGTAAGATAGACTTATTTATATTCTGATTGAAGTGTAACTAATTTTCATTCTTTTTGCAAAGTACTATAGTTGCAGATGCTGCTCAGATTTCTAGCTTTGTACCGTACTAAATTTAGATCAAATAACCACCCTTGTAGTGGTATATCTCACGCTTTATTCTATGCGAGATTTAAAAAAAAAAGGTAAGTTTTTGAAAAAAAATAAGTTTGCCTACTTTATAAGTCTTACTCGTGAAATAGGCGATATGTAATACCGCATTAGGTTTTCTAATTTTCTGTCACAGACAAAACGTTTGCACCACTTGGAAATTACGGGACGCTAGATAAACAGTTCGCAACCTTGTCACGAATGAGTACACCAAAATAAAGAATGAAGATTTGCAGGTAAAAGCATAATTTATATAGAAATGACTATATTCGGTATGTAGGTGGTAAGCGAACTACTAATTACGAATTATTCTTCTTGGGTGAAATCTAACATGTGATTAGCTGAACTCTTTTATTCGTTGTTTATATAAATGAATGTCTTCAGCAGAAGTGCCCGCTGCGTTGAATTAAAAATGACTTTCTTGGCGGGATTTTAAAGAACGCACCAAACGGAAAAACGCGAGAAATTTGATAAATCTATATATATCAAAGCCAAATACGGCTGACTGACTTTGCATGGTAGTTCCTTTAAAGCACTAGGTGGTTACTAAAGACATCTTTTTTAGTTACTCAACCTAAGGGGGTTATAAAAGAGGCTTAACTAGAATACTCGTATTTAATGCCCAATCACAGTAGTTAAATTGTATGATGTACTTCTGTAAGGAACTACAAACTTTACTTTTTAAAGTTAATTTAAATCTAATCAACCATATTACATAAATTATGGCACGAATGTATCCAATGTCGCAGCTGGTGTATTCAACTGTTTTCCTATATCTGAAACAATTAAAATAATACTAAATGAATTTACAGAAGACAGATTTTAATCTTTTATAACTTTTTTTTCAATTTTTATCCCATTTAATAAATATATATATATATATCAGATTTTTATAAACGCAAACTCAAAATTCAGTCACTTCTCGAGACCTTTACAATAACACATTTTTTACCATTCATAGAAAATGTTATATTTTCTATGAATGGTAAAAAATGTGTTATTAAGCTTGAGAAAGATTCCTATGTGGTGAGATTCATTAGATAGGCTAAACTGAAGAGTATAGTATGCCAAATGGAGCAATAAATATCGCCAATTGGATGGTGTTGATGATAAGTTTATTAATTCATATCTATGAAAGGTTTTCTAATAAAATAATATCCTGTATTGTGAATAAGTATTTGCGAACTGTACAAATCGAAATTTATATAACTTCAATATAAATATTTAGTTGTATTCCGAGAGTTATTTTTGATTGATTTATGGATTTAGATATTAAAGAAATTATATAGAAATTCATACGCTAACTAGACACTACATATGCTTAAAAATTCAATCATGACACTCATGTTGAAAAAAACATTTTAACTAACGTTTAATAAAATACTTTTAGCCTCCATATCATGGTTTCTAAACATTTGAAAGAACGATTCGTAAATATTTGAATAAGGTTAAATGTACTGAATCAGATTCGCTTCTTTTGTAAACTGTACTCTTGAGTCCATTTTAATGTGTTTATAACAATGAAACTAATATAAAATGGCTAATACAGATAACTAAGGACAAAACTCACCTTCAATGATTGTTATGGAATTACATTTACTCGGTATGATTGAAGAAATATTGGAGAAGCACTCCCGGAGGCGTAACAAAACTCCAGATAGTTAAATAAACTTGATAAAAATCAACAACGTAAAATCTTCCGGGACGTTAATGCGATTTATAGATATGTAAATTTTCAAATGGAAGAAATAGCTTCGGGTAGTTTGAAGAAAACAAAGTAATATGACCACACTATTTTAATATATTTATTTTCTTGAGTTAGATAATACATATTGCCAAGCGAAAGAAAAAACTGTTTTATCTGCATCATTAATAGCATGTATATAAATCAGTTGCACGCAGAGTGTGATATCTCAGCTCGGGCAAAAACCGTTTGTTGTTAAAAGCTTAGACTAATAAGCAAACACATGTCAGAATTCCACGCGTAAACCGCGTGGCATCCATTTTCTTAACTTCATTTTTGTTGTGGTTGCATCACTGACATTGCCTAAAACAACCTTATAGATAAAACACATAGTTGCACTCTTTTTGTTTGCCTGACATTTTCAAAAAGTCACAAAACCCTGTTTCATTTGAGTATGAAATGCGCTATATGTAAACGGAATTCTTTATAAGACAGTTGTACGCTGCATGTTAAATCTCAACACGTGCAAAAACGAAGATCGAAATGTTTGTTCTTAAACAAATAGCATTTCACGAAGCCTTTAAGAGGCCTGTTCACAGTAAATCCGGGATGTCGCTTCTTTAGGGCCTGCTCAGAAAGCAGTCCATTAGCGTAAACGTTAAATTTTAACCAATCATATAGGTGAGTGCTATGAAATCATCCATTGACTCATTTATCATCATCCGTGACACTCGGTTGACATTTTACTCTAAGGGCCTGTTCAAATAGGAGTCTGTTGCGTTGCGTTAAGGAAAAGATGACGTTGAGACGAAAATAAACCATTCATAGGCGTTAAAAATTTCATTGCTAATCGTTTGGAGGCATATGGTTGGTTTATTTTCGTCTCAACGTCATCTTTTCCTTAACGCAACGCTACGGACTCCTATCTGAACAGACCCTTACGCTAACGGAATCCTATGTGACAAGCCTTTACTCCGTTGGCTCCATGATTGTTAATATGACGTGAAATTGGCTTTACGTACCGCATAGTCATTGAATTGAGCTTTGTGATTGGGCAAAACTTTTAACGCTGACGCTACGTATTGCTCCGGATTCAGTGTGAACAGGTCGTAAGGGTCTACTTTCACTGGTTCTAAAACTAATATAGCAATACATGCTTGATCTTCGTCTGTTAAATGCATGGCATCCAATCTTTTTGCCCTTCATTTTCCCCGTGGTTTCATCAATGATGACTTATTAAACTCCCGAATACATAACGCGTGAAGATGCCTAGAAACAAACAGTTAACCTTTCACTTTTCTCTGAATAGAAGCTCATGATCGCAGTACGGGTTGAAATACTGCAAATATTATTATAACCACAAGCATGAATGCCTAGAATTGTTGATTATATTTGTTGTATAAAAAGAGTAAAATCACTGTATTATATTGTGTACAAAGAGTGGAAACACTATAATATTGTTATAAATTTCGTAAATATTGCATTTTGTTTCGTTAAAATGGCCTCTATGGAAGAACTCCTATAGCTATGTATTTATAATGGGAGTGAAGATCTCTGTATGATGTCAAGTGTATTATTAATTCACTGTAAAGAACAACTCCTTTAAATAATTTTATTAATGAGAAATAAGAGAGAAAACGAAAGACAACAGATCTTCACAATGAAGAATTCGCCTTTTTTGTTTCATTCAGCAGTTCCATAAATTTTCGCAGATGCCACTGGGACAAAAGAAAATCACAACGTGGAGGGATGAGGATGACGTCACTACATCCTCCCCCCTTCCAGTGATAGCGTTATACCGCATAGTTGTTTAGATATGCAAGGAATCGTACTCTACGACCAGTTCTTGTGGTTTTAGGGTTAATGCCATTGGAAGAAGCAGTGTCACTAGGAAGTGGTTGTGCGATTTTGGAGTTATCATAACCACATGTTTGAAGATTTGTTGTTACTTCATCTTTGAGTAATATATTTCCACTATATGAGCTATGGGAATCTCGTCAAATTGGCAATGGATTTTGTGACTTATTTTGGTCACCAGATTTGGCGATATTTCACCAACTTTCTGACTAAACCTTTATGAAAGCTTCTAGAAATATCCAGCTGTGACTGACCTATAGAGGGCGATTTGGAAATCTAACCTAAATACCTTGCATTGGTATTGGAATTCAGTTAAATTTCCTAGTGAAAATTGAATGTATTGTAACTGCGTTAATTGGCGTGTATTGTATTGAAAATTCTGGTATCCTGACGTATGTTTTTAAAATTTTCTGCTGTACAGAAGACAGTTGTTACGTGTTTTATGTTTGAATTTGTGTATACGCCTGAAGAGTTTACAAAATAAATTTATTTTGTGGGAACATTCTGGAGAGATTCTTAGCCAATCCTAACGAACCCAGGATAGCGGAACAATACATTTACTGTTAATGCACGATAATATATTGTGCTACATAAAAGTGTGTTTCAGGCACTGACAATGTGCGGTATACACACGTACAGACTGAGAAATAAGCATAGAGTAAATGTATAGTGTGGGCGGCATCATGTGCATACTGCACTACATTATTAAAATTGTTAAATTTTTAAAACATAGAATCTTATTGCACTTTCAAATACGATAAATAATTTTGTGTTATGATCTTGAAAACCCTTATTACTATCTACATACAGTACATGAAACGCCTTACGCACATGACTTACTCAATCGAAATGTGTGAATGTGTATGTGTATATATATATATATATATATATATATATATAATTATGCATTTATATATGTGTCCGTATTTGCAAATATATCGGTAAAAATATTAAAAGAACTGTTCCTCTAAAATTATTATACTCAGTAATTAATAGAGTTTACATCAAAATGTAATAATCCTAAATTGATCCATAAATTTCCTTAATTTCTACAGAATGTTGGAAAAATATAAACCTTTTTGAATAAAATGTCTTGTAAATTAGGACACATTTGAAAAAAAAAGTAAATAGTTATTCTAAATGTGCCCCTTTTGCTGGAATGCAATGGAGTATAAACCGAACTGAAGCCTAGATGGATTTCTGTTTGTCTCTTTTAGAATCGCCTCGAAATACATTTTCCTGGTTGTTTTTAAGGTTTCAAAATGATCCAAATTCAGTCCTTTTAGCATTTTCGGGAAAGAGGAAATAGTCGAAAGCAGACTATTTATTTTCTTTTTAAATCATTATGGATTTTTTAACCTAAATTTTGTAGGGCTGTGAGAGTAAAGCAATGTCAAGGAAAGATATCTACGTTTCCAGCACTGGGTATTCTATAGTAATTCAAAGGATTCTCTTCTGATACGAGAAAGTACCGAAGCATCAATTTCCAGTGATATCGCTTATTTCAGTGTCCTTTCGCGATGAATAATATCCTTTCATTCGTAAAAAATGTGAGTTATTTCTAGATTGTTATACCTCCTATAAAAATTAACTAACTAATGTTTAATAAAATACTTTTAGCTTCCATATCACGGTTTCGAAACATTTAAAAGAATGATTCGGCTATGAATTAAGCTAATTTTCACGACGCATTCTGACACTTAGTAAATCAGTTGCACGTGACACTTGACGTTTCGTATACTATAAATCTTTAATACAAAATTGTAGGCATCTTTGATGATATATATGTCGTGGTCATTTCAGTGAATTTTCTCAATTTTCTTTTTATTTAAATTTTCCGTCAAAGGGTAGACCTTTGCTTTACTTGTAAATTATCACTAAAATACCATAAGCTGTATATTACGATGGTGTTTGAGCATATAGCAGTAACTTCTTGCTTATTTTTATGAGTTGATTCATTCGGGTCTGCAGCCGAAGAATTTACGGACTATCAGTATCATGTCTTCTCGTCGTCTTCATGTCCTTACTTGAATACAACTAGTCTGCCTGACATAACAATCATTGCTTCGAGTCGCAACATCCATTATTAATTTTGTTAACAAAGTGAAAACGGAATTTGATATCTGTCCCTTTTTATTTCACATCTTTAAAACGCCTAGTTACTGTTGCTAAATCTTTTAGAACTTATTTATTTCATACTTTCGGACAGTAAAGAAATGATGTATTTTTCGACATCACTCTTTGATTGTAGTTGCTAGTTTATGGGATACGTGGGTAAGATTTTCTTTGGTCTGTACTGGATATATTTCTAGCATAATATTGTCATAAATAGATCGATATATGGGGTCTTATGAATATAATGGCCTTATTTGAGTAGTGGGCCAAATCTACTTTAAAAAAATGGAGTTAGCCTCACTTTCATGTTCATACAAGTCATTTCTATCTTATTTTAAAACTGGTACATCTTCAGCTTATTACTGCTGCCAACAGAAGTCATTACAAATCGTATTTCAGCAGTCATTTCTCAGAACTCATTAGATTTAAGGCTCTGTATCTCAAAATGAACAAAAATGGAGTTGGCCCACTATTCAAATAAGGCCTTCATATGTGGTTTGAATTAAATTAATGAAATGTAGCAAATATGATACTATTTACTTCAAGTTTTTAAACCCCAATGGCTCAAAATATTTATTTTTTCAAACTTATATTTTTCAAACAGAAAATGATAAATCGTGGTCAACTACATAAACACTATGAACAGGAAATTAATGTATTAACTAAAATAATTTGAAAGTCATTCTCTGATATTGACATAATTCACTAGATTAAATTTAAAATAATTGAATGAAGATATTTTATACCCCTAAAATATCCAATTTATAAATTGCTTCTAATTAGTCAAACATTTTGAAGTTGAGAGAAACCATATTTCAAGCCTTTGGAGTATTTCATATTCAAAGTATTAAATGAGTGTACGCGTGCTTAAATAGGATTGTGTAAGAGTGGTAATTTTATAAAGAAGTGAAACAAAATCGCCAAGCAATTGAATTCCAAAGTTTAGAGACTCGTTTCAAAACAGGCGAAATTAATTTATCGCACGCGAGTCAAATTGAAAAGCTGGAGGTAAAACTAATTAATATCCTCAAATTATTGGAATTATAAATTAGCTTTCCGCATTCTGGTCCATATTGTATAGTTTAAATATCATATTTAAGCTGAGTATTTTAAACATTTAACATTTTAATCATTATGTATGTATTACTGTTATTTGTTATTGGAGCGTTTAACTACATGGCAGGATATAATTCTCGATATTCACAAAATAATTTTAAAAGGAATATAAAAAATTTTCAATTAACTGTATCGGTCATATTTTGACCATAGATTTTGAACCACAATGCGTACGCAAGTATGCATCCACGTTCTATTTTTACATCTCCAGTAAGCTCAATCCTTGCTAATATTTTTTCTTTCTTCTTAAATTATTCAATCTTACATGAGTTCTTCAAAAGTCTTAACACTAGAACAGCGGTAGGGGTCATTTTGACGCCTAAATGAAATTCTTCCTCTTGTATACGTATTATTTTCTTTCACAAAAAGTTGAAATTTTACGACTATTTCTAAAGTATTATAAATATTATGCTTGTAAAATTCTTTTGAGTTACATCTATTAGTTTATTTACAGTAACTGTCTATACCTAGAACTACGGGGACAGTTTGACCCCTAACACTAGATAGTTCCTAGAGCTCGCCTTAGTTTCCGTTTCATGCGTTTATTATTCTGTATATAAGACAGTCTTGTTTAGAATAGCACCTGCTTTTCGTCGCCAATGTTTGTCTAAGGAAGAAATTGAAAAAATTGCTTCAACAATTATCGGTTGAAGATTTTTGTAGTGATGCAGGTATATCCGATCAATCAGGTTGTTCTGAATAAGCTCTTTTTGTTCCTGATATAAACACACATTCGATATCCTCATCCACATCTAGCTCCTCTGAAAGTGAATTTGAATATACTTTTAGTGAAGGTAAAGCAAAAATTGTGAAAGGATTACGTCCCGGAAGAGGATGAGAAAAAAATCAATTCCTGTAGAGAAACCGGAGAATAGTTCAATTACACGCAAATGATGAAGATGAGGCTAAGGATAGTACAATTTGAGAGAGAAATTTCAGCTCAGAATGTACCTGGAAGATGGTCACTTCAAAATATTTTGAAAGAGACTCCTGGTCCTATACCATATGCTGAAAGCGGAACATCCTCGATTAGAATCAGTTCATGGCGATTATTTATAAACGAAAAAACTTGGAAAATAATACAGAAATTTACCGAAGCGGAGGATCGAAGGCATCTGCAAAATGTCGGTGTCTTTCTCGTGTTGATCTGTAAGTATTCATTTCTCTATTGTATGTCAGAGGTATTTTAAACGCCAAAAACGTACCCCTTTCAAATTTGTGGTCAAAATTTTGGAGCCACATTTTTTTTAAGAAACTATGAATGGAGACAGATTTGTAGAAATCATGAAGATGAACGGTTTGTAACGGAAGTAAATACGGTTTGATATGAAATCTTCCTGATCCCAGTGTTTACAAAATGGCAGATTTTCTCTCATATCTGGAGTGTGGAATATTTTTTATCGAAAAGTAATATTTGTGCTACAAACGGTCTGAGAATGAAACTATAGATGAGCAACTTTTTCCAACCAAGATATGATGCAAGTTTATATAATACATGCCTAATAAACCGGACAAATTTGGAATAAAATTCTAGATGGCTGTTGATGTTAAGTCTAAATAACTGAGAAATGGAATACCTCACTTGAGCAAAGAAGCTAATAGGCCAAAAGGCTTAACAGTCGGAAAAAATGCTGTTATCCATCTATTTCGGCCATAGAAAACTTCTGGACGAAATGTAAGAACAGCTAGATAACTTACGTCGATGAAACTTGCCAAGGAACTTCGAGATGACTGTCTGAGTTTAGTTGGGACCATAAAGGAAAAGAAGTTCCCACAACTTTAAGGAAAGCGATTTCCATTGTATTCAACTACAGAGATGAAACACGATACTGTACTTCTGATATTATACCAATGCAAAAAGAGCAAAAATGTGCTTCTTTTAAGCACCCTACATAATTCAAACAAAATATTTCAAAATACGAAAATCATAACCAGAAGTGATCTAATTTTATAACTCCACTAAATATGGGATGAATATCGTAGATCAAATGGCACGAAAGTATTCGGTAAAATCGCCGTAACATCTCTGGCCAGTACATGTTTTTATTATATTCTTGAATTTGCAGTGATAAATGCAGAGTGGTGTCTTTAACTACGACATTGTGTCGGCGGAGTTAGAAATTAGAAGAAGGAAATGCAAAGAAGATACTTACTGGAGGAAACGAGAGTAGAATGTGGAAAGGCTAAGGTCCTGTTCACATAGTTGCGTTGCGTTAAGGAAAAGATGACGAGACGAAAATAAACCATTCATATGCCTCCAAACGATTAGCAATGAAATTTTTAATGCCTATGATTGGTTTATTTTCGTCTCAACGTCATCTTTTCCTTAACGCAATGCAACGGACTCCTATGTAAACAAATCCTTAGAATCGCCAAGTGAAAAAAGGGCTATAAAGATAAAATGAGATAAGGAAGGGAAGGCAGAGAGAGATGCACATGAAATATATATGCAAAAGGGCAGTTTGATTAGAGATGCAAGAAAGTAGGAAAGAAGAATGAAACAGAAGCGTTAGAAGGAATTTATGATAGTCACAAAAGAGGCGCAAATACGTTACGATGCTCAAGAAGGGAAATAACCGTGAAAAATTACGAAATAGGGCAATAAAATGAGATACGCGAATGTCCCAATGGACGAAGTAAATATTTAGGATAAACCGCAAACCATTCAGATGGTAAAGGGGAAGAGACAATATAGCCAATAGGAATGTATTGGAGAAGGTGCCTGAGAGTTAGAATGAGAAAGATATTGAAATATGAAATAATAGAATTGATACACATAGCAAGAGGGTTGTTGGCTGATAGACTAAGAGGTTGCTTAGTAAACACCATGAGCATAGATAAATGTAAAGTTATATGAGGAGAACTGAGCTGACAGATGAGACATAGCAATAGGGTTTGAAAGTGTGGCTAAGCCCATGAATACTGAGGAAAATATAAGGCGGCAATTTGATGAATGATAAGTAATAAGGACATTGAAGCCAAGAACAGGCAATCATTGAAGAGTTGATAGAAACTTGCCCTGATAATTAGAGCCCACAATAAAGAGAAGGACATCTCGAAAGAGCAGATGAAGCGACTGAATGCCGATAAGAAACGGTTGATGCAACGGATTTTCGCCATGAAGTGTCTAGGATGATGACGCCAGACGCAGGAGAGATTTCCGATTCAGTATTACCCACAAGCCAAGAAATATTTGCCCGATACCGACACAGTGATTTCGTCTATGAACAATCCCAGTAACGCTTCCTATGAACAATCCTAGAGCCTCAAAACAGTGCCAATCTGAGACGAAGGACCAACGACCGCTACAATCCCGTATCAGCTACGAAGGAATTGTACTTCCCTTTTTCTCACTGATATTACGCACACCAAGAATGATTACTGACTCTCAACCATCAAGTGTAAAAAATAGCCAAATAAAATTCCAACTAAATATAACTTCTGTGAACTGTTCCAAATGTAATTTTGCTATTTGTGGATATTGCACTGGAAAAATGAGCGCTTTAACTACTGTGTAAATTTCTGCAAGAAGAAATGAACCTGTAAGTTCTAATATAAATAATAAACTATCTTTATATGATGTCATAATTTATTTTTACGCATCATTAATTAAAAAATACTCTAATTAATTAATTAACTTTCTATGACCTTATACTTTATTTTTATACATATTTAACTAAAAAAAAACTTTTGTAAATGTATATGCATAAAAAGTCTCAATAAACTTTATGCATTTGAAAAGAAAAGATACAACCTTTGTGCTCAAGTAATAAACAGGAAAACCAACCTCAATTGTTTTTCCTCAATTGTGGAAAGTGTTTATTTAGCTGTGTTGGCCTGTTTCTTCATTTTTTCAATTTGTACCCCTCTTTTTGCCACTAGATGGCGCTGCTTGCCCTATTTTGGTCTCTCCGCTGCTTCGTGTCTTTGCCACCCGGCACGCGCGGGCTATTTAAGTGCGTGTGCACTGATCTGTTCGCTCAGTCTTCGGCTTTTTGAGCTGCCACTAAGTTCGTTGCACTGATGAAGAAGCTCCTTTGTAGCATCGAAACGGCCGCATGCAAAATAATTGCATCTTATTGCTATTTTTGCTTTATTTACGTTGGTTTTCCTGTTTAAACTTTATGCATATTCAAGAAAAATGTTTTGAAAATTTAAGTGATTCAAAATTTATGTCTTGCATGCTATATTCTTAAAAAAACTATTTTAAATTTATGCGCATTTATAATATTAAGCTTGCTTTGTTACATTTATATATATTGCTTGAAATATAAGGTTAAAAAGTTTTCTATCGAGGGGTCAAATGGCTCCTCTCCATAATTCTAGGTATATCCAAAATGCCACAGTTTTAGTGTTAAGGTGAGACGCCAAAAAATAACATCTTTATTTTGTTGACTTAAAACATATACGTATATACTACAGATGTCTTTGAATAGAATAATACAAAACACATGCTTCTATGACGATTACATTTCAAGATTCTTTTATTATGTGCCGTCTAAGGGAACTATGCTGCAGGCCTATTTATCTAGAAAAGGAATTTCTCGTGATCTACTCATTTTAAAAGGATATTTCAAAGTTCCTTCCAAGATTTCTCTATTGAAATTTGTAGACCTCTCCTTTAGTTCTCACATTGATGTAAAGAATAAATTCAAAGAATAATATATTGCGCATCCAATATTCAGCAGGAAAAATTGGACAAATAAATGTTGATTTTTAAGGCATATTATTTTAATGAAATACTATAAATGCGTAATTTTTCTTCGTTTTAAAATATTAATAATATAGGTTGATTAATTTATATTAGAAATTAGCTTTTTTACTATAAATAAACTCAATGGTTCGTCTTACCTCGATAAATGTCCTTTGTAAATTTTCAAACGAAAAAAAAAATAGTTTCTCACCCGGTGTATAGAATATCCTTAATTAATAATTCTGCTGTCCATTAGCTAACATATGTAAAAATACTAATATATCTGAAAATCTCCTAAAAGTGATTGATATATTCATTTTACTAATTAGTAATAGTCCATAATTAGCACAATCCTTTTCAAAAGTACGTAGAGTACCTGTCAGTGGTAAATATCCTTTCCAAGAATCAAAGAGGGATTTTGTTGTTGAAATCATTGTAGAATCAATTGGGAGTCAATCGCATCTCACAAATTATCAAAACTATTTTGCTAGCTTCCGGTAGTAATTTTTTTGTATCTTTGCAATAAAAGGGGACTGTTTAATTAAAAATAAGAGAATCGCTCTAATATGCAAAGGATACCCAAAATTAATGAAATGAATGTTACTAGCATTCGAATTTTCCATATTCCTGAACTTGGTTTTTTGTCGGTTGGGTTCTAGCAGTGAGGATAAACCGAATACATAAGAACACGAGGAATCCAGACTGAAATTTTGCTGTGTACAGATAAATACGAACGCTGCTCATCAACGAAAAAATAGATCATCAACAGTATCAATCGCATAAACGAAAGTAAACGAGTACTTAAGTAATTTATTTGGTTTGTTTCTTAAGGTTGATTTAATATTAAGCATTAATTGTTTTTGTGATATCATTCAGCAGTCATGAATTTATTAGAGTTTGATTTTTTAAAGCATGGAGAAGTAAAAAAAAAATTAACAAACTTTTGAAAGGTAGCACTGAAATTGACTTTTATGTGTTTCTTTATCTTTATAAACTTGCCAGCTACACCCTTTTGTGGTTAGCGTCTCGCTTAACTGCACAATTAGCTCGGGTTTGAACCTCCAATCAAGCATGGCCGTTCATGTGCTTCCCCTCATAGGGAGCATTGTGAATTCCTCTGTATGTAGTTCTCATAATAAAGTAGCCTGTAAATTTATGGTATGGCTGGATCAATGCTCTCGGGACAAATTGCCTGCTACATTAGTGGGGGAAATGCAAACTTTTACAAATAGTGCCGTAAACTGGCATTACCTGTCAAAATTTAACTTTGGGTCCATAATTGACAGCTTATATTCTTATTTTCAAGGTACTTTCCAGGTATCCAGCTATTTTTACCCGAACGATATTTTAAAAAAAAATTATTTTTGAACTTCACTCCTCAAAAGATTTAGCCATAATTCAGAAAAAAAATCAATAAATCCCCTTTGAGAGAGAAAAAAAATCAGTTCTTAGTTATATATTTTTTGTTCAGTGTGAATTTATAAGAGAAACTATTACCTATCATAATATTGCGAACACATATCGATGTTAGACAAATTGTGGTTCGACATAGAATGACATTTTAAAGGGTTATCGATATCATAATACTGATCAATATCAAGCGATAAAAAATCGTAAATCGACGAATTTGGTTGTACAGACGGAACTAGGAAACATGAAAAAATATTTTCAGCATCGTTTAAATTAAATCCCCAATAAGTAAAAATAATCTTTTGAGTAAAGTTATGGCTGAATGCGGTTTGAGATGACTTTGAATGGAATTAGAACCCTTAACGTTTCTTTAGAATAAAAAGTGCAAGACAACATTTTGTTCAATCTTATAAAAAAGGCTGAAACTTAACTTGAAACCTACTGTTGCTCTGCTGCAAACACTTGTCACGAGACAACCTATAGAATATTAAAATTTATCTCCGTGAAAAAAAAAAATACTACAATTTATTTTCCGTTTGTCCGCAAAACTATTCCGCTGTTAATTAGTTACCAACATACCCAGAACTTAACCTGCTTATCAATTGCATCAAAACTAAACTTCCTTGAACAGAAGTTCCTGGAATTGAATACTTCCTTTTAGTCATCCACGAAGAGAGAAGGTAAACCTTGACACATTCCGAAATAGAGCTTTAAACACGGCTTTTAAAATATGCCTTAACTTTCCGCAATGAACGAGTTTTACAAAACATAGGTCTCCTTTAAATCTGTTGGAGAACGTGCGTGTTTTAAGGATCTGTTGGAGTCTATTAGGAATTCAAATACTTCGATTACAGTTACGATTAAAATCCATTTTTGGTCTTTGGTATTTTTAAAAGAAAATTCTAAAGATCATTAAAGATAAAATAGATTATCTTATGTTATGCTAACATAACCCTTCACAACAAATTATAACAAATCGCGTACACAAAAGTGGGGTGAATTTAAAAGTGATATATCTAAAACTTTTCGAAGTATTTATAAATTAAGTAAACACATATAATTTACATAATGTGTTTTAAGGTCCAGTATTTACAGCACCTGTTTAATTAGCTTCTCATTCTTCCACTAGCCCCAACTAAACTTCCTCTTTTATTCACTTCCATTTAATCTTATTTTGGGTGACTTGATCTTCTTGGCACTTGGTGTATTCTCTCCTGTCTGACATGCAGTTTAAATTAATGAAATTTTCAAAGGGTTTCAACAAAAGGCTGACAAATTGTCTGCCTTAGCAGCTGACAACAATTTTTGAAAGAGTGAGTATTCAGCTGGAGTATGTCAGGAGGAGAATAGGACATACTGTAGAAAGTTTTACTTCACTATTGTTCTAGGACTTAGTCCCATGAAAGAAACATAATTGACGATTTCGAGTGTCATTGATAGTGTTTAGGATGCGATTTTTCAGGGCAATTTTTTGTCGTGAAATGAAAGGAAATTTAATTGTGTTTGAAGTTTTCTAATTGTATACAATTTCCAAACAAAATTCTACGAAAAAAAGTCAAAGAAAAAAATATGAGTTTGACATTAATGTGTTATCTACAATGCGGAACCTAAATTCGAAATCACACAAAAAATATAAAAGGTATCAATAGAGTGATATCTCTTCCATTTATATCTAAAGATTAGTAATGTTTAATATTTAGTAATTTGTTTAATAATATGTGCAATTTTTTGTCGTGTAATAAAGGGAATTTATTTGCATTTGAAGTTTTCTAATTGTATGCAATTTTCAAACAAAATTTTACGAAAATAAGTTAAAGAAAAAAATATGAGTTTGACATTAATGTGTTATCTTCAATACGGAACTTAAATTCGAAATGACACAAAAAATATGAAAGGTATCAATAGATTGATATTTTTAGCATTTATATGTAAAGAGTATTAATGTTTAATAAATGGTAATTTGTTTAATAATATGTGAAAATTTTTTGTCGTGAAACATTGGGAATTTAACTGCGTCTGAAGTTTTCTAATTGTATATAATTTTCAAACAAATTCCTATAAAAAAAAAGTATATATATATATATATATATATATATATATATATATATATATATATATATATATATATATATATATATATATATATATATATATATATATATATATATATATATATATATATATATATACATATATATATATATACATATATATATACATATATGTATACATACATATATATATATATATATATATATATACATATATATATATACATATATATATATACATATATATATATATATATATATATATATATATATATATATATATATATATATATATATATATATATATATATATATATATATATATATATCCAGTGGACGCTCGTTAATTCGAACTCGGTTAATTCGAACTAATCCAAAGGCCGAAAAAAACTTGTATTGGAGTTAATGTTAAAAATATCTCATTAATTCGAACTAAATTTTTATCACTTCGGTTAATTCGAACTAAAAATTTGACAAAAAAAAATTATTTTTCCTCGTTTAATGGAAAAAATGCACTGTATTTATTATTTTGTGTCAAAATTTCTTTTCTGTGTAAAGATGCACATGCCTGCATTCCTAGTCTATTGCATGTCCGCTAAACGTTAGTAGCTATTGTCCTTCTTATTAGTGCTAAACAGAAAAAGTAATTTTTCTTTATTTGGTTCGATTTTCTTAGAATTTCAAAAAACTTTTCTACAGATTCTAAGGAGCTGCGTCAGTTATAACTTCAGTGCAGACAAATTAATGTGGTCTAGTTTTTCTTCCTCATTGTGTGGTGTGAACGTGTAAAAATTCAGGATGTCTACACGTGGAAAGTACAAAACCCTAACTTGGAGACAAAGGTAGAAATTTTAAAGAAAGTAGAGAATGGCAAATGTAAAACAAAGTTAGCAGCTGACTACAGAATTAAAAAAAATGTCTTGTCAACTAATTTGAAAAACAAGGAGTCAATTTTAGATTCATGGGGAAAATCAAAATTTACTAGAGGAAGGAAACGCATGGGAAATACGTCCCAACAAGTTCTAGAAAAAGATCTACTGCTACGGTTCCAAGATGTTAGATCTCGAAATTTTCCGATAAATGGACCCCAAATGCTGACGAAGGCTGATGAATTGGCAATTTGAATGGGTATTGAAGATTTTAAATGCAGTGATGGATGGCTTTCTCGATTTAAGTCAACGCACAATATTTCTTATCAAACTGTATGTGGCCAAAGCTCTGATGTAATCGAAGACGTATCCACTAATTTCGGTAGGAAACTGCCAGGGCTTTTCTCTACTTACCTGCCGAACGATATGCTTAATGCGGCCATAATGGACAAAGCCATAATGGACTCTATTAAAACTCAAAGCATTTATTCAGATGGAACCTTCCTCTGAAAATGAACTGAAATGTTTACTTCAAATCGAGAAGTTGGCTAAACAATGTAGGCATCATAAACAGAACCAAACATCCATTTTACAGTTTTTCCCTAAAGGGTAATTCATATTTTTAATAAAAGTTTACTTTATATTGCATATCTTCTGCTTCATTTTATGATTAAGGTAAGTCTGTATTGCTTTTTAATATGTTTAACTTTAGATAACATAGTATAAGATATTTTCTGGAGCTATACATACTAGGAGAGTTTCTTCTTCAGTGATACAGTTATATATTTTCTCTTAACATCGGATAATTCGAACTTTTTTCTGAGAACCTTTGAGTTCGAATTAACGAGCGTCTACTGTATATATATATATCAATTCGACAATCTACAGTGTGTGCAAATTACGTTCAAAATTACGAGAAACAATATGGAAAGTATGAATTAATTGATATATTTCATATTTATACGCAAAGAGTAATAATGTTTGATAATTTGTTATTTTATTAATATGTGCAATTTTGGTAGTGAAATGAAAGGAAATTTAATTACATTTGAAGTTTTCTAATTGTATACGATATTGAAGCAATAATTTACTAAGCAAAGTAAAAGTTAAAAAAAATATGAGTTTGACATTAATATTTTATCTAGAATGTGCAACTTACGTTCGAAATTATACGAAAAAATATGAAGGTATCAATAAATTCGATATCTTTCGCGTTTATACGTAGGGAGTATTAGTGTTTGATAATGAAAAGTTTTTATAAGTTTTCCTATTACTTACAACGAATTCTGGCAAACAGTTTCCTGTTGCAATAAAATATAAGCAAATCGAAAAACAACCGCTTAACACATAAGAAACAAATGTGCGTAATTATTTGGAAACTCGAAAACACGTCATGAAAGAAAATAAACACCAGGTTTTCTTGACATACTTATTGTGTGTTTACTCGTTTCTTCAAATTTATAGCTTTTGTGTGGTAACATTTGTTTTGATACTCGAAGCAGTTAAAATGATTTTTATTTACATCCTTTCATAAACTTAAAAAATCAAGATTTGATAACTTCTGATTTTTTAAAGATATAAGTGTTAATTAGAAAAGTACTAAAACGTATGTTTTGGATATTGTATGAGATACAGTATTGAATAAAAAATATGTGTGTAATATATGAATTTTTTTTATTTTTGTTTCCGGCCTCAACATATTAAAAAATATACTCAAATTATGCGGCTTTTAAAAATATTCGTGCTAAGAGATTTTTCTTTGTCCCAATGATTTAATGGTGTATATAATGACTATTTAGTATCCCCTGTATCAGAAACTATTATTTTCCTGCAATATTTCCCATTGCAATCCCATAAATATAAGCAAAATATAAGTTTATTTCTGAGAAATGTAGGACAATGACGAATAAAACGATGTAAATGATGGTTATTTAGTATCCTCTGGAATTTAAACTACTATATTCCTGAAGTATTTCCCACTAGAATCCCGTAAATATAAGTAAACTATAAGTTCACTTCTGCCAAATATAGAACAATGACGAATTAATCGTTAAAAAATTTAAAAAAAATTCTTAAAATAGATAAAATAAGTGCATGTAAATAAAATTTTTAAAAAACCTTCAACAATATTATATCATCGGGGTTATTTCATTCAATAAATATTCTACTAACCTAGATAAGGCTGGTGGTATAATATTTTTGACATTACTTTAAATCTGTGAGAGATATAATTTTAATAGCATTTCTAGCAGCAGTTACGTTAGAAAGGTTCTGAAGTTTTGTTTCGAAGTTAGCATCTAACTTGACCAAATCGTGCAAAATTAGTATAACGATATAATTTTTTCTTATGGCGTTTAAAATCTGGTGCCAGATAAAACATTACCATCAAACTCAAAATAAAAATAAAAAATGTCAGGTAGTCTCTTCTAGCGAAACAACGCGGGCTATTAACGTAGGATTACTTATCGCTGCTTAACCCTTATATATATATATATATATATATATATATATATATATATTAATTATATATATATATATATATATATATATATATATATATATATATATATATATATATATATATATATATATATATATATATATATATATATATATATATATATATATATATATATATATATATATAATGTGTGTGTGTAAGTCAAAATTATGATGGATTTTGGTACTTTTCTGTTTAACTGTGTACTGCTTGTCCAAGCGTTACAGAGTGGGTTTGGCACGCTGCAAAAATTATAACTCGCGACATCTAAAATTTTGCTTTCCGGAGGACCGCTATGGAGGTACATAATACTACGTTAGAAAAATATAATTCCAGTTTATTTTTTTTTAATAAATCGTGTTTATTTTCTTATAGACGTAAGTAGTACAAATATAGTTGAAAAACCATGGCAACAAAACTGTTGAAAATAAAAATAAAAATAAATAAATAAATATATATATATATATATATATATATATATATATATATTTAAGTATTGTAGTAATGTTTATCAATACAAATATTGTTGAAAAACCATAGCTAAGAAACTTTTGAAAATAAAAATAAAAGTATCATACATTACTGCAGGATTCAAAATTTGTTGCTACTTATGGATTGTCCATTTCATATATTCCTCGATAAAATTTATCAACATAAACTAAACAATATTTTATCAAATACTATTTCAAGAAGAATAAAATATATTCAATAGCATGGTGGAAATATCTCATCATTTCATATGTTTGGGCAATGCATAAGTCAAAAAGCTATAAAGATGTGGAGCAGAATTATGATTCAGACACTTTTGTCGATGTCAAAAGATACCTGGATTGCATATCAATACGGTTATGTAAATATATGCATATCGGGATGTATATCAAGATCTTCATTTCAAAACATCATATTTTATGAAAGCCTATGTATTTTAATATATTTAAAAACTTATACAGAAATTACTTCCTGGCTGTTTTAAAACTTGCGGAATTCATATATTTTTGAAAAGTTAGGCATTTTCATTTAATTTTTCCGTATTTTATGTATCGTTATTCAAATAACTTAACCCGATATTCCCTCTATTCGTATAAGACTGCCGTTATGATATTCAATACTCGACCTGATGACGGCGTTGTGGCGGTCTGACATCTTTACAGAGCAATAAGGTTCAAAAGTGGTGAACTTCTTATAAGTGCAGTTAAGGGATGGATTAACTAAGACTCTCTTAGAGGAGTTGTATCCTCTATGGGAGTTCTGGAATCTATGGAATCTGGGGGACTCTTTGGGCGAGACATCACCCAGCGACTATGCGTTTTCATACAATTACCGGATGCCGAGAATGGGGATGGGGCATTAAATTTTGGATTTTCAATACTCATAACTTCATATCATTATAACAATTTGTAACTAAGATCCTAATAACAATGTCAATAGTTCAGTGAATAAATCAGAGATATAAATGCTTTATCTTGCGTGTCTTTATCATAATGTATTTATCTGTAAATAATTTCTATACAATTAACAATCTTGGACATAAATGCCTTAAAACTTATTATACGTTTATCACAAACATGGAAGTTTATGAAATATAATATATAAAATTTAAAATGGGAAGCAATTTCAATCATTCTTTCATTTCAAAATTTCAGTTCTTAAGAAACATTGACGGTAATTAAAGAAAACAATGCAATTTAAATATCGATATCAATTTAATTAATTAACAAAACATAATCCACTTTCATCGATATACTTTGTACTAAAATAACGTATACATAGTGCCCAACAGTGGAACAATTGAGGATATTTTTCTGTTAAAAAAATCTCATAGCAATTCTAAATATTTCAGTTCGCTTCTGATAATTTACAATTGATTGAATTATGCATGTATATATTTTAAGTTAAATCCGGCATTATTAATACTTTGTGTTAAGATGTTCTCTTTGGGAAAACTTATTCTTCAATTCAATGGAGAAATAAATCATTCTCTGTCACTTTACTGAAAAAGGAAGAACCCAAATATATTTTTAAACTTTGATTGTGATTCATAGACTTTCATAAAAATTCCATTGTCGAACAGCGTATTTAAATTAATAGTTAATCAGCGTCGGGAGTTAAAGCACGATATAAAAATAAACAGCAGAAAATGAAGATTGTTTTGAGATTAAAAGGATTAAATTATCTTTCATTTACAGGGATTTTGAATAAACTAATACCAATTTTTATGCTCTCTTTTACCGGAAAAGATAAAAATTATTTTATGCAAATACTGGTTTCGCGTCATTCTTGTTTGTATTGATGCAGAAAATCTGTTCAGAAGAGATAAGATTTTCAATTTTACGCTTTCGTAATATAATATTGAATAAGTCAAAATACTTTATGTATAAGCAGATCAGTTTACAATCGTTCTCCATTAAAATTGCTGCCATTGAGAATCACATTGTCATAAAAGAGAAATTTGGCAGGCATAATAAATTCTGCATTCTTTGACTGAATAAAATTTTTATTAACAATTTTCTCATCATCGGTATTGAATTCTACGCAATAATCATAAAATTCTTGCAAAAGTTGTTTTCGTCGTTTAATGATATTTCTCTTATACGATTATTGATTATTATACACTATAATTATTCTGCAGTGTCGAAAGTATAAATAATTTGAGAAAGAAACTAGTTTTAAACGCTGGTTATTCTAATTTACTAATCATAAACTGCATATATTTTCCTACATAATGTATTTCGCTTAAGTACAGCACATTAAAGTAACCAATTTATAGTGTAATATTACATAAAATTAAAATATCTCTTGCACGACTCTTAAATTTGATTTCATGCCTTTCATTTGATTGAAGTTTATTAACTTCGGTTAACATTGCAGATATATGAATTATGTAATATATTAACAGGATATTATGGGTCTCGCATGAAGTATTTTAAAGCCTAACCTTCTAAAGGAATTTAGGAGATGAAGTTCCTCACATCATCTGGATTGTAGTAGTCAGAATCCCTCTGCCACGGTCGTTCTCTAGAATGGAACCAAGACATTAGGAAGAACACTGGTGGAAGAACTGAGAAAGCGAAATCAACATACATGTGGCTTACTGATTTTTATCTCGCATCATTATAGGTGATAAAATTCCGCATTACAGAAGAATAATAAATAAATATGCCTGTGGCTTACTGATTTTACCACGCACATTCATAGGTGATAAAAATCAGCATCTCTAAAAAATAATAAATAAATATCCCTTTTACTTACTGATTTTTATATCTCAAATTTATAGGCGATGAAAATCAGTATCACCAAAAAAATAGTAAATAAATATGTATGCTACTTTTGGTGTAAAAAGCCTAAATCTTGTGTGTTAGTTATAAAAGAAAAAAAAGGAATCATGTTAGGTGGGAAACCTATGATAAGAAATTTCCTCTTTTCTCCAGGTTTAGCAGTAGGTAGATGGTTCAAAGTCTAAGTTGTGAGGTATTGTTTCTGCTTTTTTCAGACTATGGTTAAAAGTTATTAATACACCTATTAATGAGTATTTTTCTTTGATGTGGACTAAATCCTATATTCTTTCTAAACAATTAATGGTTAAGAACACGCACAAAAAAAGAAGTGCGCACTTAATGAATTTTTCGAACCATTAACAAGAAATAAGATCAATTTGCACTTATGTTACACCATATGTTACACCTAAGTTTATAGTTAAATACAGTCTCAGTGTATCAGAAGTTTCAGCGCACAGAGTTTCAGCACACTGGATCAGCGCATTCAGTAGCTGTATATAAGGAGAGATTCTTGATCTGGTGTTCAAAATTTCTCCTGCATTTCGATGAAGGAATTCTTGCGTTGGCTGTCACACTGCTTCGCCGAAGGATTTGTATCTCATTTCGAGCATATTTCAGAGTCTGAAAAAGGTTGTATCCTCAGAGTGAAAGAAACTGGTGGTCAAATCGAAGAATCGCTAGACATATAGGTGGACGCGATGCAGCGATTAGACGATATTTTAAAGACTGCATATTTAAGCGTCAAGACGGCAGCGGTTGACCTAGGACCACAACAGAATGTGAAGACAGAGCAACTGTCAAATAAGCTGTCACAGCACTGGATTCGTCGTTATCAACCAAGAAATGTATGACCCACACACAAGTGACTAACATCCCCATCGAGAGACTCTTGTCCACCGTTACGCCGCTTACACCTCGCGTCAATACACCGTCAAGTCCGATTACAGTGGTGCTTAAGTCGATAAACTTGGAACTGCGCTGACTGGGGACTTATAATATTTAGTGACGAGTCCCGTTTACAACTGTGTCCTGACGACCACCGAAGACATGTCTGCAGATGTCCAGGACAGCAGGTGGATCCTACCCTTACGATAGCTTACCACACAGGCAAACAACAGGGCATTATGGGGTCTGCGACCCGTTTTGTTGCTGTTCCTTTTGTGCCAACTCGGACTTACATTTCAAGGACATAATGCCCGGCCGCGTACAGCAGGTGTTGCCATGAAGTGAGTTCAAGCTTGCTGAACACCTACTTTACCACCTAAGTCACCTGATCTCTACCCCATAGAGCACATTTGGGACGTGGTCGGATGGCAATTGCAATTATTCCGGAATGTTACCGATTTAGACTTACAGTTGGAGACAAGTTGGCAAGAAATCCTGCAGGGCACCATCCGGGTCCTGCATTGTCCGGTCTTTATCATTCCATGCGTAGCCGAGTGACACCTCGCATCCGAAGCAAAGCTGGACTAACGAGGTAGTGACTTCCTCACTTTGCAATAATCAAACTCTGGAATAAACCATTCAATTGTTCTGTAAATTTCAATATTTTTTTTTCTTTGTATGTTCTTCACATCCAAAAATTTTTGTTGGAATTGGACGACTCCTTCTTGGTGCTTCAATTTTTTTTAATATAGAGTGTATTTTTTGTACTATCCACATTTTTCAATAACATTTATATTTCCCCCCCCCCCCTTCTGCAGTTATATATTCTGTAAAAGTAACCGTGCATTCTTCTTTACTCTTTAAAATATTTCATAAATATATTCAGAATATGGGATGAATTGCATAGCTGAAAAATAGCAGAGTTAAATCCAATGCCATTTTATAAATCGGCCTGGAAAGCATATCCAAATTCCATTAAGAATGTTTATATAGATTTTATTTCAGATGATTACAAATTCAAAGGAAATCTATTATATCTACTTTTGCGTTTCTTATTTAAGCTGTATTGTTCTTATTTAAACGTTTATAGAAATTTTAAATAGATGGATTTAGATATTGAAACATTTATAGGTAGAAAGACTTAGAATATGAAATGATCCACTTGCACAATTCTAGAAGACTTGTTTTATACTAATATTCAAAGATATTTTGGAAGCGTTTAGCATTCTGATATTCTTTCCATAATTCACTTTTCCTTCACAATGTTTGTTTTCAGTTGTGCGTATTTCAACTGCTCTTTCTTAAAAAAATATATATGTCAGGAACTCTTTATTTTCAGCGCCGCTAGATGTCAGCGCTAGCGAACATCAGCGTATGGATGCATGCGCTGGCCTCTGCTCCGCGAACACTGCGCATGGGCAGATGCGCGCGAAGGAAAGAGGACTGGTCAGTAAGTTCACGCAAGTTCAAGCGATAGTTAGTCCGTACTAGACACTGACACCTGTTGGTCAGATAGCGGCTCGCGGCTTGTGACTGTAATCGCGCTACAGTATTTTCCTCTCTGTAATTATTTACCTACGGAAAAATAAAAATCGAATTGTTGAGTTTAAAGAAAAACCTTCTGAGATGACTCTTTTTTTGGAGTATTATGTATGACAATCATCACATCGTGATTTCTACAAATGGTGACCGGCCCCTGCAACACGTGTATCCAACTTCTCGGATATGATAATCCACGTTCATCAGCATCCAGCGCAAGTATTTTTATTGTGAAGTGCTGTCTCCTGTGTTTGCAAAAGACCTAGTTCCTCTCCTCAACAGTTATTTCCTGTATTTTTTTAATTGTGGTGAAATATTTTTCACGAAAACCAAAAACGTGATTTTTTTCCGTCGAACTCGTGCACGTGGTTTTTATTTCTCCATCACAGTGTTCCACGAATTTATAATGTTCCGTGCTGGTGAGTTATGATTTGTTTTACATTTGGATTACCTGACATAATCAACACGCAAGGTAAGCTCATTTTCTTACCCATTTTTTCCCCATTTCCTTAACGTTCAGAAATTTTGTTGAAAGCGTAGGTAACGAATCCATCTAACGGCATTTGACTGGGGTTTGCGTAGGTTATTTAAATTATTGACTTAGTTTATCTTATACTTTATTGCATAATTACCCTTATATTATGTTGCATTTTTATTGTGTCAACTTTATTGCATGATTTAGTGTTATATCCTTATATTATTGTATAGTTTTGCATTTTTACTGTGTCATTCCATTTCAATATGTCTCTACCTATACCACAAGATGCATCGTTAGCAGATCCCAGTGTCGCTCGCGTTTCAGTAAAACCCCCGCCGTTTTGGAAGGTTAATCCAACAATATGGTTTGCGCAGCTTGAGGCACAGTTTGAGATAGCCGGAATCACAGCGGACAAAACCATGTATCATCATGTGCTTTCCGCTGTTGATTCAGAGATCCTCAACACCGTTAGTGATATTATTTTGAAACCTCCGGCAGAGGACAGATATAGGACCCTAAAGAACCGCTTGATCGAATTACATTCCGAGAGTCAAGAATCGAAAATTCGCCGTCTCTTGCAAGGAATAGAACTTGGCGATCAACGCCCGTCACAGTTGCTCACCCGTATGCGGTCTCTCGCCGGCGAGACGGTAGGTGAACCTCTCTTAAAGTCTCTTTGGCTTTCGAGGCTCCCTACTCACACCCAGAGTATCCTAGCAGCGCTAAACGAGACTTTGCCCCAACTAGCGGTAACAGCTGACAAGATATCAGACCTAGCTTATACTCCTGGTATAAATTCAGCTGTTTTTCCACACAGTTCCCACCTGGAGCTACAAATTGCTCAGTTAACAAAACAGGTCAGCGAACTTTACACGCTAGTACATCAGCGTGGACGCTCCCAGGATAGGCGCTCGAACGGGCAACACGGCAGAAGGCGTAGTCAGTCCCGCGGAAGAAATCGCCAGTATAAAGAACCCTCAAACAACCAGTGTTTTTATCACACTAATTTCGGTTCTAATGCAAGAAAGTGCAACCCACCATGTACGTTCGGTAATTCGGGAAACTAGATCGGCGGTCGCCTGATGGCCATACCCGCGATCGCCACGTTAATCGAATTCTTTTGGCTGATCCGTCTACTATGTTAGAATTTCTTATTGATACCGGCGCCGATATCTCGGTCATTCCTAGACGTATCACGCCTCAGGCAAAAGCTCGTGACAGTTTAGTCCTTTTCGCGGCCAATGGTTCCGAAATATCTACCTTTGGTACCAAACTCCTGACATTAGATTTACATTTACGCCGTACTTTTCAGTGGTCGTTTGTAATAGCCGACGTAAACCAACCAATCATAGGCTCCGATTTCCTCAAACATTTCAATTTATTAGTTGACGTAAAAAACAATAGATTAATTGATGCCGAGACCAAATTGTCCTATGGTGGTAAAACCCCTAACGATAACCCTCTTAGCACGAATATTTCAATTCTGTTAGGGGATTCTAAATTTGAAAAAATCCTAAGCACGTATCCTGAA
Organism: Dolomedes plantarius; assembly: GCA_907164885.2. Classification (NCBI taxonomy): domain Eukaryota; kingdom Metazoa; phylum Arthropoda; class Arachnida; order Araneae; family Dolomedidae; genus Dolomedes; species Dolomedes plantarius. Next base: position 158,655,181 of record OU015491.1, read on the forward strand.
CTTACTAACCCCTCTCAATTTTCTAATAGAGTACTTGCTAACCCATGTCAAAAGTCTAATAGCATACAACCATCAACTATTTTCCATCATATTGAAACTAAAGGACCTCCCGTATTCGCAAAACCCCGACGTCTGTCTCTGGAACTTCTCCGGGCTGCACGTCAGGAATTTGAGTTCCTTTTGTCTCAAGGCATCATTCGTCCCTCAAAAAGCCCATGGGCAAGTCCCCTGCACATGGTTAAAAAGGCTAATGGCGACTGGCGTCCATGTGGCGACTACCGTCGTCTAAATTCGGTGACAATTCCTGATCGATACCCAGTCCCTCACATACAGGATTGCACTCAAATTTTCTTCGGCAAACATATTTTTTCAACCTTGGACTTAGCTCGCGCATACCACCAAATTCCGGTTTATCCCGAAGACATACCCAAGACCGCAGTCACGACTCCATTTGGTCTCTTCGAATTTCTGTCCACCCCCTTTGGTCTACGTAACGCAGGGCAAACATTTCAAAGATTTATTCATCAGGTGTTGTCTGGTTTGACCTTTTGCGTCCCGTATTTTGATGACATCCTTATTGCGTCAGACAATGAAAACGATCACTTGAAACACCTTCGGCAAGTATTCGATCATCTAAAGCAATATGGGTTAAAACTTAACCCCTCCAAATGTGTACTTGGTAAATCATCTGTGTCCTTTTTGGGTTGCTTAATCACCCCTTCTGGAGTGCAACCTCACCCTAAAAAGGCACAAATTATCTCGGATTTTCCGAAGCCTGATACTATCTCTCAGCTGAGACGTTTTCTCGCTATGATCAATTTTTACCGTCGCTTCCTTTGCCAAATGCATATCTTCGCTCGTGAATGCTGCAACATTATGTTTCCGTGCCCCTAACCAAAAACTCTCTCTAACGGTTGATGCGTCTGACATCGCTATTGGAGGAGTTTTACATGCTCAAAGTACTAATGGCCCTCAGCCGCTAGCTTTTTTCTCTCGAAAACTTTCCCCTTCGGAACAAAAGTATAGTACATACGACAGAGAGCTTCTCGCCATATACGCAGCTATAAAATATTTTAGAGATGATCTCGAAGGCTCATCCTTCTCAATTTTCACTGATCATCGACCTCTTACCTACGCTTTCACCAAAAATTCAAATTCCGATTCCCCCAGACAATTAAGGCAAAAGAATTTTATAGCTCAGTTTAGCACGGACATTAGGCATATTCCTGGTCATGACAATGTGGTGGCCGATGCTTTGTCACGCATCGAAGCCATCGATAACTCACCAGTTGATTTCGCTACACTCGCTGCAGCTCAAAAAGACAATAGTGAGTTACAACGTCTGTTGAAAGACTCTAATTGTTCACTACAACTCCGTCCATTAAAGTTTGGCTCAGAACTGTTTATAATTTGTGACAAGAGCAACAATAACATCAGGCCATACGTACCTGCAAACCTGCGTAAGAAAATATTTTGTTCTTTGCACAATCTGTCGCATCCAGGAATTCGTGCAACAAAGAAACTCGTCTTGGAGCGATATATCTGGCCGGCAATTTCCAAAGATGTTGCCGAGTGGACCCGTTCCTGTATTGACTGTCAACGGTCAAAGGTATCGAGGCATAACCATTGTCCCATCCAAGCATTCACGATTCCGAATCAGAGGTTCGATCATGTGCATGTGGATTTGGTTGGCCCCTTGCCACCTTCGGATGGTTTTTGCTACCTGTTGACGTGCGTCGATAGATTCACCAGATGGCCTGAAGCTATCCCTATTGGCGACATAACAGCGGAGACCGTCGCCCGTGCCTTCCTAAATCATTGGATTGCCCGGTTTGGCGTACCATCTGTGATCACGACGGACCAGGGTCGCCAGTTCCAATCGTCGTTGTTTCGATCTTTGACGTCTTTGCTTGGCACGCGACGCATCCGTACGACACCGTACCATCCCCAGAGCAATGGACTTGTTGAGCGTTTCCACCGATCGTTGAAACAAGCCCTGATGTGCCACCGAACCATCAAGTGGACAGAAACACTCCCGTTGGTTCTGCTAGGACTTCGGTCAGCATTTAAAAATGACCTACAGTGTTCGACCTCAGAACTGGTCTATGGCTCTACTTTAAGTCTACCAGGTGAGCTTATCTCTCCATCAGCAGCTCCAGTGGAGGAGCCAGCCATTTTCGTACAACGTTTGCGAGAGATAATGCAAGCATTGGCTCCGACACAAACGTCTGCACACAATAAAAGCAGAATTTTCACCCATCCTGCACTTGAGACCTGCACTCATGCTTTCATCCGACGCGATGGAGTGAAGAAGTCTCTCCAACCTCCTTATAGTGGACCGTACAAAATCGTTGCTCGAACACAAACGCATTTTACATTGCTCGTCAACGGTTCACAATCTGTAATCAACCTCGACCGTTTGAAACCAGCATTTTTCATGGCAGATGCCAACAACGATATCGTGACTCCTCAAGGTTCCTCCAAACACGACGATTTGCCTACTCCTGATGCATTACCACCAGCCTCCTCAAGGGACCAACAGGATCTTCAGAGTCTGCCAACTACTGTTACACGCTCTGGAAGGCATGTCCGCTTTAACCCACGGTACCTTTAACTCCTCGTACCTTCGGTACTTGGAGGGGAGTACTGTGGGGAACTCTTTATTTTCAGCGCCGCTAGATGTCAGCGCTAGCGAACATCAGCGTATGGATGCATGCGCTGGCCTCTGCTCCGCGAACACTGCGCATGGGCAGATGCGCGCGAAGGAAAGAGGACTGGTCAGTAAGTTCACGCAAGTTCAAGCGATAGTTAGTCCGTACTAGACACTGACACCTGTTGGTCAGATAGCGGCTCGCGGCTTGTGACTGTAATCGCGCTACAGTATTTTCCTCTCTGTAATTATTTACCTACGGAAAAATAAAAATCGAATTGTTGAGTTTAAAGAAAAACCTTCTGAGATGACTCTTTTTTTGGAGTATTATGTATGACAATCATCACATCGTGATTTCTACATATATATTTATTTCAAAAGTTTAAGCCAATAATTATTTTCGTATATAATGCATCGTTTTACTAAATTTAATTATAGTTTGCAGTTTCTATAGCAATAATGTTGAACAAAATTGCAGTGTTTAGGTTATCTAATGCAGAAACCGTCACTCCTTATAAGGGGCTACAAAGTCTTAGAAATGTGTTTTTGATTGAGTCCTACCACTGACATGTTTTTTTTTATTCTTAATCGAGACCAAATGAAAAACTTTAAGTAAAATCTAACCATTTGAATCTTTTGTAAATCAAAATTATTTTATGGAATGCATGCAATAAAAATTAAATAAAAGTCGTAGTTGTAAAAAAAATACTATGGAAAATATGGGTCCAATATGTGCTCACTTCATTTTACTGGGTATAAATGCCACAAAGGTTTAACGTCTCCAAATCCTGTTCGATTTATGATCGCAACGTGTTTTTTTACAAATGAAAATTCGTTTTCAGTTACAAGTGCATTGGAAATTCACTATCACTCTATATGAAGATAAATCAACAGTACATAAATCTGTTTAAGCTTGTGACGGATACCATTAATGGAAAGCCAGGTGACTCCTGAAATAATAGACCAAATAAATAATTTGACAAGGATGATTCGGGCCCGATGGTAGCACGTCGGGCTTCGGACTAGAGACGCTCGGTTCGGATTCCGACAAACGGCCTTAAATACTTTCGCGTCTCCACCGTATATGGGCACATTAAATTCGAAGAACGATAAGTACCTCTATGAGATCAGAGAGGGTGAAAGAGAATACGATCCCCTCACATGTCGCCCCTGCTGTTGCTAGATCAAAATTGACATGGTACCAGAGGGTAGTATTGATACACCTATACCGTGTCCCATTTGAAATCAACGATTTTCTTGAATTAAGTGCAAATGCCTTAGCGGACAAGTACCCAGCATTTGCAAACAACATCAACAAATATGGATGATTAAAGTTATTGTCACTACAATGTTATACATTCCAGAGGTTATGAAAATTATTTCCTCTTACTAACTAGACTATTGTCGTTGAGTTCAAATGGGAATATAATTAATCCATATATATATATATATATATATATATACACTCATGGACAAAAAAATTAGCGCACCAAGAAATAATTGCGGGATCGTAACGAAACTTGCAATGAAGGTACATGTCGGGGAGATATGCAAGTGATTAGAAATGCAGCGTGATTACGCATTGCGTATAACCGGTAGAGGGCGTTGAACATCGTACTCTGTGGAGTATAAAACAGGTAACCAAAGCTTGTTTGAGTATGCTGAATCATTTACAAAGGAAGAGCTGAGATAGACATGCCATTACGCCGTGTTCGAAGACAATATAAGCAGTTGTCGCAGTTTGAGAGGGGGAGAATCGTCGGGATGATGGAAGCTGGGTGGTCAGCTAGGCGAGTAGCTCGTCAATTTGGCCGCTCTGATTGTTTTGTGAGGAGGTGTTGGGACCAGTGGACCCGAGAAATGTCATGTACACGAAGACCAGGCTCAGGACGCCCTCGACAGACCAGTCGTCGAGAAGACCGCCACATCGTAAGAAACGAATCCAGATTCGACGAATCCAGATTCAATCTCGACAGTGATGACAATCATGTTCGTGTGTGTAGAGCCCGTGGTGAACGCTTCAATCCTGCCTTTGCTGTACAGCGACACATCGCTCCCACAGCTGGTGTGATGGTATGGGGTGCCATTGTCTACAATACACGGTCACCCCTAGTATTGTTCCGTGGCACCATGACAGCCTAGCGGTATGTTCATGAAATCCTGCAACCACATGTGTTGCCACTCATGCAACGGCTCCCAGGAGCCATTTTTCAACAAGACAATGCTCGGCCTCATACGGCAAGGGTGTCACAAGACTCTTCCGCACTGTTACTACCCTTCCTTGGCCTGCCCGATCCCCAGATTTGTCTCCAATCGAGCATATCTGGGATCATTTGGGACGACGAGTTGGGCATCCCACGAGTTTGAACGAACTAGAGGCAAGGTTACAGCAAATATGGAACGAAATATCTCAAGACATCATACAGAACTTGTATGACACAATGCCCGATCGTATCGCATCGTGCATTCGCGCTATAGGGGGTCCAACGGAGTATTAACTCCTCCGTTCTTTTGCCTTTTTCTCTGAAATAAATTATCTTTTTTCTTGGATTTTCTTATCATTTACTTATATCAAAGTAGTCATTACGTATGTAAAATTTCGTTTCATTTTGACGACTCCTTCTTGGTGCGCTAATTTTTTTGTCCATGAGTGTATATATATATATATATATATATATATATATATATTTTAAAACTTATTCCCGTAAGCAAGCATAATATAGCGAAAACCATTTTGATTCATATGTAATAAATATATCCCGAAAAATCCCCATTATTTTTTTGAAATCGAATTACTGTAGGTGCAGAAATTTCTTCATTTTATTTTTGAAATATAAACTGTTAGAAATAATTCAAAGGATTGTTTAAGGGAAAAATAAGAAAGGGGATCATACGATTTTGGCTTCTATTTTAGTGCAATAAAAATAATGCACAGTTTATTTATATTGAAGTATAAAGCCATAAATTTTAAAAGTCATATTTTCATTAATGAATAGAAAACATTTTATCAACATAAAGCAATAACAACATTTAAAAACACGCTATCTAAAACATAGTCAATGAAAGCATCAAATTAAATAAGCTTATACATAATATTCAGCGCAATAGGTGCTCTAGGTTACATACTATGTAAAACTGATCAAGATTTGTTGGGGTAATAGAATATTCCTAACATAAAGGATCTAATTTTTGAACAGCTTATGTTCCTTTACGTGCTGCTCCTCATAATTTATTTAGGAATTTATTTTCTTCGTTACGTACTTTGCAGAAAATGCATAATTTATTTCATGTTCTAATCACTTTTAGTTCATTAACTCCGTAAAAGAAACTTATTAGATCCTTTCCTGGAACGTTTCAATTAGAAATTTCATTAAGTTCATTTCATATAATGATTTTTGACCACCACATGGGAAAGATGACATCCATTTTTTTCGAACAAAAGAGAAGTAATACTTCTTTTTTTTTTAAATATTTATATATGATACTTACTGGAACTCCTAGAATTTTTTTTATGTAATTTCACAAATGTTATATTTAATGGCAATATTCTCAAGCATATATGTCTGCCTCTCTTCAAAACAATAGAAAGATAGACATATTTTTACCCCTCTCTCTCTCTCTCTCTCTCTCTGTATCTGTTCTCACACATATGTGTATACAGTGAAACTTCCCTCTGGCGGCCAGTAATGTTTCCGAAAAAAGTGGCCGTTTTAAGGGGTGGCTGTCGAAATGTGGTTTCGTCCATATCATTGACTCTAGGGAGTCTTTAAACTGCTTTGTACAATATTAGGGCGTTTATAGAGGTGGTCGTCAAAAAGGGTTGGCCAGCTAGTGAAGTTTTACTTTATATCTATATATCTGTCGTAATGACTACGACATTCCTCCCGTGGATTCCAAGAGAACGCGCACCCCTTTTGTAACTGCAATGTTACACCCGCGTCAAAAAGTTGATCTTACCGTTTAGCATATAAAGGCCTAGGAGAGAGACAAAACAAATAATTTCTGGGAAGAAGCGTCCCTTTGGATAGATCCCTTTCACGGAAAATGTCGTTCCGATGACAATGGCGGCTACAGACTGATGGAGCCGAACTACATTGGCGGCAAATTTTAAGGAAAGGGGCGTGTTCCACAGCCTTCTCCCCCCCCCCGGAAGAAGCAATGAGGGAGAGTCTCGACATGTGGAGCGGTAGTCGTCAGTCGTCCGGATTTTATCTAGATGATATGAGATCTTGACTCACAGGGTCACCAAAACTGACGCGTGCCTAGCTGGAATCTTGGAGAATCAACCGAGTCATCAGATTGTCCCGAACTCAATTTAATTTGTATTTTTTAATATTACTCTGTACTTAGTGTAATGTATCCTTATTTAATCTAGAATGCAAATAAATGCTTTAGTTATCTTAAAGGCTGTCAGTCTTATTTTTAGGGAAAAGTCCTTACACTATCTATCTATCTGTATCTCTCTCTCTCTCTCTCTCTCTCTCTCTCTCTCTCTTTGTAAATATATATGTATTGATCTGGTATTTAACTCAACTCACTTTGACCATTTTGAAACGTAAAGCCACGATGGATAAAGAAATGAAAATTATGCAGGATCGCGAAGTTTGGAAATTAGTTAACCCTCCTAAAGATGCAAAAATTGTAGGGAGTAGATGGGTGTATAATGTAAAATATAACGATAGAAAGGAACCGGTGTGTTATAAAGCTTCCTTCACACGGCTGATGAACAGACCAATATCTTCATTGGGTTCATGCCTTGTCAGAAAGAATGCATCTAAAAGTCTCATAACACGGGCTCTCGTGCACGGCTCAAAGTGATCTGTTAGAATTCGCCAGGCTTCTTTCCCGTCGGTAGTCGATGATATCAAGCTTCGCAAATCAGGACGTAGTCCTTGGTAGATAAAGGTATATGCTCTATCCTTTCTTAACTGCCAGTCGGCAAGCTCTTTCCAAGACGCACCAGTTTCAGCCTTTGGAGTTACACCGGACGTTTCGGCTTTACTGTCAGTTGACTTCTTTCCACTAGGCTCCTCCACTAGGGGCTTCTCGACTCCTTCAATAAAACGCCAGCATCCCCAGTGCCTTAAAACAACTTGCATGTCAATTTTCCAAACTGATTGTAGGAGTTAGTATCGGAATTTGGGATCCTTCCATCATGACGGCCCCCTTCACAGCACTTTCAGGAAACGGAAGTCAGCTTCGAAAAAAACAGCAGCTCTACTGGGAATAGACTGGGCCCATAACCCTGATATACACCACCGTAATAAAAAATTAAATGGAGGTGTATAGTGCAGAGTAAAAAACACGCAATGCAATGTAGAGCTCTAATCTTTTATTTAAAAGTAAAAATGTCGGCAACTAAAATATAGAACATTAAGAGAGAAATTGGACCATGTTTTAGGTGTAAGCAGTATGGTCATCTTATGAAACATTGTACTGTCAGGACTAAATTTCCTAATCATAAGAATCAAACTAAAAGTAAATTTAGAAAAAGTGGGGGAAGTCTAGTTGAAATAGAAGCTAATTCGAGCAGTTCAGACGCACAGGTAGACAGTATAAGTTGGGTAATTGATACCGCCGCAACATCGCATTTTAGTAATAATCGAGACTTATTTTGTAAATTCAGACCGGTTAGTAACATGCAAATGACATTAGCTGCAGGACCGGAAAATAGTCCGATAGAAGGTATAGGTACCATAAAATTTTTAGTCCAGTTAGGAAAAACTCGGTCTGTAATTACGCTTAAAGATGTAATGTATAGTCCGAAGTTGAGACGGAATTTACTGTCCGGATCAAAGTTTGAGAAAGACGGCAATCATTTTGTAGGTTCAGAAGGGAAAATTAGGATTTATAATGCAGACTGGAGGGAGATGTGTTTTGCAAAAAGAAAGGAAAATTTATATTTCCTAAAACCTACGAAATATCTAACTGGAAAGCGGCAAATGAATAGTAAATCTCTTTTAACTTGTAACGTATCTATGTTAAAAACTGATAGTAAAAAGACAAGTAGTGTTTTATGGCATAATAGGTTTTGCCATATAAACCAGGATTACCTAGTAAATACGGGTAAAAACCACTGTGTAAAAGGATTACCTGAATTAAAACAATTAGACGAACATTGTGTCGTATGTAAACTGGCAAAAGCTAAAATAATTTCATTTAAGCCGATAGGTAAAGTTAGGTCCGAAAATCCATTAGAACTTATTTACATGCATATTTGTGGGCCCTTACCCACCATTTCCCAGAATAGTTGTAGATATTTTTTGTCAGTTATTGACGATTATTCTAGGAGGGTAGTTGTGTTTCCAATCCGTAGTAAAACTGACGTGTTTAACTGTTTTAAGAGGTTTCAAGCTCGAGCCGAAAGATTTTTGGGAAGAAAAATACTATCAGTTCGTACTGATAATGGTTTAGAATTCTGTAATAATGAGATGAATAATTTTTTAGAGAAACAAGGAATTAGACATGAACGCACGAATACGTTTACTCCAGAACAGAACGGTGCTAGTGAGCGTTACAATTTAACAGCCCTAGACGGTGTGAGGCCATTACTAAAAGATAGTGGAATTCCAAACAAATTTTGGGACGAAGCATTGCTCTGCTTCACATACGTTTGGAATCGCGTATGTCACAAAGGATTTAAGAAAACTCCATTCGAGTTATACTCTAAAAGAGAACCTTCAGTATCTCACCTCAACGTTTTTGGTTGTATAGCGTACGTGGGAGTGCCAAAGCAGAAACGTAGTAAGTTCGATATGAAAGCAAAAATAGGGATTATGTTAGGGTATGCTTTAAAAACTAGAGGTTACCGCATCTGGCTTGAAAGTGAGCAGAAAATATTAGAAACTTTAAATGTGAGGTTTGATGAAACTAAAAAAGGGGTGGAAGCGTGTCTGGGTCCCAAAAGTACAGAGGTTACTAACTTTATTTTTTCAATGCCTGACTATTCAGATGACGATGACGCGGATATTCCATTTACCAGATCTCCTGAAGTTGAATCTGAGGTATCCGAAAGCCCCTTAATTGAATCTGATACTGGTGAGCTGTTAACCCCATCTAATCAAATTCCTTGGGTTAGAGACGCTGTTGCTCGTAAGGATGGAAGCCGCACTGATATTTACTATCGAATTGAAGGAACTAACACGCGACTTCGTTCTCTAAACGATGTTAAGAAATATTGTGCTAAACATAAAATAGCACTTGATGAGAATTTATTTGACTTTCGTGGTGAAAATCCTCAATCAGGAAAGGTTTCAGAGTTGATAAAGACTAGTAATTTAGAAGCACACTTAACTGAAGTTGATATACCTAAAAGTTATAACGCAGCTGTAAAATCACCCGAAGCATCGAAATGGAAAGCCGCAATGGATAAGGAAATGAAAATTATGCAGGATCGCGAAGTTTGGGAATCAGTTAACCCTCCTAAAGATGCAAAAATTGTAGGGAGTAGATGGGTGTATAATGTAAAATATAACGATAGAAAGGAACCGGTGTGTTATAAAGCCAGGTTAGTTGCACAAGGTTTTTGTCAAACTGAAGGTGATTCTTATGATGAAGTGTTTAGTGCAGTCATAAATTTTACTCTGATACGATTGTTTTTTTGTTGAAGAACGACGGATGAGAAAAAGGGGGCCGATTGATAGACGTACGAGTAAGTTTTTCCCATCCATCAAAACGCGGACGGGATGACGCAATAGAAGTGAGTTTCGCGGCCAAAATAAGATAAGTAAAAAGATATTTATACAGGTTTATACAAGTGTATCTAAACTGGGAACTAAATTTAGGGAGCTATATGTTTTTGGTTAGTCCAGTTTCAAGTTGCATACTGATTCTCATTGTGCTGCTCACGCTATGAACATAACAGAAAACACTTTACATTTCCTTTACAGTCACAGGAAGGGTCCAATTTGTACGCAGTTAGTGGAGATAGCCGTAATTTTAAACGGATGCATACATTACCAGATCTCCATCAGATTTGATGTTACTTTTATAAGGTACAATGGTGACAGAATGAAACTTCACGTTAGACACTGTGGCTTCTTTGTTTTCACTGAGGTGGGATTTTCGGTTGAGAATACTTATTAATTAATAATGGCGCATTCCCTTACCAGTATCAGACAGTTTACAGTACACACTAGAATGAAGATATCTTGTAAATGCAGAAGATTTGAAAGTCGACGAATATGAAGTCCACTCAGCATACGTAAAATACAGTAAGAAAACGAACGGCATTAATCCAGCAAAGACTATTTTGAAACATAAAGCAACCATATAAGCAGACTTGTTGCCCACACTGTTCGTTTCAACATCGTAAAGGTCATCTAAAAATCAATATCAGGCAGACGAGACGGCAAGAGATATGCTCCCCACACTTATTTTTTATATACAAGCGAGTTACATCTTTTTTATTTTCCAAACAATATGTTGGGAATACTTATAAATTTCGCCTTATAAGCATAATTTTAACATTCTCCTAAGCTACACGAATTCTTCTTACTTTTATACTATTAATAAATTTCCTTAAAAATATGCTTATACATTTCAGGCATATTTTTTTCAGATAATGCACAATTCCTGTAATTAATTATTTCATTATTTCCTGTAAATGGACTTATGTATATATATATATATGTGAGAGTGAGTTTGGCAACACAACTGAACTATTACTACAACTTCCACTCCTCACTACTGCGGCACGAAGGACTTTAAGCGGATGTGTTGTTCTGCAAGCTCCCGATGTTTAGCTCTTTTGATGCTTCTGTGTTTATTTTTTAATTTCATACTAAGTGTTAGTCCTGTCTTGTAAACATCGTCTAGTTTAATTAAATGTTCAAAATAATTAAGTCTAATGATTCACTTCTAAAGGAAGGAGTACTAACTCCTTCCTACATGGGTGCTCGGCCCTCGGACTCGAAAAATACCCCTAGCATGCTGAACTTAAAAAAAAAAACTTTATTTTCTTTCGATGATACGACTTGATTTCGACTTGATTTCGACTTGATTTCGACTGGATTACTGTTGTCTGTCATTTTGGATTTGGATATCGAAAGCGAAAGCCAAAGTGATGTGCCACGGACTCTGATGATACTCTGATGGGATGATGAGAACCAAAACCAGAATTGTAAGTAACTTGGATCATATTAAAATTATTTGATGCATACGTTGACGCTTGTTCAAGAAAATTTTGATGATTAAGGGAATTCTCAACTTATTGATGATTTAAGAAAACTGAAAGATATTTCAACGTTCTTTTGATGCAGGAATTTAATTGATGCTAAATTCACTTTTGATGGTCTTTGACGTTGAATTTATCACTTCTGTTTTCTTGAAGAGAATTCTATTTCGATGAAATTATTTGATGATTTGATGAAAATTTCGACATTTAACTTGAAGAATCTTGTTTCCTTGAACAAACCACAACATAACATATATTTTGAAAGATCGCGAATTGAATACTTTTGAAGATTATTATATTATTATTTTGATGCATAATTTTGACTAAGCGAATGTTTATTTGATGACAACTTTGCTTATTTGATGCGCTTTGATGTTGAACTTAATTCTGCTGTTTTCTTGCGAGAATATTTTTTATTTTGCAGAATGCTTTGATGCTTTCGATTTCACAATTTTGATACTTTCGATTTCCCAATTTTGATGCTTTTAACATTAGAACTTTAACTATTATTTTGATGCTGCATTTACATCCTCTATTTTCTTCAACAGTGATTTATTTTGAAGATTAATTTGATGAATATTTTGCTGAAGTAATATCTAACTTGATACATATCTAAATTTACGTCATCTGTTTTCTTCAACCAGAGAAATTATTTTGAAGAACTTATTATTTGATATTTGATGCTTATTTTAGTTCATAATTTTGTTTTCTTGAACAAAACCTGTCTTAAAGATTACTTATTTTGATGCATATTTTGAGAATCAATATTTTATTATTGAATTGGTATTTGAAAAAATTTCGATTTGAAATATTATTTTCTACTTTTGAATTTGAGTAACTACGTATTATAATTAGTGATTTTGGTTTTGAATATTTGTATATTTGTGTACTATAATTGTTTGAACCTAGTATATAGTTATGGCTACTCTCAACGATTACCCCAATATTGCAAAATCATTAAAAATTGGTAGTACGAATCAAATAAAGGTTCTACATCGTTTAATTTTTGGTACAGACGGCGACAGACAAAATCGTACCAGATTACGTAAATTTACAGGTTTTAAACAGCCATTCGTGTTGGAAGCAACGAAACAGAAAGTACTTAAAGAGTTTTCACTTAAAGACTTGATTTCTATTTGTAATCTACTTCATTTAGAATTTTCAACTGACCCAGACAAATGTGCCAATACCATTCTTATGAGTCTTAGTGATTTATCGTTATTAAAAGCAGAATTTTCTGATCTTTCGGAATGCGAAGTGAATGATGACTCACTTCCGGGTGCACGTTCATCCCAAACTAACAGCGTTATAGAGGAAAATAGATCTCCCTTTTCCCCCACCATTGACGCAAAAGAATCTTCGAATAAGCAAAATACACACATTTCCGTTGGTGAACCAGATCAAAATTCATTGCCTTCAGTTGAAACTGCGAATCTCTCTTTCCAGTTGTTTAGTCTGAAAGACGTTGTTGATTTAATAAAACCTTTCTCGTCTCGTGATAATTACAGTGTTGAGAATTTTATATCTGACGTTGAAGAACTTTTTTGTTTATATCAGATAAACAATCCAATTCACCAAATTACTTTTGTTAGAAAATGTTTAACTGGTCCCGCTCAAACTTTAATTAGGTCTATTCGTGGAATTACAAATTGGGAACAATTGAAGCACCATTTATTAGACGAATTTTCGGACAAAATTAACGGTATTCAGTTACATAAATTAATGGAATCTCGACGTATGAAACCGTTTGAAACCCTACAAGAATATTTCTTAGCTATGAGAGATTTGGCACACAAAGGTTCTCTCGATGACTCCTCTCTGTTTGAGTATGTCATAAACGGAATTCCTGATTCAACAAACAATAAAGTTATTCTTTACGGTTGTAAATCCGTCCCTGAATTTAAGGAAAAGTTGAAAATTTATGAACAAATCTTTAACAGATCACAAAATTTCAGACAAAATAATCAGAAAAAAATTGATGCTTCCTACCTCAATGTGAAAGTCGATAATACACGTAGCCCAAATACACAGCCAGTATGTTTTTCCTGTGGCTTGAGAGGTCACAAAAGCAACCAATGTTTGAATAAGTCACATGGTAAACAATGCTACGGATGTAAAGTTTTGGTCATGTTCATGGTAATTGCCCTAAAAGTTATCGAAATTCTAAACCAAAACCTGATTCTCAAAAACCTATTTCTGATAAAACTGTAAATGCACTTTCTCCTGAAACTTCATCGAAAATCCCATGCATGTTGACATTCAACTTGCAGGAATTCAATTGACAGCACTCTGTGACACTGGGTCACAGGCAACCCTCATCAATGAGAAAACCTATCGAAGAATTGGTTCGCCACCATTGCAGCCCACCAACATTCCCTTTTCAGGAATTGGCAAAAACCAAGTTCACAGCATCGGATTCTTTCAGGATTCCATCGAAATTCAAACCATTACTTTACCTGCTAAAATACATGTTCTAGAGGATGACTTGATTCCTTTTGATGTGATTATCGGAATCGACTTTTTACAGCAAACCCAATTTACATTTGATAAAGACGGTATTCGTTTATGCAAAACTCCTGAAAATAACACCTTCGTTAATATTGCTAATGTTTCTGATGATCAAGCTTTCCCATTTGATCTTTCACACATTTTGAATTCTGAAATTCGTGAGGAAGTTCAAAATGTCGTTACTTCCTACAAACCCCATAAAGTTCAAGACACTGAAATTAAAAGGACTATTTTATTACAAGATGAAATCCCCGTAAATCAACGTTCTCGACGACTCCCTTTTGCGGAACAGAAAATTGTAGAAAAACAAATTCAAGATCAGGGCCAAATATGCATGTCTGAAAAACCTCTAACATCTACTCAAGATAAGATTTCTAGGGTAGAGAAAATGGATAATCCAATTGATTTTGAACGTGATGATGATGATGATGATGCCAATGATTTAGATTTGTTTCATGATAATGATGATGGAAAATATTTAGATGATGCTGATGCCAGTGATTTAGATTTGCTTCATGATAACGATGATGATAATGCTTTTGATATTGGAACTATCAAAGCAACTCTTGAACCAAAAATATTTGATGCCGATGATGATGCCCTTGAGAATGAATCCGTCAAAAGTGAAAAGGTTGAACCAAAATTTCAAGTTATTTAAGCTCCCAAACCCCTTGAACAAATAGCAGCTTTCCAACAACTGAAAGGCATTCTTTCACAAAACCCAGTTCTTCATGTTTTTCAACAGGGATACCCATTAGAACTCCACACTGATGCCAGCTCCTTAGGTTTTGACGCTGTGCTCTTGCAACAATCCGATGATGGACAGTTTCATCCTATTCATTATTTTAGCCGTAAA
Source organism: Dolomedes plantarius (assembly GCA_907164885.2). Classification (NCBI taxonomy): domain Eukaryota; kingdom Metazoa; phylum Arthropoda; class Arachnida; order Araneae; family Dolomedidae; genus Dolomedes; species Dolomedes plantarius. Next base: position 158,670,370 of record OU015491.1, read on the forward strand.
ACTACAGTTCAACAAGAAAAATATCATAGTTACGAACTGGAAGTTCTTGCCGTTATTGAAGCGCTAAAAAAATTTCGAAACTACTTGTTGGGAACAAAATTTAAAATTATCACCGATTGTGATGCTTTCCAAAAAACGATGCACAAAAAAGACCTACCAGCTAAAATTGCTCGATGGGCATTGATGTTAGAAGACTTTGATTATGAAGTTTGTCATCGACCCGGTAGACAGATGAAACATGTTGATGCTTTAAGTCGTAACCCCATTCTTGTAATTACCTCAAATGATATCACTCAAAAGGTGAAAAATGCCCAAGACCAGGATGAATTTATATCTCAAATTAAATATATGCTTGAATCTACACCTTCCGATAAATTTTTTGTTAAAAACGGAATTCTTTATAAACTTCATCAGGATGCCGAACTTTTAGTAGTCCCACAAATGATGCAGAAAGAAATAGTGCTAAACGCCCATTCACAAGGTCATTTTGCTTCACAAAAAACCGAATTAATTGTTTCTCGTGAATTTTTCATCCCCCTCCCTCAACTTAAGAAATTAGTTCAAGAAATTATTTCGAATTCTATTCTTTGCATTTTGTCCTCGCGAAAATCTGGAAAACAGAAAGAAAACATACGACAATATAACAAACGGCGTAAACCGGCTTGTAAATACAAGATCGGTGACAAAGTGGCAATACAACGAACTCAATTTGGAACCGGATTAAAGCTCCGACCAAAGTTCTTCGGACCATATGAGATCACGAACATCAACCCCAACGATCGTTACGAAGTTCGAAAGTTAGGACATCACGATGGTCAAACCATAACATCAACTGCAGCGGACAAAATGAAACAGTGGTGCAGAAACTGAACACCAATACCACTGTGTTGAACACTGCTTGATTTTTTGAAATATTTTTCCTTTTTCTGCTCTTTTTTTTTATCTTTTCAGAATTATTGTTGACAACCCAGCCGCGGACGTCTGGAAAGTCAGAACGGCCGTGTGAGAGTGAGTTTGGCAACACAACTGAACTATTACTACAACTTCCACTCCTCACTACTGCGGCACGAAGGACTTTAAGCGGATGTGTTGTTCTGCAAGCTCCCGATGTTTAGCTCTTTTGATGCTTCTGTGTTTATTTTTTAATTTCATACTAAGTGTTAGTCCTGTCTTGTAAACATCGTCTAGTTTAATTAAATGTTCAAAATAATTAAGTCTAATGATTCACTTCTAAAGGAAGGAGTACTAACTCCTTCCTACATATATATATATATACAGTGATTTCCGCTTATAAGAATCACGTTTGTTATTACTGTTTTTGATTCTTATAAGCGGTTGATTCTTATAACCGAAACTTCCCTTTGGACAGGCACACATACACAAATATATACTTGTACATATATATAGACACACAGGCACATATATACATAATTTACCATTAAATACTCTTTAATTTAAGTTATTTATCATTTATTAAAATTATTTTTTATAATTTTAAAAATACTCAATTTCTAAACAAATACTATAACTCAATTTCTAGACCTATAAGTAACAACACATGATTATAAAATCAACAAGAGGCAGCTTCTCTTTGACTACACTTTGGAAGAGCATCATATCTAATTAACAAGTTCTAATTTTCAGAAAAACTAAGAGTTTTCCTTGTTTTTATCATATTTGAATTCGACTATCAAAAAGTTGTAACACTAACTGGCAATTTTGTTAGAAAACTAAAGTGAATACTAGCGACGTATGCTTATTACAGTCTCAGACGAAGATTCACTTTATAGCTTACGTTTCACGGTTTGATTCAGAATCAAACCGTGAAACGTTTGATTCAGCATCTGGTTCATCTGATTCAGCAAAATGGATCCGTTTACGTTTCATGGTTTGAAGTGCTGAATCTACTGTCCCGTTTGCGTAAGTGATGGTGGACACTTCGCGGAAGATTTATGTGTTTCAGGGTCCAGAAATCCGCAACCAGGTAGTAAGTGGTGGGAAAAAAGGAGTGCCTGTCTGGAGAAAAGCGAAATCGGACCCGTGCGGGTTAGATGCCCCTGGGTAAAGCTAATAAGACAGTGTTTAGGAGAAACGTATAAGGAGAAACTCTTATGTTATGTCTAAAGGAATGTATTTTACGACTGTTTTCCACCCCAAAGTTTTATCAATCTTTCTTTTCAAAAACTTAAGAAAGAATTTCGTACCTTTTGAGAGTTCAAGTGGCATTTTTTGGAAAAATGAAAGGAAGGCGAAGATTGCAAACTGATTCTTATAACCGGTGGATTGATTCTTTAAAGCGGAAATTTTAACATGGAAATAATACATTTGTTTTTGTTTTTGCGATATTGATTCTTATAAACGGTTGATTCTTATAACCACTGATCACTATAAGCGGTGGTTACTGTATATATATATATATATATATATATATATATATATATATATATATATATATATATATATATATATATATATATTTATATATATTAATATTAGTTGTAGTATTTGTTTCATTTCGTGAAACTACTTTGTGTTATGTGAGTTTTCCAGCACAATATTAGAAAATTTCTTCTTTTTATACCTATTGTAGTTTTTTCATATAATACTTTAAAGTTTTCTCAGAGAGTGAATCTCCAAAAGTCTAACAAGTTGTGACATTTCTCGAAATTTTCAGCAGTTTTCCGAAACTTTCTTTTTGAAAAGAATATTTTCTCTAACGATACCGCCTATGCTTTCCTCTTTTTTTCCATTCATCACAAAACACATATTTTTAAGTATTTCGTACGGAAAATCAGTAAACATTTTCATAGACTTCCGAGAGATATTTTCTTGATTTATTTTAGAACTCGCTTGTAAGTACTCCATAATTCCAAAGGAAGTGTGTTTACAAAAATTCTAAAATAATTCTTCAGAGAGTTTTAAAATTTTCTCTTATGGACAGAAAAGGATTGCTTTTATATTTAGAATTAAGTTTTAACAACCATTTTTAAGGTACATAAACGAGTCCTTTAATAACCACGGCAAATCTCCAAGTGGAGTATTGAAGGAAGAAGATTAAATAGTTCATTAATAAAATGCCTTAAGATGGTGCAGGAAAATTTTCAAAATTCAACCCTGTCATTCAAGACAGTAGACTGAAAATATACATTTATATTGGGTCGTGTGGGGGGGGGAGAAGTTATCATGTGACTATTTAGGTGTCCTTACTACCGGCAGCTTTAGGTTCTGTGCGATATATTCGATTGAAATTTAGTAAATGTATAAAAGTAGGAAGAATTCGAGTCACCAAGGGGAATATTAAAATTTCCCATTTTGGGAGTCCGAATTACCTACAGCTTTACGTTCTGTGATATATTCGATTGAAATTTAGTAATAGTATGAAAGTAAGAAGTATTAGAGTTGCCAATAGGGGTGTAAAAATTTCCCATTTTGGAAGTCCTTATTGCCGACAGTTTTAGGTTCTGTGGTATATTCGAAGGAAATTTAGTAATAGTATAAAAGTAAGAAGAATTCGTGTAGCTTAGGAGAATGTTAAAATTTCCCATTTTGGGAGTCCTTATTACCGACAACTGTAGGTTATGTGATATATTCGATTTGTATTTAGTAAATGTATAAAAGAAGGAAGAATTAGAATCATCACGGAAAACTTTGTCTCCGTTCAATCGAGTAAATGTGTTTCGTGCCTACACGTACAATCTTAATTATTTTAGTATGAATGGAAAATGACGTGTCCTTTCCAATGATGTGTTGAAGAATTTTAATCATTTTTCGAACCCATAAAATCCCTATATGAATTATTTCTAAATATCCCTCTGATTGCTAAATTCTGTTATCACTGTGTAATATACATCGTTGAGAAACTCTATAATTTTTTACGCATATCAATTCACAATTAATCATAATTACTGTAAATCACTCACAGAATTTTGATATTTTCGCAAAAATTCTATTCCAGAAATTTAAAGTGGAGACTCGCTTTTTCGACTTGCAATTATGAATCCCCTTTATTATATTAAGGGTCCATCACCTTTTCGTCCTCCACGCTCAATTACATCTGTTAAAAATTTTCCGTTACGTTTATTTCCAATGAACCAATTAGCGCGAAGAGCACAGACTCTCGTTACACAACTACTTGACTCAGTTTTAGTTTAGTTTGTGACTAAAAATCAACTCTAATTTCACCCCCGAGGATCTAGTTTTCCCTGTGACGGCATTTCGAAGTGCCGGATGTATGCGGCCGGTAGTCGGTGCAGATTAATTTCTCGTTTCATAAAGCGCTCAGATTAAAAAATTATAGTTTTCATGGTAATAAAATATGTATTGAGCTTTACGCTAATAAGATCCCTTTAGAAACTCAGTCAAGCACTAATTACTTTGAGAATAATACTTAGTTTAGTTTATTAACTTCATAACCGTTGGTGATGCATAAATAACGATGTCCACTTGAGGTTTGTCTGAAAGCCGGAAAAACCCGTATGTCTGAAGAAATGGATGAAAACGAAAGTGTTATTCAGTGAACCATTGTTAATACACTGAAATCTTACAATATAGATGCTGATAACATTGTGTAGATTAATGTAATAAATGAGAGCTCCCCAACCTTTCTATCGCCGCGGACCGGTCAACGTTTGATAATTTTACCACGGCCCGCTGAGGGAGGAAGTTGATTGTTTATATTTTTGATTGTTTTGATTTAATAATTGGTGTTGTTATAATTTTGATGTATAAATGACGTTACGTTTATTTATTGTTCAATAAAAAACTCGTTTTATTTATTTATTTATTTGTTTGGTTTCTTTCAGGAAAGCGCATTTATTTTCAATTTTATGACTGCAATTTTAATTCATAATATTGAAATGTTTAATAAACAATAAACTAATTTAAAATAGTTACAAGATTCCTTCTGTTACAAAGGTATAAATTAGCACGAAACCGACAAAGTCGCACAAACCCGAGAGAAATTCACCACAGTAAATAAAATGGATATAATTTAATGTCCCTTGGGTTGGCTCGGTACCATTTGATCCACGGACCGGTATCGGTCCGCGGCCCGGAGGTTGGGGACCACTGTAATAAATAACGTAAAAATAACCATGAAAGTTGTTCTTGTTTTAAAAATCATGATACATGGATTTAAAAAATTGTTTTAAAAAAACAAGGATATATTTGCGTAGGATAAACCTGTGATTGCAGTGTAAAGAGTGTCAAGTTCGAAATCGCAGTTTTGAGAAAAACGGGGTTAAAAAAAAACGGGTTTTGTAAAGACAGTTTTTTAAAGTTTGATTTAAATTTTCTTAGTAAATTTTTCCAATTGAGTAAAGTGTGTTAAGTACTTGATTGTGACATACCCCTTTAACACTAACATGATTGTGTTTTGTTTCACTTATCCAAAGTTTTTCCTGATGAACAAAAATATTTAGGAGGGGAGTTGGACTTACTTTTCTGCACCCTGCAGTAGCCCTTGACTTTTCAAACACGCATGGTTTGATAACTTCTTTTAGCACATTTTGGACTTAACACCCTTTGCACAGCAAACACAGAAATAACGAGGCACTCCATAAGATAAAACAAAGAAATTATGTACTTAAAACGAAAACGTTAATGCGACAGGGTGCCGCAGAATGGAACCCCCCAATTCAAAGGGTAATAAAAAACGAAAGAAACAATTTACAGGAAAATTTCTTTATATTTTTGAAAAGTACTAACAGTCTAGTTTTTTCCCACTAGGTTTTGGAAATAACATCATTCAGGTGGCACCCCTGCTTCGCGATACACTGCAAAGCCGTTATTGGCGATACATTGCCAAAGTCATTCTTCGGCATTACTCCCCAAGTTTTTCATTACTCTGTTGGTCATCTCCGAGGGAATAGTCACAACTCCCTCACGAACAGGGTCCTTAAGGCTGCTATGTACTAACCCCTTTGGATTCGCTCACCTCAATGTCAACCTATGGAGAAAGTTCGTCCACGGATTGCCAACTTGGATTCAAAGATTTAAAAAAAAAATTGTACTCCGTCATAGAGAAAGAAATTTTACATTTGTATACATTTTTCATTTTTATAATAAAATGCAATTAATATTTTAAAGTTTAAATTATTCGGGGAAAAATCTGGTATAGAGTGTTTTAAACGCTCATAAATCCCTTCGGTGGACGAAATTTAATCCTGTAGCGCTTTGCAGAAAAGTTCAGGCTATCTGACAATATCAATTTTATTTGATCATCAGCATTTATGTACCCGTAAATAGTTGAAAAAAATATATTTAAATTAAAAATTTGAGGGCAGCGCTTAACCCCCCAAAAGAGAGAAAGCCATTACAATCCCTCAAAATGTCAATCCTAAGGGGGGTGGAATTCTTGAACTGTCAACTGGACTCCTCCCACCACAAGAGTCTGCAAGAAGAGGAAAAGGGAAATGTGATTTTTTTTCCTTAGTCCATAGCAGCCTTAAGTGCTTCGAGAGTTTGAAGAAGTCCTTCGAGAGTTCACAAACTTCGGATTTGTGGTATTGCTCTCACGTTTAAAATCCATTGCAGGATTGTTTTCTGATCAGGAGCGACATCCTTTGCATAGTTATAGAGATTCTATGCTCACTTCTACCCAGACTTGGGTGTATATAATTTGAAGTGGCACTCTATTTGAATTTGATGCAAACACAGTTTATACATGAAAGAATGTTTATTGAATTCATTGCACATATAATTGGCTTTTACAGCAATAAGCATACGTACACTTGTACGGAATATAAATACAGCTTTCAAGAACAATATATTTTCTATACTCACGAACAGTAAGTCAAACCAGCAGTACTGCCATGTAAACTTCTGGCCCGCTAAGCACTAGCGCAGGATAACACCTTTTCAACCTTAACAACCTCTCTCTCTTTTCTTAATGACGCTGCGTGGTATTTATACTAAGAGCGTATGCCGAAATTAGCATATCTGAAGCAGCTTCTTTAATTCATTAATTCAAAAGTTCGATTCTTGTGAATCGAATCTTGTGTATACCTTACACTGGCCTCCCTCGAAAAAAAAATTAGGTAACTGAGGTCTGAACGGCTTCAGTTAACTAATTGAAAACGCGTGCTGGTCTGACTTTTTACATAATGGGTGGCAAAGCCAAAAAAACCTTCCACACGTTGTGTGGAGGAAAAACGCCACTACCATTTTACAAAACTAACCCCGAAGGGTCCAGGTGACACCATCAAACAGTGGATTTGCAGAGTTGCGGATACTGGGCTGGCCAACTGCGCCCTAAAAAACTTATTTTAATTTAAAATGACAACATAATTGCACAGCATGACATTTCTTGACTGTTTGTATCTGCTCTTCCCCAATCATAATGCACATGTGTTATGATTTGTGAAGTTAGTATGTTAGTTGCTTGTTATCTGTAGTTAGTATGTATTTTTTTTTCACTACATGTCCCCTTCAAAAATTTATAAAACAACAGTATGCCGTTTTTTTTCAGTGGCTCACTCCTTCCCCTCAAAATGTTTACACAGTATATACAATGGGGAACTTCAAACCAATTTGGTTCGGTTTTATTAAAGGGTGGGAGTTAGAATAAGAAAGTTGATACAAGACTTGTTCCTCATGAATGCAGCAACTTCCTTGCATCAGTCTGTCCAATCCGTGGGACCTCTCTTGATGGTCGCAGTCCTAGTAAAGGTATTCTTTGACCGTGTGGTCATCCTTCGTGCAGCAGGTCGTAGGTCCTGAGGCGCTGGTCCGGCTTGACGATGGACAGGAGGTCTCTTGGGAGGAGGCCAACCTTGCTGGGCGGCAGAAATCTTCCGTTTCCTGTACTTATGCAAAGGAGCTTTAATATTGTCATTCTTCTATTTGATAACCTTGTGTACCTTATGTGTACCACGTTCATCCTTTGATAGAGTTTTTGTAGTGCACACCTTACTTTGCTTCGTACTTTTGCTTGTATCGGTATTAAATTTTAATGCAGATTCTATTGTTTCAACAACCTGACTCTGCTTTTCGTATTTGTGCTTATACGACTTCTTGTTTACGGCCTTAATTACTTCAGTATTTGCAGTTTTAATGCTGGAACCTGAAGGCGCTTTTTCACGTTTTTTATCCCCCTTAACTTTAGTTTTATCCTCTTTTGACGAAAAAGTCTCTTTGAAACTTGCGACATCAGAATCGTTATCATTTAAATTCTTTAACACTGCTTCAGTTTTAGGAAGATTAAGCTTTTCGTACTGGTGCGTTTTAATGCAAACGACGTCTATAACTTCCGAAGCATCAGCTAAACTACTTACAGTATAACTCTGTGTCAACTTTTCATCCTGATTCTCAGTCTGGTTTTCATGTACTTTATTTAAAACCATATTATCAACCTGGCCTACAGCATCCTCATTCGGATGGAAACTTGAAATAATATCATCATTACCTAGCGAGTTCCAACTATCGTTTAAAGAATTTTTATTATCGTCAACTAATAAGTATTCACTAACTTCCGTAACGCATACTTCGTCATCTACTAAATTTCCTTCATTAACAGATGTGTGAATATCATCTAAAATATCAGGTATAGCATCAATAATATCAGGTATAGCATTAATAATATCAGGTATAGCATTAATAGAAGTGTCCGATGATTTATTTTCTAAACCACTAGCATTAGTATCGGCCCTATTTTCAGAAATTTGTACTGGAATTACCGCATTATTCCAGCTAGACTCACTTTCTTTATAAGCCACAAAAATACCCTGACTTTCACTATTCTCAAAATAATGATTACTGCTCGGACAAAATAATACATTTGACCACACAGTTTCAACAGGTTGAACCATATCATGTGAATCAACTTGCCAGTGCAAGTAAGGTGCTTGCATATTATTTTCTTTAAGTGCACTAATTTCATTATAACGCCGTGCGCTTCTATTATTTTGCCTGCGGTACTGCTTACGCTGCTGGTTTGAAACTCGCGAAAAATTTTGTCGCGGCTGTATAAAACTTCTCGTACCTGAATGACGGTACGGGGTAGCGAAGAAATGTCTATTGTCATATTTAGCCAAAGCTTGAAGGAGGGTAACCTTGCTTGTAATTGTTTGATTATCTAAAAAATCTTGAACACTTGGCTTCAAACGTTGGATAACTATTTTTAAGATTATCGCTTCCGTCACCCCTTCTAAATATTCCTCACACTTGGAAATCTTTTCCGTAGCAAAATCTAACGCAGACTGACCTTCACGTTGCCTTAGCGAATAAATTTCCTCTTCAATTTCACTTTGATTAAAGGTCTTTGGAAAAACACTAAGAAACTGTTGCTTGAATGACAAATAGTCAAAAATCAGATTACTGCTTTGCATACACGTGTACCACTGATATGCACTACCTCTTAAAGCGGCTAGAGCAATTTTAAGTTTATCCCCCTCTGGGGTGCATTGTTGCTGAAAATAATGCTCAATTTTCTTTAGGAATTGGCTTGAGGGGCCGCCATTGAAGGTGGCTTCGAATGGCGCAATTTGCTGAACCATAATTACCCGAGGAAAATTTCCAGCAGGATTTTGTTCTACAACACTCATTTTTTAAATAGTATATAAGTACTTGCAACAATTTTATCAATATAAGTACACAGTACACAGTTTTTAATTTCAATTATGTTGTTCGTTACAAATTTAACGCTAACTACCAGGGTATATATATCTTCCGGGCGCCAGTATAGAGATTCTATACTCACTTCTACCCAGACTTGGGTGTATATAATTTGAAGTGGCACTCTATTTGAATTTGATGCAAACACAGTTTATACATGAAAGAATGTTTATTGAATTCATTGCACATATAATTGGCTTTTACAGCAATAAGCATACGTACACTTGTACGGAATATAAATACAGCTTTCAAGAACAATATATTTTCTATACTCACGAACAGTAAGTCAAACCAGCAGTACTGCCATGTAAACTTCTGGCCCGCTAAGCACTAGCGCAGGATAACACCTTTTCAACCTTAACAACCTCTCTCTCTTTCCTTAATGACGCTGCGTGGTATTTATACTAAGAGCGTATGCCGAAATTAGCATATCTGAAGCAGCTTCTTTAATTCATTAATTCAAAAGTTCTTGTGAATCGAATCTTGTGTATACCTTACACTGTGCATACTAAATGTCCTCTGTACCACGGTAATAAAGTCGTTTTTCTTTTGAGAACGCCTCGATAACGATACCGCGATTTTCAGCGTACTTTTGCCACTTCCCGAGCATTCCTAATCCCATCACACCCTTACCAGTGACATTCAGAAATATGGGAGTCAATTTTGTCGCACTCTGTAAGTTAAGAACAAGTTGCGATAAGACAAAAAAGGCCATTTTATGTATACTTTTTCTCTCAATAATGATTTCAGTCAAAATTATGTCTCAATAAGGATTTTAAATTTCCTGTGATATATATAGGGTGGTCATAAAAAAAAAAAAAATTTGCCGACATATTGAGCTCTAGCGGCTGTTCTGTTCAACCGATCGAGGTGAGATTTCAGATATAGTTATTCAGAGGTATGAGCTCGGGATTCGTTAACGGTAACAAATTGACGCTCACGGTTACGGTTATAGGTATAAAAAAATAAAATTTTCGAATGGCAATGCCCATTTTTTACCATCGAAAAAAGCTCAGCACATGCGAAAACACTAAAGAGCGTTGTAAAGGTACGTGTATCACAAAAAACGGACGCGTTATGCACGTACAAAAAACAGCTCTGCGAATGCCAACAAAAACACGATGATGGCACCCATGTAGATAAAAAATGCACTATCCAAATAATAGTTTATTTTATCCGATCTGTGTTGTCATGTTTCATTGGTGTCTTGATTCTGTCATATGCAAATTTCCTCCGTACTCCCCGATCGTGTTTTTGTAGACCGTTCGTAGAGCTGTTTTTTGTGCGTACATAATGCATCCGTTTTTGTGATACACGTACCGTTACAACGCTAGTTAGGGTTTTCGCATGCTCTGAGCATTTTACGACGGGAAAAAGGTGGGCGTTGCCATTCGAAAATTTCGAGTTTCTGTACCTATAACCGTAACCGTGAGCCCCACTTTGTTGCCGTTCCCAAAATTCCGATCTCATACCTATGAATAACTATATCTGAAATCTAATCTCGATCGGTTGAACGGAACAGCCGCTAGATGTCCATATATCAGCAAAGTTTTTTGTGATCACCCTGTGTATACACACACACACACACACACACACACACACACACACACACACACACACACACACACACACACACATATATATATATATATATATATATATATATATATATATATATATATATATATATATATATATATCAGTAATGGTTTGGAAGAAATACAATGAATAGGGTATTTATAAATAATCCTCGAAGATATGAGCATGATTTTATTCCTTTATTTCTATTCATTTTATGAATAGTACACGTTTTTAAACTTTAATTTCAATCTCTGAAAATATATTTTGGTGTCGTTTACTCGAGATATGAAAAAAAGTAATTTTTATTATATCTTGAAAAATCGAGCTTAATGTATCTGAATGCGTAGGAAGAATCAAATAAATACTGATTTGTCATTTATGTCATTTTGATTTGCTTCTACCAGTTGCTGCAAGCCGATATTGATTAAATGATCACGAAATGTGCACGAAATTAATCAAAGTATTAATACTCATGTTATGATAACCCACGTACAGCAATGTGACAATACGAACGCATAACAATATTTTACGTGGCGTTTGAGGTGATGTCGAATGATGTTACTGTCATGTTTTAGCCCGTTTGAGCAATACTGAAACGTTAAATTTATCGGCGCCATTCTGTGACACAATACCCGTTGAAACTAACTTATGTGCTTTGAAGTGTCCAAAATGTTGACACTGTGATGTTAGATTGTCGAGTCGAGGTACGGTAACGTAAATCTAGTAGTGCATTTTCGTAACAATCGTTAATGGTGTGCACGACGAGCTGCAACATCACAGAGGCATGAAGATTGGATTCATGTCTGTAGTCTATCGAAAATTCTTTCTACCAATAAAACGGAAGTCAACGGAGCGATTTCTACACTATTTGTCTAAATGTCTGGCCTTGAAGAAATCGACAATTTCAAGCATTGTCACCAACAATATTTATGATAGTTTAATAAAAAAATCATTTATTATTATTATGCCTCCTGGCCGAAATACCTCCAGACCAGTTCCATGGATAACAGTAGACAGAGGAATGCAGATCTGGTTTACAATGTCGCCACAAGAGTCGGAGTCCCACCGCAATTTAGAGGCCACCACAATTTTGACCGATAATCCCTAGAAATGATATCTGGTGTCTGTGTGTGTGTGTGGGGGGGGGGGTCGTACCTTCACCAGATCTCTTTGACATCATAAAAAGACTTTCCATTATACATATTTAACGTGCCCGTCTGGTGTTTGTGTGTATGTGTGTTTGTGTGTGTGTGTGTGTGTTGGGGGGGGGGGGTCACACCTTCACCAAACCTCTTTGACATCATAAAAAGACTTTCCAGTCTACAAATTTAACATGCCCGTATCCGTCCTAGACACGAAGGTATTGAATGATGTTTGTTCAGATTTCGAACCGAGTACCCCCAGTATTTAATAGTTCTAAAGTAGGCGTGACAAATCCGCGGCCTGTGGACTTCATGCGGCCCAAGACAGCTAGAAATACGGCTCCATGAGATCGTTAACTTAAAAATATCTATGCGAGGACATTTTATGAAGACAATGAGCAATGACTCCCATCGATCTAGATAGTGATGCAATAGTTTCACACAAACAAAGGCCAAATATCCCATTAGTTTTATGCTTATGTTGCCTTCCTTTATGCTGCAGTAAAAAAAGCAAAAATAAATGAATAAATAAAGGAAGTTGTTTCTAAATTTATAATGACTAAGTTACACGTTTGGTGAAGGTACGAACCAAGATAGCTAGAAATACGGCTCCATGAGATCGTTAACTTAAAAAAATCTAAGTGAGAAACTTTTATGAAGACACCGAGCAACGACTGCCATCGATCCAGATATCGATGCAATAGTTTAACACAAAGGTGAAATATCCCATTCGCTTTAGGCTTATGTTGTCTTCCTTAATGTTAAGTAAAAAAGAAAAAAAAATAATATTTTTTAAAATTTATAATGACTAAGTTACACGTTTGGTGAAGGTACGAACAAAGACAGCTAGAAATGAGACTGCATGAGATCATTAACTTAAAAATACCTATGTGAGAACCTTTTATGAAGTCACTGAGCAACGACTTCCATCGATCCAGATATTGATGCAATAGTTTAACACATAGGTTAAATATACCATTAGTTTTAGGCTTATGTTGTCTTCCTTTATGTTACAGTAAAAAATTTAAAAAAAAATTATAATGACTAAGTTACACGTTTGGTGAAGGTACGAACCAAGACAGCTAGAAATAAAGCTCCATGAGATCATTAACTTAAAAATACCTATGTAAGAACATTTAATGAAGTCACTCAACAAGGACTGCCATCGATCCAGATATTGATGCAATAGTTTAACACAAACAAAGGCGAAATATCTAATAAGTTTTATGCTTATGTTAACTTTCTTTATGTTACAGTAAAAAAAGCAAAAAATAAACAAATAAAGGATTTTTTTTAAATTTATAATGATTAAGTTACACGTTTATATATGGCCCAAGACAATTACTTTACCGACAGTTTGGACCAGACGAGCAGAAAAGTTGGACACCCATGGTTTAAAGAAACAGTATTTAATTTTCAGATTCTCATTTTCATTACTTCTTACAGATTAATCATAATCAACTCTGTTATTCGACTTTAATGAAATATCCAAGGATGCATATCGATGATATATTTTGTTCGGAATTTCGATCAACTTCTGTTATGCAAGATTGGAACGTTCCACTCCAGGACGTTTAAAGTCATTTATAATTCTTGAGTGTCACGTGAAGTATTAATCACTCGAAACGGCGATCTCATTTACCCACAAAATTTAAGTCCTTAATCTAAGTTTTAACTTCAAAATAACCATCTTAGTCATGAAATCTACGGTACGTGTTTCAGACTGAGTTATGCATTATCAATTAAGTGATATTTTTAAAGATTGATAGTTTGAACATCGTAGAGTTCATTGAAAATGTTATATGAGAACTTTGTATAAGAAATGATTCTAACAAACACTTTCGCATTTCTCCCTTTAATATTTCTACGGAACTAAATTTCAAAAAAATTCACGTGAAAAATTCATAACATTCTACAGGGAACAATTTAAACAAATTGAGCATTTTTCAAAGTAAAATTTCAATTCTTTAATTATTTCATCCTGAACAAAGCGGAAACAAATTCCTAGACGAAATAGAAAAACTCTGTGAAACAGCTTTGTAATTCTTCTTTCACTAAATTCTTTTCCTATTTGGTTTTCAGGAAGTTTAAGAAATAAAATTGTAAAAATTTACCGAAAATCATTTTACTAAAAATCACATGTGCATTAACATAATAAAGGAAGTTTTTTTGTCATCATTTGAAATTAGTAAAATTAATATTTCGAATTGTTACCTTTCTACAGTTTCCGAAATATTTAAAATTACTCAAAGTGTATACAAATATTTTTTCTCGAGAACTACCGTTTGCATTGAGAACTTTTTAAACTTTTAATTTGGCTTTATTTTCAGGACATGCAGAAAACTGACGGCAACAATAAATGTGATTTCTGAGAATAAATATTTTAAAGAATGTATTTTTAAAATGTTATTATACACTCTAAGCAAATATCTGAAAGTTAACGAATTGTTAGATGACTTCATATATATATATACGCCAGGAAAATGGTTCTAATACCACTGTTTGTAACATGGTTATCTATATATAAAATAGTACCATAACTGACTGACATACAACGCACAGACGAAACCGCTGGACCTAAAGGGCTGAAATTTTGCATGGCGATTCTTCTTATAGTGAAGGGGTGCCCTAAGAGAGATTTTTGAAAAATTCTTCTTAGATTTTTTTAAATTATATTTTAAGCTGTTTTAGTACATTTTTTTAAGTTTGCATTTAAAATAAGGATTTGAGTATTTTAAAATAGGGATTGATAAAATTTATATCACAAGAAAGATCATAAAAATTCCTTTAATATGAAATCTTTTTCGAAACTTTACCTCTATATTCTGATTTTTGGTGAATTTTTAAAGATTAATTTTTAGAATTTAATTTATTAAATGCTGATCACGTGATTTCTTTTTCTCGTAATTTAAATAAATTTATCGTCACGTGCATAACAACCAAATAGACAAAAAAAAATTTTTTTTCTTGCTAATGCGGAAGACTTATTTTGTCTATAAAATTACTCTTTACGATTTTTTTATAAATATATATATATTTTTCTACATCAATTGTATATATTGATCGTCGTATATATTATAAATAAATAAATATATATATATATATATATATATTTATTTATTTTTATGGCATTAATTGCATACATTGACCTTTGTATTTAATTTGAATGTTCTCCGTAGCGAAGTGCGATTTCAGCTAGTATATATATATATATATATATATATATATATGTGTGTTTGTGTGTGTGTGTGTGTGTGTGTGTGCATCTATTTATTTATTTATCTAGAATTATTTTATTTCAAATGTTAGTGAAATGTTCAGAAATTGAGAATTATTTTCAAATTTAAAATAGAGTAAAATTATTTTAGTAGGACGTATAGATCCAAATTTAGATAGATGTGCTTTTAAAATATGATACATTAAACTATTAATAAACATATATAATATAAATATTATTTTCTGCGATACAAGAATATTAGAAACTTGGGTGTTACTGACCACTAACGATCTTGACATTCCCCTTTTAGTGAGTTATTTACAGTTTTTGTTGTAAGGATTACATAATTTTCAAAATATAGTATCAGATTATAAACTAAAATAATAATAATAATAATAATAATAATAATAATAATAATAATAATATAAGGACATCATGCTGGTTAAACTACAATAAACTTATTCAACTGAGTTTCATGTGTATTGTAACTTTTTATGATTTATTGACACTTTATTTTATTACCCTATATTTTTATTTAGTGTCTGAAAGTCAGGTAATACTTTAAATTTAATTTTTTTTAACGTAGGATTTCGTTCCTCCATAACGGTCCTCCGGAAAAGAAAATTTCAGACGCTAAAACCGTTCGTCGGAACCTCGCGAGTTATAATTTTGGCAGCGCGCCAACCCAGTCTGTATCGCTTAGATAAGCAGTAAACAGTTAAACAGAAAAGTACCAAAATACGTCAAAATTTTGACATACATATATGTATATATGCACATACGCACATATATATAGATACATATACTGAAGTGCCACTGAATACCTACCTAGTAACGAGTTGGGCCTCCTCTGGTCTTGATAACGGCTGCCACACGACGAGGCATAGATTCAACAAGTTTCTGGAAACGTTCCACGGGAATGGCTTGCTAAATATTGGCTAAAGCTGTCCATAATTCAGTAAGGTTCTTTGGTGCTGTGTGATGACCTTTCACGCCTTGTTCCAAAACATCCCAAAGATGCTCAATAGGTTTTACGTCTGGGCTTCTAGGTGGCCAATTCATGACAGAGAATTCAGAGGAATGCTCATCCAACCAGCCAGTAGCCATCCGGGACTTGTGAGAGGTACAGTTGTCTTGCTGGAAAACTCCATTACCGTGCGGATAACAGAACAGCATAAACGGATGGAGGTGATTACCCAGCAACTCTACGTACCGAATTGCATCGAGGGAGGTTGGTACACGCACCAAAGATCCCAAACTGTGCCACGAAAAAACACCCCAGACCATGATTGAGCCACCATGCCCTTGTACAGTTCCAGCCAGGCATGCAGGATCCATGGCTTCATCAGCCTGACACCATATTCTCAGCCGTCGGCGTTAAGTAGTCGGAATCGAGACTCATCACTCCATGCTACTCGTTTCCATTCCTCTACACTCCAGTCTCTGTACTCACTTGCCCAGGCAAGATGTGCAGCCCGATGGCGAGTATAAAGCAATGGTACTCTCGTAGGTCGACAGCTCCCGAAACCCATACGGTGAAGCGAGCGTTGCACAGTCCGTTTACTGACTGTACGACTGCACCGTCATTAAACTGGGTGGTAATTTGAGCTAATGTTTGGCTTCGCTGGCTACGTACAATACGCCTGAGCCGTCTCTCACCACGCACTGTCAATGCTAATTGTCCTTTGCAGTTTGCCCGATCGCTAGTTTTTTTTTCCACCATCCATGTATTCTTGGTATACTCTTGACACTGTCGACCTTGAAAATCCTAGCTGTCTGACGATTTCGGAAATTGAATGGCCCATGCGTCGCGCACCTACGATTTGTCCGCGATCGAAGGCGTCTAAATCAGGCAGTTTACCCATAATGGCAATTGCAACAACTAATTCAAAACAACCACAATACGCGCTATATATGCAGTTACCACAACGCCCTCACTTGCGCATACATGATGTGCAGCGCCACAGAATTTGCATAGGCTTTGCTATCCCTAATTCAGTGTATATACAACAGATATACATACAAAACAGGTAAGCAACGATAAGTAATCCTACATTAATATAACCCACGGTAGTTTCGTTAAAAGAGACAACCTGATTTATTTATTTTTTTTTTTTTTTGCATACTGTCATGTTACTGTTATGCTGATTTATAAAAGCGAATGTTAAAACTATATCAAGAAATTAAAAGTAAAAATACAAAATTCCTATAATGGAAAATATATTTTGACTGATTTAATTTTTCTTCATGCATAAAATTAGATTATTATTTAAAAACATTTTAGTAAAATTTCTTTATTTTAGTTAATTATCATGATGACTATCTTCTTTTAAGTTTGAAAAGATCAGACATGATGAAATTAATAAATTTCGGTTTTAAATGTCTGAGGCATACAGACGACTCATAAATATTTTTAAGGAGTCAGATAAACTCTTTTTTAGGAAAATATTCAACGCATTTTTGATTTCCGATGTTATATAAATCTCTGGATGCTTCTAAGTTTTATATTACCGACTGAACAGATCAGTTGTCTTATTTTGTGTAATGAAGTCTATCATTTATTTTAAAGAACTGCATTCATGAGGCTTCTTTATTAGGATAAAAACTTGCCCGAGAAAAGAAATGCCTCACTGAAATTATATTGCTCGCGAAGAGTAAAATCTCCTACGGCACAAATAAAATTGTAAATTCTAAGAAAATGTAATATTCAGCTTTTTTGTTTGTTTGTTTGATGTTTTTTTATGATCTCTAAATTTCCAAAGATACTCGAAAACCAGACTTATTCCCTTTGTTTTTTTATTAAATTGCACGGAATATGTCAGAATAGTTAAAATACGAAAGTCATATTTCATGTTGAAACTTTTCCGGCATTAAAGAATTCCTTGGTTTTGAAAATGTTGCGTAATACAATATATGATGCTAGCATGTCATATTTGTTTCACGATAAACACATCAAACAGAGTAGTTTCTTGTGCATGCAGCATTAACAATTTTGAGGGAAGGAATGAAAGGATAATATAAATTTCATTGTAGATTTGAATAAAAGGTAGATAAACTGAGGCCATTTTTAAAGTGAGCATTATGATTCATAACAAATAATGACAACCAAAATGAAACTAATTGTAAAATTATGATTAACATTTTAATTAAATGATTAAATCTTATTTTGAACTGTTTAACAGCAGATACGTAGTGTATGAGATGTAAAGGAGAAACGAAATCTCAATGATGCTGTCTTCTTAATTAGGTGACTCCATATGTTTTATTCAGGTTTTTTAAGTATTCATTCTAGTTTATGTCATGCTACTGGTATTCATATATTGGTTTGTTGGTATTCACTTGAGGACAACACATAAGCTGTAAGCAATTTTTATATATCCGTGGGCTCAGAACTTCCAACCCTCAGTTGGATATTTATTAGAAGATATGAGAGGAAATAGAAGCTTACCGTAATTTCGCGCGTATAGTCCGCGGACTATCTGTGTTTAAAATGCGAATTTTTGAAGCTGCGGACTATCCACCAGTGCGGATAATACGCTGGTTGTTCACGGTTAAAATCGTTGAAATTTAAAAAACACGCTGTCGTGAACTGCCGGTGATCAAATATAAACAACAGCGCGGGATTCCAAGAAAACATTCGTATGTATCGTATCGTATCGATAGTAAACCATAGAGCATAGTGCAGAACGAATGAGTAGTAGCAAGTAGAGCTCCTAAAATCCAGGCTGACGCATCAAGCGGAGCCGGGATATGAGCACTCACTTAGCGCAACCAGAATCTTGTATCCCAGTATCCTTCGTACTGCTTTAGCACAACAGCCGGGAGGGTAAAAAGTAGTTGATGCGTCAGCTCGGTTTTTAGGAGCCTTAGTAGCAAGTACCTGGAGTACGAAAAAAAATCGTGATTCATTTACTTATAGCGTGGTTTGGCAACACCGAGCGAGTGGGGTCGAAGGTCACATTTCATTACCACTTATCACGAGGATAGCACGTTGCACAGTATTTTGTTTTCGTATTTTGTCTTTCATCTTCGATAACGTTGATCCAACATTATGTCTGTGAAACATCGCCGGAGTTTTACTACTGAGTTTAAACTCAAGGTAGTTGAGAAAGCTGAAAAAGATGGAAATAGAGAAGCAGGCCGTTATTTTGAAGTGGACGAGAAAGCGGTGAGAAATTGGCGCAAACAAAAGGATGTGTTAAAAAGCATGGGAAGAAAGCGATCCAATCGGCACGGAAAAGTAAAATGGCCATCTTTAGAGGAAAATTTACTGAGATGGGTTCTCGACCAAAGAAATGGCGGACGCTCCATTTCAACAGTTAAAATCCGTCTCCGAGCGAAGTCCATGGCAGAAGAGATGCAGATAACGGATTTCAAGGGAGGAATAAATTGGGTTTTCCGCTTCATGCGTCGTAAAAACTTGAGAGTTCGCAGCAGAACGACAATGTGTCAGGCTGTTCCGGACGACGCAGATGAAAAAAAAGCTTCTTTCCTTCAGTTTACAAGGAAAGTTATTGCAGAAGGGAAGTATTCCCTAAAAAATATTATAAATATGGACGAAGTTCCATTAACATTTGATTGCCCACCGAATCGCACCGTCGATACTTGTGGAGTGAAAACAGTATCAATAACAACAACTGGTCAAGAAAAGACACATTTCACAGTGATGCTCGCCTGCTGTGCTGACGGCACAAAGTTGAAGCCGCTCTTAATCTTTAAGAGAAAAACAATTCCCAAGGAAAATTTTCCTCGAAGCGTCGTAATACGGTGCAATGAAAAGGGTTGGTGCAACGAGGACATTATACTCGATTGGTTTCAAGAAGTTTGGAAGAAGAGAGAAGGTGCCTTTTTCAATTCCAAAGGAGTACTAATTATGGATTCCATGAGGGCACACATAAAAGACAGTGTAAAGGCGATTGCTAAAAAAAAACATTGGTGCTGAACTTAGCGTTATTCCAGGAGGTTTAACAAAAATCCTGCAACCTCTGGATATTTGCGTGAACAAAAGTTTCAAGTCCCACGTACGTGCTTACTGGGAGAACTGGATGTCGGAAGGTTTACATACTTTCACAAAAGGAGGAAATATGAGACGCGCTACATACACTGAAGTTGCCGAATGGGTCGATAAATCCTGGAAAAGTGTTAAAGTGTCAACCATCCGATCGGGATTTATAAAAGCCGGGATTGTTAGTTAAAGCGAGGAAATCACTGACAGTGAAGATAGTGATGCTGAAAATGAACTTTCGGACACTCTTCCCGAAAATATATTAGAACTGTTTAATTTTGATACCGATGAATCGGAATTTGAAGGTTTTCGTTAATGTAGTAGAATGTGTGATTAATTAAAATATGATTAATTAGTAAGCACTGTTTTTTATTTGTATTTAGCGTTTTATTTCTGAAGGTATATTAGTAAGTAAGTACTTTTTTTCTATTTATACTTAGTTCTTTGTTTCTAAAATACATTAATATTGCCGTATTAAAATAACGTAATTTCGGACGTATAGTCCGCAGACTATCCGGTGGTGCGGACTATCTGACGATTTTTGAAATTTATTTTATATAAAATCGGGTCTGCGGACTATACGATGGTCCGGACTATACGTGCGAAATTACGGTACATACACAAAAGAATATTTTTTATGCCGAACGATGAACTCTGGTGATGGATGGTAAATTACAACTCCTCTCACAAGCCTTTTTTTACAAGTCTGATATTAACCGCAATTTTTCACTCATGCGAGATTCAAACTCATATCCCCAGAGTGGCAGGCTGGTGCCTCAGGCAGTTTGCGTTTGGGCGGCTCAAGTTTTCTATATCCCCAATAATCCTCAAGATTGGCGCTATTGTCGAACTAAACGATACAGCTGTTCCACAGATCGGGACGTTTTAGTGATAGCACACGCATTTAATCTCCCCAAACTGAAAAACTCTAAACCTTCTAGTCTGCAACTACATGTGGATCTCCTACATTATTGCGGAATTCAGGAGCGTTTATTTACAACTCATAACTCAATGTCGCTATGCAGCTGTTTTGCACTTCGTGACATTTTGCTGATTGTGCACGCGTTTAACCTCTCCAACTTGAAGATCTCTAAACATGCTGGTCTGGAACTAGTTAAGAATCTTATTCACTGTCGCGGGCTATTAAGGAGCCTTTATTTATAACTCATGCCTCAGTAATTCTGAAGAAACTGAAACTGAACGCCTCAACATATTTTACCCACTGATTTGGCTGCATGGGACTGTATGTTAAGCATTTCACAATTTGATTTCTGACTTTTTTGCTTTAATTTTATTTCGTAAAGTTTTCACACATGACACTGTATTATCTCCTGAAGCGAGAAAAAGCAACAAAAGTATAAAAAGTAAGCATATTAGGATCTGGTACACAGTAAAACTGTGGAGATAAAACGATCATTGTATATTATATATTCATCCATAAACCAAACAAACAGTGTCCATCGTAAGTACCATTTCATCAACAAAGATTTGTTGCCTCTCCTGAATGTGTACAAACTTCACAACGCGACTATGAGCCAAAGCAGTTCCGATTTTAGGATTAAAATTTCAATCTGTAAGGAATACACCTCAGAAATGACAAACGTTTCCCCACGTTCGAAATTAAAACTGCATTTGTAACTTTTATAATAACAACACGTCAATTAAAACAAAATCTCTGTTCTATCGGAAATTATATTTACCGTATTATCCTCTTATCTGTTTTAAATGATATTGCCCCATTCTAAATTATTAACTTGTCAAAATCACACGAATATAAGTCACCGTAATATAAGTCACAGATTTTCTAAGTAAACCTGCCCAAATAAACGTAATATGCGAAATCCCTAAAATACGGTTACCGTAGATCCCATTCAATAGGTTCTCAATGAGCTACAATGTGTAATACCTTGGAAAGAGGAAATGAAAGGACAGAAATCTTTCGCAATTAAGTTAGAATTAGGTGGTATTAGATACGGATTAGCAAGGAAACTTAAGACTTAGACAATAAAAAAAACACAGGATTCATTATTAAATGCTTCCCCTCTTACTTCTCTGTATTTATTTTGCATTAAGAACCTGTAAGGCATCTATTTGAAGAGTCTAGTGCTGTCTTGTAATAAGATTAAAATGTTGCGCATGATTTGTTACGATATTAATTATTGATACTTATGTATAAATAAACGTATCCTTTTGAAATAAAATAGAAATTTGAGGATGCTAACAAAATTTCAGCATTTTATTTTAGTAGTAAATTTTCAAAATTTGTAGCAAAAAAAGATTGAAAAGTAGTTTGCAAGTGAATATACAAAAACTATCATATCGGTGTCTGTATGAATGCATGGTTTAATTTAAAAAATATATTTTAATATCAGTTTATTAGACTAAAAATGAGATTACTGGATTGTGAGGATTTTTTGAAAATTACGGGTTGAATTTTTTGTAAAAATAAGCGTAAGCATCTTACCCATAACTTCCCAAATAACTCTCCATGAGAGCAGAATAATTGCTTATTGCATTGTGATTATGGATCGGTAAGTTATAACATCTGTAACTTGTATCGGACATAATGAGGGAATATTACTCATACCTTTCGACTGTCAGAGAAATCTATACGGGTGATGAAGTCAATTGACACGGATCAACCTCCGTAATGTAGTTTCGCAGTAAAATAAATGGGCTGTTGTTCCATTTACTATTCCATCCATCCATCAATGGATTTCTAGTAAACATACGTATATATATATATATATATATATATATATATATATATATATATATATATATATATATATATATATATATATATAACAGATGTTTAACATTAACATAACCAAAACGACAATTGCGACCATATAATGCTCTAAAAACATATATCAAGGTTTACATTTAAGTACTTAAGCAGAAAGAATGTGGAGGTGGTATAGTTGATGAATGGGGGGGGGGGGGTTGTGACCCCCCAACCACGGTCAAACATGTTTTCCGTATAGATAACACTCCCGGAGATGGGCTACAACACCAAGACTGTTAGAAACAAATATTGAAAAACATTTAAAATTAAACAGACATGTTAAACCATAGGATTTTTTTAAATATTGAAGCTAACAATTAATTATGATAAATAATTTCTATATCTTTTAATCATTAAGATAAACTATAAATATCTTAAAATATTATAATACAAAAATACTAAAAACTAAAATACTTAACTCCACGGCAAGCTAGTGTCACGGATCACTTAGCACACACACATTTAAAGTCATAGTAGAGATTTTCAATGACGTATTAGGGAATCTGACGTATTAGGGAATCTGTAATGGTGCCAACTATATGTTAAAACGCTTCTCGAAATCTGTATTATTTAAATTAAAAAACTGGGTAAGAATGGACTTCAGGAAATTCACAGGAAAACCCTGAGCAATGGCTATTGCTATGAATTTATTTACTCTGATATCCATAACCTTTGTGTTCGAATGTAAACGTTGGCAACGCACTAACTGGTTTATAACTACATGACATTTAATATTTAAGTGTAGAGCGTTATACCAATACATAATCCCGACAGTTTTAAAATTGTAATAATCACGTTTATCATAAAGACTGTACAGTATTATATTTAGATTATTAACATTTAAACATTAGTCCAAAAATACCAAATTGCCTTCGCAATCTTTATTAGTCTCTACCATTTTAAGATTTTTGGGATAAAAATTAATATCTATTGAATTTATATTTTCATTAAAACATATTAGTATATCGTCAACATATCTGAAAAACCTTAGTTCATTTAGAATCATAACGCCTCTTTCGTAAAAGCACAGGTAAATATCTGCCAATGCCGAAGAGCATCCTCCACCCATCGGTATACCATGTATTTTCTTAAATAAGTTACTACCATTATATAGTATGGTTTCATTTAGAACTAGGACTAGTAGCGCTCGAACTTTATTTTATCACAGATAACTCCAGGTTGTTGGAATTAAATAGATCCGTAAAATCGTAAATTTTAAAGCTAATTATATCACCTTTACCTTTTTCTGTTTTACTATTTCTAAGCTATTATTAATG
Organism: Dolomedes plantarius; assembly: GCA_907164885.2. Lineage (NCBI taxonomy): Eukaryota > Metazoa > Arthropoda > Arachnida > Araneae > Dolomedidae > Dolomedes > Dolomedes plantarius. The sequence continues at coordinate 158,694,992 of OU015491.1, forward strand.
AAATAATAAGTTCTTTACTAATTTTGTTATAAACGATATTAAGTATACTCAAAAGTTTAAAGTATACTCAAAAGTAGCCAGTTCCATAATTCATTAAAGTATTCAAAGCCGTATTTTCTGTTATTTGACTGTTATCTCTGATATTGTAGCAGTAGTGTTCATTGTCTCCTGTCATATTAATTTTACAATTACAATGACCAGGAGAAGCATCAACTATATTTTTTCAAAATATTATTATAAGATATTTATAGTTTATCTTAAGGATTAAACGATATAAACATCATTTATCTTAATTAAGTATTAGCTTTACTATTTAGAAAAAATTCTATGGTTTAACAGGTCTGTTTCATTTTAAATGTTTTTCAATATTTGTTTCTAACAGTCTTGGTGTTTTACCCGACCTCCGGGAGTGTTGTCTAAACGTAAAACATGTTTAACCGGGGTTGGGGGATCAACCCCCCCCCCCCCAGTCATCAACTATACCACCTCCACATTCTTTCTGCTTAAGTATTTAAATGTAAACCTTGATATATGTTTTTAGAGTATTATATGGTCGCAACTGTCCCTTTGGTTATGCTAATGTTAAATATCTATTATATCGTAAATATTTTTATGCGAAGCTTAGCGCCTAAAATTTATTTACTCATTCTTTGTTTCCTATTTAAGTATTTTACGTTTGTATACTATATATATATATATATATATATATATATATATATATATATATATATATATATATATATATATATATATATATATATATATATATATATATATAGAACCATTAAGCGAAGAATTGTTTCTGAAAGTTATGATCTTCAAGATTGGGATTTTGACCCTGTCGAGTAGTCAGGGAAAAACTCTAGAAGACAGAATAATCAAGTTACAAGTGGACTTTCCGTCGATCACTTGGAATATCTGCGGTTACAGTTTAAAAAGTCAAACTTACGGGATAAAAGATGAAGAAAATTCAATTGTTTCATGAACATAGCTTAGAGATACAATTTTTTTAATTCAGCTGTTTTGAACTTAAATACTTAAATATAACATACATAACCTTTATAATGTAGAAAAAAATATTTCATATTTAAAATAATATTTATCACTGTTAATAAATTAATAACTTAATAGTATGTTTCAAGTTTTTACTATTTTATTTAATGGGGTATTAGGATTTATTGAATACAATTTCAAATATCGAATAGCTCTTAAGTATTTAATTATTTTTTAGTAAAAATTTATTTATTTAACTTATGAATACTTAATTAATCTTTATTAATTTAAATTAAATTTATTTATTTACCGTATCATATTAAACTGCATTCTTAATATATTAAGGATTTTTGAAAGTATAACTGAGATTGTTTTGATAAGTATTAAAATGTCTTTGTTGAAACAAAATCAATCTGATTATTCATGTAATTACTCCCAGTATTCATGTTCTAGCATAAGGAAGACTTTTACGATATGAAAAGATACTGTAGTTAGTGTAATTGCGACCATTAATCCAGATAATTGTGAACGTAATTTTCCAACTTATTGGTAAGAAATGGGGAAAAAAAATTGAACTAAGTTTCTATCTGGCTGATATTTCGCCGAGTTACAGTACATTGATTCTGGGTTTTGAGAGCGTTTAAGTAAGCTTAATTGCTTTCGCATAGAATTTTATGAAGTAAATATATTTTTAAGCCTTTGATCTTGAACTACTTGTTTTCGAATGTCATTATACACATTTAGCTATTAGAAATATCGAATTAGCATTCTGTAATGTATTTTGGTTTCGGAAGAATCAAATAGATAATAGTACTATTTTAATTGGTTAATATCATATAAAGAAAGCACGGTATGCGAATCATGATTATTTCTAGATATATTCTGTACATTTTCTTAAGAGAAAAGCTATTTTATACTTGATATGCGTAAATTTTCCCATATATTTTAAAGGCATGTAACCATAAAACACTCTGCTGAAATGTGCTCAATATTGGTGCGCATTTCATTGGTGTTAATGAATAAGTTAGTTTTATGTCTTTAAAATGAAATTTAATAAAACTGTAATAATTTAGAAAATTGCTACTTAAAACATTATGTGGAGGTTTTTCTACTATTCATTAAGGCACCATTCATAGCGTTCGGGATTGAAATTACATATTTGTTTACTAACAGCCCGTGATAACCACTTGCCTATGAAATCATGAATATAGATTCTTCTGCAAAGAAGTTAATAATGGAATTTCTTTGAGAATAGACTGAAATATTTAAGTTACAGGCAACTTACTAAAATAATTTTTAATTTAAAACTCGGTGTTTAAGTATATTATTTGAGGTTTGGTGAATTTGTTGACGCCAAGTAGTATGAATATTTTACGAGGCATATTAAATAATTGGAGATTACATTTAAAGAATCGGGATTCAGAGAGTATATGTTAATTCATTACATCTACTTTAGGAACCGTATTTACATTAGTTAAATGCGTATTCTTTTAAAAGTATAGTCTTTTCATTTCAAGCCACCTCTTATTATAAGCCTTTATTTACTTCCTATACTATAAAATATTTTTTTTTTTGTTTCAATCAGTAACAAAAATTTCTTCGACTAAATCATAAATTCAAAGAATCTTTTAGCGTCTAAAAAGTTCTTAGCCACTTTACACAATAAATTAAAAATATGTTTTTTGCCTCTAAAATAGTTTATTTACTTTTTACGATTATAAAAAATTAAAATAAAAAAAGTTTTATAAAAAGAGGTAAAATAAATTTAATGTTTAAATATAGCAATAATGGAATGTTCATATGAAAGAAAGTTGATAAGAAACATATTAGAAATAATTTCGTATACGAGACAGATGCTTGCACTTTAGTATAATAGCAAAAACTCGTTTCCAATTAATTTCTTTTAGGTTTTAATAGTTTATATTGAATTTCATGAGAAAGGAAAAGTTTTTCAATTTAACTAAAACTCAGATGAAACAATTAAAATTGAATTCCTGCATTGACAACGGAATAAAGATTTTAAAGTTTACGTATAAAGGAAGTAGATTCATCACTTTGCGATTCTGAATATTTGAAAAGTGATGATAAAACTTTCAAAAGAACAGATCTTAAGAGATATTAAAATTGTGCACAAGTGATCCTCGTTCGATGAGAGTCAATTTTACATGTTATACTTGAAAATGGAAATCTTCTTATAAATAAGTTTCATGGCTAAAACTCACTTGTAAGAAACACATGTAGTGTATACATTTTTTTTCTTTCTGATAAAGTTTTTTCATACGATTTCTTATATTCAGTTTGCAAAAATTAGTTTTGAAAAACTTATAATGTCCATCAACATTAGTTATTGTTAACCTCCTTACAAACAGTTTCGAAAGTGCTATTAAACCTATTCATAACATAAGTTTTTTTCTGAAAGATATGATCTTAAAAATTGAGGAAAAAAGGCCTCATGAATTGAAAAATCAAGTGTTGAGCTTGCCCAGCACAAAAGAGTTTGTTACAAATAAACAGTTTGTTGAAACTCGATGAAGCTTGAACCATATTTGCTTGCAAAATAGCCCCAATTCTTACTTAATAGTTTGTCTTTTAATTAATTTTTTTTGGCTGCCTATCTTATATCAATCGAAAATGATAGGTATGAACGAATATCATCAACGATTTCTTCTATTCAAGTTGCAAAAATTAGTTTTGAAGAAAGTATAATTTCCATCAACATTTGTTATAGCTAACCTCCTTAGAAACAATTTCGAAATTTCTATTAAACCCATTCATAACATAAGTTTATTCCTGAAAGATATGATCTTAAAAATTGAGGATAAAAAGACCACATGAAGAGAAGAATTATGTGTTGAGCTTGCTCAGTACAAAAGAGGGTGTTATAATCAATCACATTGGTGAAACTCGATGAAGCATTAACCATATTTGTTTGCAAAATTGCACAAATTCTTACTTAATAGTTTGTATTTTAATTATTATTATTTTTGCTGCCTATCTTGTTTCAATCGAAAATGCTTTCTTTCCATCAATACAGGTATTTATATAAAATTTCGTTTTTTAAATCGTTAGTTATTGTGAATTTATTGTTTGTTGATAGTTATTTCTTTCGAGTTCATTTATTTATTTAGATAAATGATGTAAAATGTATCAATATTTTTTTAGTGCCAAGAATTCAGTTTTTAGACATATTTAGGTTAATAGGAATATAATATCTTGTAACGACTCCCGTGCAATAGCGAATATTTTGTGAGTGGAAATTCTGGAAAGACATACCAACGCGTGATTCGTGCACATAATTGATTTGGACGGCTGCAGAAGACAGTCGCCGGGCTACATAATGGCCGGAAATGCCTCCGGCTGCTCGCAGAACAGTTCGTCAGCTACAAAAGGGAAGTTTCCGACCAGAGGCGCCTAGTCGTCTGGGAATGCAACCGAATAAAGGAAGGCAGCGTTTTCTAGACCTTTAGAGTACGTTCAGCGAACGTATATAAAGACCCCGAAGCGAGTTTAAAAAGTCATTGATTAAGAAATTAAGTGATTCAGAGTGACGCTGGAGCCGAAGGCAAGGAGATACTCTCGGGACTAGATAGACTTGAATGAGCGCAGCGACAACTCAAGTCTGACCTTCCTCGTCGATGCTGTAAATCCACGAAATTAATTTTTTATATATAGATTATAAATAGCCTGTATTTAGTCAAGAAATACAATTAAAGCATAAAATTCAAAAAAGCTGGCAGTCTTTTATTTAAGGCAAAGTCCTTACAATCTGTACACCTCTTTTATTTCGATTTCAAATTTATTATGTTACTAAAGTGATTTGTTGCCTTTTGTGAAAAAGACGTTATTTCCTAGTTTTCCATCATTTATCTTCTAGTATACATTCTAAGGTTCATTTCTCTCTTTCGATGACTATACCCAATAAAATAAAAGTTTATTAGTTTTGGGGGTCGTTTAACTACCTACGTTTTCACAAGGGATTAAAAACAGAAACACATGTAAACGTTTGATGTTTCCATTAATGATGGCGTGAAATAGAAGCATACGTGATTTGTTTCATAGAAACTCCAATGTATACTTGAAAAAATTCCGGATTAAGAATGTAGCTAGGATTAAGCCATTTGTTTCGCCTTTCAGGCACGATGTTTACATTGTCTGTTACTATAACAAAGGTTAAATTTTAGCATACATTTACATCACTTCCGTTTCGAAATACATATTCCCAGGAAACTACTATAATCTTTATAATCTCATCAGAATGGGCTATTTGATTTAACGGCATACATGGCTTTCGAGATTCAAGGGTAAATCGATTTAGGACTCGTGATAGCAACACGTGAAATATATCCGTAGTGCTATCAGATTATACTATCCATAATACATTATTGTAATTACATTGAATTACTTCAAACTGAATTGTCCAGATATACTTGGATGTACATCTCACAAGGATTCTTTCCATTGTCCTTTCTGATTATGCTTCAAAAACTTTTCTCAAGGGTTTTAGATAAAAAACACGTAATTTTATTTTCAATTTCCAGCAATGATGGTTTCAAATAGAAGCAGACATGAAATGTTTGTTGCAAACATACTCCGCTGTATATTTTATAAATTTTCCGGATTAAGAATAGAGCATTGATTCTCAACCCGTAGAAGTCTGCGGACCATCCAGCCAGAAAATGAACTTCGTGAGGACCACCACCATTCCCCACCGACTTGAGGGGATGGGGACCCTATGGGGGTTATGGGGGGTATAGAATATCCCTCAGGATAAAGGGATACAGGATTAATGTACTCGTAGGATTAACTTACTCGCAATCTAACGTATCATATTTTATTTATAAAATAATTATGTTAAACTTTTAAGAAACCTTATTTCAACACCTGGTAGTCATCGGATATATTCGGCTCATCTAGTACAATGAGCATTGATTGAAAAATTTCCATTTATTTGGCAACTTTTTTATATGTGGTGCCGGATCACTCCCGAGGCTCTTGCGGACCACCTGTGATCCGCGGACCACCAGTTGGGAACCACTGGAATAGAGCTAGGATTAGGTCACCTGTTTGGTCTTTCACGAAGGAAGTTTACATTTTCCGTTACTATACCAAGGTTATCTAGTAGTATACATTTGCATCGCTACCCCTTCCGAAATACATTTTCCCAGGGAACTGCTGTAAACTTCATAATCTCATCAGAATGAACTTTTTAATCTAATGACATATACTACTTTTGAGATTGAGGAGGATATCGCGTGATAGTAATAGGTTAACTCTAGGATAGATGGTCATAGTTTTTAAAGATTGAAATAAAAATTATTAGAATGCAAACACAAGAAAAATTTATGCATATTTAAAATTCTTATACATATACTCATCATATTTTGAGCGAAAAAAATTAAACATTGAGAAGAAAAAGTGGGAAACATAGTTTGAAATTAAAATGGCAGATGGTCATCTCTCCTCCAAGCTGAGGAGAGATGGCCATCCAATACAAAAAAGAAAAAGTGAAGTTAAAATAGCAAAAAGCAAAACACTTCATATAGTTAATCATGAAAAAACGTATAGAAATTTGCAAAGATGCAATTATACCACGGAAAATGAGTGAATAAAATTCGAATAAACAACATTTGAAGTATAATTTCAACCCTTCACTTTTCGTAAAATTTTACCACATTTTTGCATAGGTCTTGATAGTTTGTACACGTATCATGGTACTACTTCAGGCACGTTATAAATTTTATCCAGTCATCCTTTTTGGTTGTGGATTTGTATTTTTCTCCACAACCAACACAGTGATGCTCATCAAATTCTATTCCCTCGGAATCTGTAGAATCTGGAAATTTCAAATATATTTCATCTTCTCTAGTTTGAAGTAGGCATCTATTTCTTCACGATTCATAGCTTCGCTTCTCACAAGCGACCTAACTTCAGCTTTTCTGATTGATATATCAGAATGACGACTTAGGAATAGACTGAGCCAAACATACCCAGCCTTTTCACTTGTATCATTAAAACAGTGCTTTATATCCAGTTTTTTGGCACATTCAAAAGGGAGAATTCTCACATCATCTCGAGTAAATAGGAATCCTCGTTACTGCATTCGTTTAATGTGTTTTACTAATATTTCTCCGTTTTCTTTTACAAACATCGGACCAGGACCCATGCTGACTTTATTGGAATTACTGGTCTTCAATCGGCGCTCAAAAGTCTTGCGTGGAATGTGAAATGCTTCAGACGCTCCTTTTACCGAATATGATCCCGTTTGCACAGCCTCAATTGCTTTAGAAAAATCATTTTGACTCCAGGTACCTCGGTTTGAATAACGCTTTCTTATGTATTTATTCGGCATCTTGAAAAATTGGAAAAAAAAAAACATTGTTCGGCATATTATATTATTATTATTATTGAAATATTTATATTAGTTGAAATTGAAACAATCATATCCATTAATATAATTATAAACATAACAGTTATATAATTATTTTAAATATAATTGCATTTAGTTAAAAACCTCACTCCGTATAATTTTGAAATATTGATTAAAGGTGGTCATCTCTCCTCGATTTTATGTGGCCATCTGACCTGAAATTGAAGGACAGATGGCCACCCAATTTAAAGCATCACTCTGCCATTGTACGTCTTTGTTTTAGGCTTAGAAGCAAAGTTTGGATTATATACGGGCCTTAAAAGTCCGCAAAGTAAAAAAAAAAAAAATGCAACGCACTTATTGCAAAACATTCACATACCTAACTCACCAAAAATATTCAGCCACTAAATTAAATAAACCTTAAAATTTCACTTACTTTTTATATTCGAAAAACACAGGTGTAGCTCCCAATGAATGAACTCGTTGAACATTTCCTAAGAAAAAAGTTTAAACTACCATCTATGAACAAGTTTTGGAAAAAAATTGACTGGCCATCTCTCCTCTATGGCCATCTATCCTAGAGTTACCCTATATAAAACATAATCATATTACTCTCAGATTTTACTCTAAATAACATCTAGGAATTATTTCAGATGGGGCTAAACTTAATTATCGAGTTAAACTCTGACCAACTTCTTGCAAGGATTCTTTGTCAAAGGATATGATTATAATTTCTGACTATGCTTCCGAAAACAGTTTTTAGAATGATAAAGATATTATTTTTCAATTGAGATCAAAAATAAGAAAGACATGGTGTACTATTTAGTTATCTAAAAATTCTTCACCCTGAAATCCCTGAATTCCCCAATTGAAAATTAAATAAATAAATAAGTAAATAAATAGAATGAAAATCCTGTGTAGCACAAACTTAACTGTTGCATATTCCGTCTAGAAATAAAAAGTTAATCAATTTGTAAAAAGAAACACACTGCATTAAAAGTATCTTTATCATTTTTTAGCCGCATGATGGAAAATTACTTCAAATACTCCACTGTCCGTGAACAAACACTGCCTGGGAATTGCAGCTGTGCGACAACAGAAAAGCTGGTTTGACTCTACAACCCATAATATGTTTCACACATAGGCAAATCCCACACATAGACGTATGCGCACACGCACACACACACACACACACATATATCTATCTATCTATCTATATATATATATATATATATATATATATATATATATATATATATATATATATATATATATATATGTATATATATATATATATATATATATATATATATATATATATGTATATATATATATATATATATATATATATATATATATATATATATATATATATATATATATATATATATATATTTCCCAATGCGGAGGCACTTGTCAAACATTCACCTATACAATAGGGTGGTTCAAAAAAATCGATTTTTTTTATTTCGGAATCGCGTTACCTCTCAAAAGTTGTAGTTTGGTATCCTCAATTGGGGAAAAATAAAAAAAAAATTCTAAGTTGACGTCTTCAGTTCGCGCATGAGGCTGAAAGTTTGAAAAAATATGTTAGAAATTGAAATTTTCAAAAAAAAACAAAATTAGTTTTTTTGTAATTTTGTATAATGCAACAGGCATAAATTGTCAGTATATAGCGTAGTTTGAACCTCAAAAATATTTTATAGCTTTTACATAATATCTTTATTTCGCGCATACCCCTTAAATTGGGTTATAATCGCCTAAAATTTGAAATTTACGTGTTTAATATACAATAATACATAGATGACATATTTACGTTTCAAAAGTATTTAAAAAATTCTAAATTTGTTGAATATAACCTTTTATTACAGTATTACACGTGCAAGTATAGTTACACACACATTTATATGTATATAATAACATTGCATGTCATAGCTAATTACAGAATGATTTATAGATTTTACCTATTTTTTGTGTCTTTAAGATTCCTCGGATGTGTTGGACATTGTTTTAAATTGAGATTTATAATCAAATGATGGCATAGTTGACCTTGAGAGCAAAGTTGTCCTTATGAAACCATCCCTGTTCTCTTCTCCACATACTTTAGTACAAGATTCTGTTACGAGCTTTACAATTCTTTCGACACTTTGCGTGTGGCAAGGAAATTTAATGGGCTCGAACTCTGGGAGAACATTAGTATTAATAAGTTCTTCTAGGCTTTGCGTTGACACATTGCTCATTTTTGTTGGAGGCGTAAGTTTGTACTTGGACCAATCAATAAGTTCAATGTAATTTGAAGCTGCAAAATTGATGGTCGGTGGTTGAAAAGTTCTCACCGATTTCCCTTTTGGTTCTTGTTTTCTTGCTGTTAGCAATCTTCGAAAAGCTAGTTGTTTTACGTGCACTATCCCATCTAGTACCATTGAAATTAAAAGATTTTCGGGATGACAAAAATACGCATTCCTCTGAATGACAGTATCAATTATTTTACGTACCCTGTCTGGAAGCTGTCTTGTCATCTGTACTAATTTAAACACGTGAACTGCTCCAAACTTTACAGAGGGATGCATTTTAATTCCAAACCATACTGGAGCGTATATCTTCATAATATAGCTGACCAGCAGTTTAATTTCGTCAGAAGGTTTTACTTTGGAAATATATAGTCTTAAGATCCTATTTGCACAAGTTAACCACCTAGAGTTACTAAGAGGACCAGGATCTTTCACAGCGAGATCTGGCGCACACTCTCCTGTCTTGACTAATCGATAAATATTAAGTAAATACTGTTGGTCCTTGCCAAAGTCAGTTTTGATCACATTTATCTCCTCACTATTAATCGTTTCAAAATTAGCAACAGGGAGTTTTTCACAGTCAGTCAACTTCTTGCCAATTTGTCCTGAGAAACTTGTGGGTCCTGTAGTATCGGAATCGCGTACCATACTGGAGCGTATATCTTCATAATATAGCTAACCAGCAGTTTAATTTCGTCAGAAGGTTTTACTTTGGGAATATACAGTCTTAAGATCCTATTTGCACAAGTTAACCACCTAGAGTTACTAAGAGGACCAGGATCTTTCACAGCGAGATCTGGCGCACACTTTCCTGTCTTGACTCTTCGATAAATAACTCTTAAAACTAAACTCTTCGATAACCATCTACACTTTCAAACAAATATCTGAACGGAAGTTCGTTGAAATGTAATAAACATATAAAACATTGTAAAATACGACCAAAATTTAGCTTAAGGTTACGAATAACACCGTTTTTCCCTCCTGTGTTAGTCGCTGTTCCGTCACATCCAATGGCAACAAGCTTAACATAATCAAAGTTATTGTTTTCTAAATAGCAAAAGATGCTATTAGCTATTTCACTTCCAGTGGCCCTTGGAGGTGTCAAATGTCCCAGATACTTTCCGCCAGGCTCTTGAACCAAGCTGATGTGCTCCTCTTTCTTTAGTCTGCGTTACATTTTGTTACAATTCTTTTCCTGATAATAAGTGTTATCTTTTCTCCCGTCACAATACAGCCCATGTAACTCTACATTTGGAGAGTCTGATTGTAAAGAGTATGAATTTTATGTTTTTCTCGTCTGATCTTACTCTTATCTATTACTAGAGACATATCTCCTTCATTTATTAAGTCGGCGGTGGAATAAGAATGCGACGACGCGGCGCCAACTTAGCGCTTGCCGGTCAGTTACTGTTGTTCAGTTTTGGCATTTTTTTCAAATTTTAATCCTCATGCGCGAACAGAATATATCATGTAAAAGTTATAATTTTATTTTTAGGTTGAAACTACGCTATATACTGACAATTTATGGCTGTTGCATTATACATAATTACAAAAAAAACTAATTTTGTTATTTTTTGAAAAATTCAATTTTAACATATTTTTTCAAACTTTCAGCCTCATGCGCGAACTGAAGATGTCAACTTAGAATTTTTTTTTTAATTTTTACCAATTTGAGGATACCAAACTATAACTTTTGAGAGGTAACGCGATTCCGAAATAAAAAACATCGATTTTTTTCGAACCACCCTAATATACAACGCCGCAATTTTAGTGCCCATTTTATTATGGGGCACCATATAGGCGGACAGCATTACCCCCTATGAAGAGAAGACACGAACGAAGGCTTTATTTCATGGCGCGACGCCAGGATTCGTTCCGAGCACCCTCAGCACCGAAAATACCAGTTCTATGTACCACTGGGCCACCATAAGCCCATATATATATATATATATATATATATATGAAATAAATTTCAAATCTTTTTATTATTTAACACGCCCGTTCCAAAGTCTTCATCCTAACGCAACAGAATACCGTCCCCTTAACCTTTGAATCGCCACCTAAACCCAAACAGAAATAACTTATTTGTTTTTCCCCTAAAGCCACGCGCGAAGCATTACATAACAGTTATATAAGATCGAACCGGGTCGAACATTCGAAAACCATCATCCCGTATGACGCGACTTAATCACGTGTCCATTTCTGTCAAATTAGAAGTTTGATAGACCCGTACTCGGGAGAGAAATTGCGCGCTTCTGAGCTTTTTGTCTGTTTGCTCACATCCAGAAAAGATATGAGTCTTCGCTCCTGTCAAATTTGTACGGGCGGGGCCGCGTCCCCGTCCCCGGCCAGTGTCGCTCGATGTCTACGCATAAATCTAATTGATGTTCTAAGAAACAGTGTCGGAAATAAAGACTAGTTATAAACCAGCTGCCTTTTTCCTGATGTGTTCCGAGGGGTTTTATTGCCCTCTCCATCTACCTCGCCACTTGCTACTTCGATTACACAGTATGGATGCGAAATGTTTGAAGCCCCCGGCCATTGCTTATCCCCGCCACAGTTTCCATTTGCCTTAGCTACGAATACAAAACTGATGATTTCAACGGCCAATTTATTTGCCTATATGTGCGACTACACCCCGAGCTTACACCTATTGTTATCATTACATATATATATATATATATATATATATATATATATATATATATATATATATACAGAAAAATTGTTTATAAGACCACCGGTTATAAAACATATCGCTTAAAAGAACGGAATTATTAGTTCTCGGCCAATTCTCGTGTGTAACAATGGATACAAAATCCGGTTATAATAACATCGTTAATAAGAACATATCGCTTTTCGTGACTTAAAATTAATTGATATCTGGGAAAATAAATCGCTTATAAGAACATGTTAATTGTGGACGGACGGGAAGTAGCAGCACGTTGTTCTTCAACCATTTTATCCATTTCTTTATCTAAAAAAGAAAAAACCGTACTTTCACGAACTAATTGGACTGTTGCCTGCCCTCTTAAAGTAGGGTTTACGAGAAAATGTGTGCCTCCAGAAAACCGCCAAGAAAACAATGCTTGACAAGAAAAGTGAGCCACCATCCCATACCCTTAGTGACTGGGACATAATGATCGAAAGTGCTGACCCCGCCAAGCCAGTCCCCCAAAACTTCCACCCACTAGTGGAGTCTGACAAGAAAAATTCATGAGGTCCGGAACCAACCCAGACGGCAACAGGCGTTCCAGACCGGTGGAGAGAAGAAGGAGTGCAAGGCATTTACAACCCTTTCTACAGCCTACAAAAGTCATCACATCAATTATATGTACAGACATCAATTACATTTACAGCACATCTATCGGCTCACGTGCGCCCTCTTATGGTGAGCAAAATTGATTTGTCACAGTTGTTCAAAGAGTGAAGTACATATTCAGTGATGAGTGCAAAACGTAAAACTTTTATGGTTGAGGAAAAAAATCATATAATTTACAGATTAGGAAACGGGGAAAAATGGAGCATTAGCCAACGAATTAAAGGGAATTCATGCTACGATTTCAAATATTTTTAAGAATAGAGAAAAATTAAAAGAAGAATTTGAAAGAGATCGGACTAAAATTAAGAAACTTCGAAAAGTCCACATGCTGACATAGAAGAAGTCATTTTGCAGTGGTTTAAGACTAATTTAACTGGAACTGAAAAATTGAAGCTTTCAGTGATCGGGGGAATACAAAATACTGAGGGCATTCAAAAATATAAAATCGCTGCCAGTTGATTATCATTCGAATTTTAAATCTTGGATGACAAGAGAAATCTTTGAAAACTGGTTACGGAAGTGGAACCAAGAACTCATTAAGCAAAAAAATAGAGTATTCTTCTTATTGTGGACAATTTCCCAGTCAACCCTCCGTTTCAAGGTCTCCATGGCATTAAATTAATTTTTCTTCCTCCCAACTCAACCTCCGTATTACAGCCTATGGACCAAGGTGTTATTAAGTCCTTAAAAGTTCATTTCAGGAAGAACTTGGTTCTACAGATCATCGACGATATTGAAAATAAGAAAGAACCGAATATATCAGTACTGGACGCTATCATCATGCTAGAAAAGGCGTGGAATAATGTTAGACCTTTAACGATTACGAATCGTTTCCGGCATGCTGGTTTTCTTAGGGGTGCAAATCCTCCCATATTTCAAACTCAAGACGCTAGAGATGAAACACTTCAAGATTGGGCTCGAGATTTGCTCATCGAACAAGATTCACTTCCGGAATATGAAGACATAGATTTGGCTCTTGCAACTCTTGGGAATGTAACTGATGAAGATATTCTTGCAGGCAAAGATTTCTGGCAGAGATAATGATATTGACGACAGTGCCAGTTCAGAAGATCATTTGCACGAGTTTTCTTGCCCGAGTTTAAAATAAATCTTTTCAGTAATCATTGCTATTAATTAATTTTAGCTTGTAATGACGATTTTGTGAAGGATCCGATAAAAAAAAGCTGTCATAGAACTTGTTGCGATAGCTGAAAAATCTTTTTATTTATAAAAAAAATACTAAACAAACAAATATTACTGACTATTTTTCAGCAAGTCAGTAAACATGTAAAAACAAAATATTGCATTACGTATGTACGTTCATAATAACTACAAGCTTTTATTCATTTTTCTTTTTAACGTTTTTAGAACTATGTATTTGAAAAAGTTTAAAAAAAACATACTTATATGAAAATAAGCAGTGTGTTTTTCCCTGATTGAACATGAATCTTTTAACCCTTTTTTGAACGTCATGTTTCAAGTGTAATTACAAATTATGAGACAATGAATTTGGTATTTCCAGCAGTTTTAAGTTATCTATCGGATATAAAAACTATCGATTATTAGAACCACTTTTTAAAGTCCCCTGGATGTTCTTATAAACGATTTGTACTATATCTTTATATATAAAAGGCAAAGTCTGTGTGTGTGTGTGACCGAGTTTTTGTCTGCTCGCGGCGCAGCGCAAAGACGGTAGGTCGGACAGTCTTGAGATTCGACACGAAGATGCCTCCCAAGGTCTCATTATGCACCTCGAAGCCCTTTTTTCGATTTTTTAATTAGATTTTCCGTAATTAAATATTTAGTCGCGATTTGGAGCTCCCGGACGAGTAAAAGCCCCGTAAATCCTAACGTATCCGTCCAAGAATTTTTTTTTCGGACGAGCCTATACGGGAAAGATGACACTATACGGAAATCACAATTAAAATTGTCTGTCTTAATTTATCGATTAATTGTGATTTTTTTTCGATCGCCTGTACGCACCCGTTTTTCGGAAAAAAACGCGATTTTGTCCGTGACCCTTTTTTCCAAATTGTCGAATCGATACGTAATTGTCGTTACATTTTTACGAAATTTTTATCTCAGAGACCCTAGACATCACAGTTTCGAAAGCCAAAACCAAAATTAATTTACAAATTGTAGTTATTTTTTAATAATTTATTTTATGATTCGGAAACTCTTGCGAGAAATCTCATTTTGGAGATTTCGTTCTTCATTTCCGGACGAAGGTAAAATAGGAGAAAAACCAGTTTTTCGACGTCATGCACGTGTTGGGGCGTTTGTTTTCTATGAGGGATTCGGTGGTTAAAGGAAATCGATTACTATTGCAGTGATAATCGATTAAAAAATCCCATTTAGTAATGCCGTAATTTTTTTGGCCAGCACTTAGTTAATATCATATAATTTGTGGTGTATTTGTGGAAAAAATCTATGAAGATTTCAAAGAATTTCAGCATGTGGAGGATGTGATATATTCGCTTTCAAGGAAATCGATTACTATTGCAGTGATATTCGATTAGTAATCCTATGTCAAAAATTTTGCCAAAATGTGCCAGAAAGGATTAAATTTATATGGGTAAAATAATGTATCGTGGTGAGGAAAAGGATGACAGCGACGCCCATTAACAAAGGGTTAAGGCTACTAAAAAATTGGTAATTACATTGCCCGAGCAACGCCGGGACGGGTACAGCTAGTATATATATATATATATATATATATATATATATATATATATATAACATGAAGAGAATCAAAAAATTAATTACAGAAGAACAGAAACATTAAACAAGGAATAAACAAGCATAACCATAACAAAAGTCAATCAGTCTGTAAGGCCTATAGTTGGGCAATAGAAAGCTATTTGAAAATAGCGTTATATATATTTAAAAGGTTTTAGAAATAATTGTTTACCTTTGAATAATTAATGTTTCCTTTTATTTCAAGAAAATATCAATTTACGACAGCAAATTTGAAAACAAAACATTGTTTCGTAATTGATATTCATCAAATTTGTTCTTTAATATATAAATTAAATTTATTTTTAAATTAAATTTATATTGAAATTAAAGATACATTTTTGTGTAAACATACTGTATTATGAATTTATTTACAAAAAATTAAAATTGTTTCTTAGATAATAATGAAATTTATCTTCCCTACCCTTCTACCTTAAACTAACATTAGCTTAAAAAACAATCTTATTAATAAATAATAAAATATTTCCATGATATAGATTACTTTCTTTAATTTTCTTTTTTATTAAACATCGATAAAGAGCTTTTAGGATATTGTTAAATCAAAGAACTGATGCGAAATACCTTTTACATCATATTTGCCTTCCTTTCAATTGATTTTTTATTCAACATGTAATCCCATTTCGCACAGAAAATTGAAATGGTGATTCAATTTCACATTTAATAGCTATCTAAAAAGGGATCATTTAGAATGCATTACAATAACAGCGACATATTTTTTCTGAAACTGCTAACAACCTCCCTTTTGTCTTATTCAATTTTGACATTAGCCTTAAGATATTGTTATTATTAACTAAGGAACATATGAAAATAGTATGGGCTTCTGTTTATTAGAAATAAATCAAGATTCAAGTAAGTATGAAGTATGCATATATTAAGGTAATTCCGGATTATGGTGTAACAAAATTGCTTTTATATGGTGCACTACTTAATAAACCTTTAAAATAGTATATTTCTGATACGAAATGTATTATTAAACTGCATGATTTAAAAGCTTAATGCTATATACTGGAAAATAATCTAAAAGAATCGATGATTAGAATTTCGTGTAAACTTTTTATAAATTTCCGATTAGATTGTTTGGATTAACGTTAAGAAAAAATACAAACCAAATTAAACTGAAAAATATGATGAAACAAATATTAGTATATTTTGCATTACACAATTTCTATGGAAAAGTGACGATGAATTTTAACGTTTGCATTTTTTTACGTCATAATAATTTGAAAAGATTAGAAATATCAGCTACGAAGTATACGATCTCTGTTATGATAAAATTTTTAATCCTTTCGGGTATCTAAATCAAAGCATTACTTGTTTAACTGATCATTTATTAAATTTATTAAACATACATTCATGATGAAAGAATATCAAGATGTAAAAATTAGGCATTCTCAAAGCACTAAAATATTATTGGCTTAGTTTCGTACTTTTTATGAACTTCACAACATGCCACAACTGGCGAATACGCTATAAGCAATACATCCTAAACGCACGATTTCCCTGAATTCTTATTCATGACTAAAAATTTTATACTAATCAAGTTCACAAGCTAAAGAACCTTAGTAAATACGTCCTCAGCATGTTATTGCATTTCAAAATTACATGTAGTTATTCATCTTCCTCACTGCAGGCTAGTTTGACTGGATATGGTAACGCATTAGAAAAAATAAATTAAATACCACTTTTGAAAATGTCTTGTCTCAAGGAAAATATTTGGAATTTCAGGGAGTCCATTATAAGGGTAATATCTAGGTTTGAAGAAATTCTATGTTTTGAAGATGCCTATTTTTCAATTATTTATCGCTTGTCGGCGTTTCACTGCATTTTACTGGGGTTTGCCTGTATGTTATAAGATAGATAGGAGGTTATGAAACTTCCGATCACGTGACTTTGTTCCATAGATTCAATGGAATCCGCAAAATTTGGTTTCTATTAGTATTCATCTGGTACGTCAAATGCATGGAATACAATGTGTCTGTAGTTATCCTATTGTCACATCTGTCCTATATATACAGCAATAAGTTCATATCTGTAAACTTTCCCGTTACGTTTTTTAGATAACATTTAATTTTCTCGGAAATATTTCCTTATATCTTCGAAATGCGCAAAAAAATGAATTGATAGAAAGATGAGTGTCTAGTCAGCTAGGGGTGCACTTCTACATGGGGCAAGGGACAACACACTACTATAAAAATTAAAGCCTTTCCATTTCAAACTATACCTTCAACAAAAGTGGAGGTAAGGAAACGGGAAGCATTTTGGATCTGTGTAAAATATAAATTTGCAAACATATAACTAAAAGTTTGAAAAATGTCAGAAATATGACTGAAATTTAATCCCTATACAGTAGTGTAATTAAAACTAAAATATAAGAAAATGGATGTTTAAAAATTTTTCATATACATTGAAAATATTTTAATATGCGGTGTATCTAGCAGTTAATTAATAAACGTTTCTTTGTTGTTATTTTAAAGTTTGATCAAGTATACAACATTTTATGTATTTAAACTCTAAATATATCTAACTCCTTATAACTGCTTGTTAGGAGCCATATTGGATTCACTTAGATAAATGTTAACCTACGGAGAAAAATTTCTCTATGATTCCAACTTAAACATTTTTCTTTTAAATTGTAATAGAGAAAAAACTTTTCAATTTGCTGTATTATTTATTTTAGAAATTCCGTCCACCAAACGAAATTATGAGTGTTTAAAGCACAGTATACCACATTTCTCCCTGGATAATTCAATTTTAAAAAAATTGCATTTTTTTAAAAGAACGAAACATATATCCGAGTAAAAATTTCCATCCTTTATTACGGATTACAATTTTAAAAACATATATGTAAATCCAAGTCGACAATCAATGGAAAATGTTTCTTCATAGGTTAATCTTGAGCTGAGCGAATACAATGGGTCATTAGCCAGCAGCTTTTAGTCTATAAAAAATTCAAACATGGGTTTCACAAAAGCCATCAAACAAATTTTTTGGCGAGAAAATTCCTACATGTCGGAGAAGTAAATTTTTATGTGTTACTTATCATAATCTTGTGTCATGCTCAAGTATAAATCTAAGCTGCCTACACTATTCTTCAATAAACCTGTGAAGTGTCAAGATGAGACAGAGAGAACGATAATTTAACTCAACCGTTTATTTCTTGGAACAGAACTATAGTAACAACAAACTGTACAATTTAACAGCCGTGCTCACACTCGAACGAAAACAAAATAGAAAGGGAAAAACTCCCCGTGGGGACTTCGAATCAACATGCGGGGAAAACTGGACTGAATCTGTCGTTGACCATCAGGACCATCAGGAAGAACTTGATATCTACTCTCTATGGGCCGAGCCCTCCAACGAAGGTTTGCATAGTATTTGACCAATCGAAAGAAAGGTGAAAGCTGATAGGTTGGCGTTTGGATCCGGGAGGTCGAACAAAACTGCTTAGTTGATCCTCGAAAGGATTACTTCGCATTTTTCCTGGTAATAAAACAACTAAAGAGTAGGAAATTTAGGTGACTGCCTACGTTGAAAATGTCCTTTTTTAACTATTTTAGTCAATATTATTTTTTGCAAGAATCGTGAATGCAATCTTTTCTCGTTTCAAATCTGTTCCGATTTTCATTTTACATTAATTAGAAGCAGAGTTATAACTATTTTAAAAATAACATCATCTGCTACAAAATTGAACTGGAAGTTTGGTTTTAAAACCGGAAGTTACCGTAAATAGCAGCTTCTAGTTGTTAAGATTTTTTTCTCTAATTGATAAATAATATGTGCCATAATGTTGCTAGTGCACAGCCATTACTTTGATGCAGTTATGTAATTGATTTCTTGACAGAAATTGGCAACTTTGTCATACACTCTAACTTTTGTTTACATTGCTTTTTGCAAAACTTTAAATGCGTTTTTCTCAGAATTATGTTTTTTAGGACAAACCTCTACCGTTAACTTGATATCTCAAATAATAATGCATATAATTTGATGATATTTTCAGGACTTTTAGTTTTAGATGCCATTGTTAGAGAAATGACAAACAATAATGGATGTATAATAAATAGTTTTTTATTTCGAGCTGTTAAGGAAAGGAATGGCGAATCGGGGCAAATTTTCATATAGGAACATAAAATTGTCTGTATTATTTTTGCATTTAAAATTTCTATTAAATTGTACGTCATTTCGAAGTTATCTGTCATATGTGTCATGTGCGAGATGGAAATTAAGATAATAGCATTACAATTTTGTGCAGAGTGATAGGCGTTTTAGCTAAATTTCATTAAAAATTAATTCAAATTGACCAATTTATAAAAAAGTATGGTATTTACAGGTAAGTTTTTGCTCATATTTTAATTTTTAAGTGCTATTTTACCATACAAGACCAAAAAAGCCTTTGAAAAATGAGTTTTTAAAAAAATTGGCTACGAACGTAGGCAGTCACCTTTCAGGTACCTTTTAGAATCTAAGAGACTCCACAGAGATATCCCTATGTTAAATCATCAGAAGTTATGAAAATGTTTTATTCAGGAATATGAAATTTTTCCTGTGAGTTAAACACACTTTCGTCTTTATAAGTATGGCTCTTAATTTTTTCTAGCTTGAAGATAATTTTTTAATTTTTTAAAAATTTCAACCATTGTTTTTTTCAATATTATGTCATTGCACGCAGAATTGCGTCCATATATTAAAGAATATACATTTTTTTTTAAATTTTAAAATTAAGTTGCATGATATATCTTTAAAATGACGAACGTTGAAATCAAATTCTTAGTTTTTCATAGGAAAAAAAAATCATTTTTTTTATATATTTCAGAAATTTTTTTGATAAATTTTATTGTAATTCAAATTTTTATGGTAGAAATGACATAATTGTTCGTAATTTTCCTGTTACCTGTTTATATTGAACGTGTATGAAATTTCACGGTATTCTAGCCAACTATTTCATGCGCGCAATCACATAACAATAAAAAAAACAATGGCTAAATTTTTAAAAAATTAAAACATTTCTCTTCAAGCTAGGAGAAATGGAGTCCAATATATATAAAGAAGAAATAGTGTTTAACCCACAGTAATATTTTCATATTTCTTAATAAATTATTTTAGTAACTACTGGTGATTGAAAATAGGAAATGTTTGTCGAGTCTCTTGGTCTTTAAAAGGTACCTGACCCCTTAAGTACCATGGAATTAAATAAAAATACTCCGAAAGAGCTTAAATAACTAAAAGAGATGATAACATTTTTATGTAATATCGAACTATAATCGTACTATAATAAAGTTTTTTTATGGTTTTTAAATTTTTATTCAACTTTATGACATTTAATTTTAATTTTTTAAATTTATTTAGATTTCTGCGGTTGATGCCTCGGACCTGGCTTATATAGTTGCCGCGGTGATGACGTCACAAGCCGAGACGGGAAGGAGGCTCAGATATTCAAATTGCATGTTGACCTGAAAGAAACTACAGGGCAGTCTGCGACTCAAATCACATACTGAGCTGCAAGAAATCTGGCATGCAGTCTGTACCTCCACAATTTGTAATCGAGAAAATAAATTTTAAATTTGCTGTATTATTTATTTTAGAAATTCCGTCCACCAAAACGAAATTATGAGAATTTAATACACAGTACACCTCATTTCTCCCTGAATAATTAAATTTTAAAAAATGCATTTAAAAAATTAATTTTTAAAAATGTATGAAACATATATCCGAGTAAAAAAATTCTTTATTACGGATAACAATTTTTAAAAAAATCAGTAAATCCAAGTCGACAATGTCAATGGAAAATGTTTTTCTATGGGTTAATAGTGAGCTGGGAGAATACAATGGGCTATTAGCCAGCAGATTTTACTTGATAAAAAAATTAAAACAAGGAGTTTCCTAAAATCCACAAAAAAAATTTTAGACTAGAAAATTCCTACATTTCGGAGAAGTAAATATTTATGTGTTACTTATCATAATCTTGTGCAATCCTATGTGTTACATTTTGCAATTACTGTTGCCTTTCGATGTTTTTTTCACCATACTTGCCACTAAATTTCTTCTGAAATACTGTCACTATTTTAGTTTAAGTATTCCTTAGTCATACAAATTGAAAATTTTTCTAAGAAATATGAATCATTTTTCAGGAAAAAAAATATTCCCAACACTGACAAAAACAGAACACGCACTCTCCGATATCACAGAAATAGAAGCGTTTAAAAAATGTGAGAAGTTTATAATTGAATTTTGGTTGTTTTTCAAAAATAACATTGCAATGCCCGTTGATTAAATAAATTATTGCTTTAATTAATTTTTGCTACTATCATTGTTGCGTTTTGAATGTGCTTCTTTTCACCATACTTGCCGGTAAATCACTGCGGAAGCATTGTCCCTAGCATAAGTATTCTTCAACCATGTGAATTGAACATTAGTCTAAAATAATGAATCCCGTTCACAGCAGTGACAAAAACAAAACTCGGTTTCACCGATTTCCCAAAAACAGAAGCGTTTTAAAAATATGAGAAGTGTAAAATTGAATTATTGTTCTTTTTCTTAGCTAACACAGCATTGCACGTTAATTAAATAAATTATTCTTTTAATAAATTTTTGTTACGATCATTGTTGCCTTTCCAATGTGATTCTTTTCTCCATACTTTCCACTTTAATCGCTGCGGAAGCATTGTCAGCATTTTAGCTTAAGTATTATTTAATCAAGTGAATTGTAAATTATTCTAAAAAAAAATAATCTTTTTCCGAAGACAAAATCACGATAGTGTCAAAAACAAAACTCGCATTCTCCTATTTCAGAGAAATAGAAACGTTTAAAAAGTGTAAGAAGTTTAATTGAATTTTCGTTGTTTTTCAAAGCTAATATTACGATGCACGTTAATTAAATAAATTTTTGTTACGAACGTTGTTGCCTGTCGAATGTGCTTCATTTCCCCATACTTGCCACTTTATCGCTGAGAAAGTATTATCACTACTTTAGCTTAAGTATTCTTTAATCATGTGAATTGGAAATTATTCTATAAAAAAATCATTTTTCAGAAGAAATATTCACAGCAATGACAAAAACAAAATCCGCTTTTTTCGATTTCACAGAAATAGAAACGTTTTAAAAAATGTAAGAAGTTTAATTGAAATTTCGTTGTTTTTCAAAGCTAACTTTGCAATGCAGTCTGATTAATCAGCTTTTTGTTTTTATAAAGGATAAAAAGATAGAAAGCTTTAAGAATTTACAAAAAGGCTGCCTAGACAATCAATTCAGTTTATTATTCTCAAAAGCTTTCTCGGTTTATAAGCAGTTGGCTTATTTCGATGACTCATTTAACTATCCTAAATGATGTTTAATCGTATTTGCCTACTTGGAAGGATACGTTAACAATAAGTATCATTTCTATTTATAATTAACATTTGTCCATTGATGTATTACAAAAAGACAGAGATCCTAAATTAATTTATACTAAATTGAAAGCATTAAGTATTTAGTATTCGCTCAGATATATTACATAGAAGAGTTCGGATAACTTTTGTAAATAGCAGTTCTTTAGCACAGTCTTAAGATTTTTCATTTCTATAAAAAAAATGTAAATTGCATAAAAGCATTTTTTCATAAATTTACCTCTTAGAAGCGACTTAGAAACTTATAAGCGAATTAAACTTATAAGCGAAATTTATTTATTTTGCTTCACTTTCGCTTTTTGGTATTTACGCTGAACATTTCTTCAATGACGAATTACAAAAAAATATGCAATAATAAATCATATAATACTAAATTGAAAGCGTTGAATATTTTTGCATAGGTTCAGAAATATTACACAGAAAAGATCTGATAACTTTTGATAATATCAGTTATTCAATATCCTCTTAAATCTAAGCTTAGTTTATTTGTAAGAAGTAGAGATAAGTTATATGAAAGTATTTTTTATAAATTTAGAAACAATATTTAAATTTTTTGCTTCACCTTCGCTCGTTAGTATTTATATATGGCACTTTTGTTCATTTGCGAATTACAAAACGGTGGAGATGGAAAATGAACTAATACTAAATTGAAAGCATTAAATATTTTGTTACAGGCTCAAATATATTTTGTACGGAAAGAGATCTGATATCTTTTGGTAATAGCAATTATTTAGTATCGTTTTAAACTAAAATTTCTTTAATTTCGGGGGAAAAAAATGGTAAATTATAAAAAGTATCTTTTATAAACTTAAAAACGCCATTTATTTTGCTTCAATTTCGCTCTGTAGTATTTAAAATGCCATATATATGTCATACATATACTGTTATATATACTGTCATATACACGTACATATACGTCACTGAACATTTGTTCATTCACGAATTATAAAAATGCGGAGATTCGAAATCAAATAATACTAAATTGAAAGAATAAAATATTTTTGCATTTTCTTCGAAATATTGCACAGAAAACCTCGAATAAGTTTTAGTAATAGCAATTTTTGTGTATCGTCTTAAATTTAGGATATTTTAAATTTCAGTAAAAAAGAGGAAAATATATAAAAGATTTTGTTTTGTAAACTTAGAAGCGAAATTTATTTATTTTGCTTAACCTTCGCTTTTTAGTATTTGTCAGGAACGTTTTTTCGATGACGATAAACAAAAGAGACGGAGATACTAAATTAAATGATACTAAATTGAAAGTAATAAATATTCTTGCATGGTCTCAAAAAAGTTATACAGAAAAGATACGATAGCTTTTGGTAAAAGCAATTTTTAAGTGCCGTCTTAAATGTGACGTTTTTTATATCTATAAAACAGTGATAAACTCTACAATTTTTTTTTCGTTCATATACTTAGAAGCGACGTTTATTTATTTTGCTTCACTTTCGCTTTTTAGTATCATGAAAAATAGGTTTTAATGTTTTTTGCTTCCCTATCCCAATCATGTTCATGTATACGAGTACTCATGCAGGAGTGTCAGTGTGTTTTATCCCTTATTATACCAGCAACGAGCAATAAAGCGTGAAGAAAGAAACCGATAGCAAAAACAACGTCACAACTAGTTTTACTGATCGGGAATGGAGTGTCCCCAGTATGTGATTTCATGAGTGAATGCTTTATCTGGTCTGTGTTAGACCGAAAGGTATTGAGACATTAGAAATAAATGTTGAAGAGGTGCTAACAGAAAAATGATAAACTGTGTGGCCAGTAATACCTTCTTTTTTTTTTTGGCATAATTTTGAGTGTACTCCGGAAAAAGTTGTATATTATATTTCGTTACACGTTTTAACTGTTTATATTGCATTCTTGCTAATAAAATCGAGAAAACATTTTTTATGTATATTATTCATAGAAGAAATTGATAAAATATCCAGTAGATATATCTACATTCCGTATATATTCCGGAGATATAAAATAATGTACGATTTACATAACTTATGAAAATAATTTTAAACTATTAAGATTAAATATGGCAGTGAAAATAGAAAGCATGTTTACTTTGTAAATATGTATTTTATTTAATACATATATTATGGCATTTATATCTAATAAGTGACATTTTCATCTTTAGTGATTTTTTAATCGTATTTACATAAGTCAAAATCACTTTAACATCTGCTTATTTCTGATTACTATTTCTGCATTAATCAAAAGCAGCATACATTTGATTATAAGTTAAAATCTTTGTTCAATTTTCATAGGGTGAATCTACATGTATTTCCTTACTTTAGAACAAAGCTAATCTGGGTATATTCTTGTCTAATTATTCGTTAAAGAATACTCCTGAACTGAAATAGTATTATTAAAATGCTGTGAAATCGCATACATTTGTGTATAATAGGCTCTTAACAAGTCAATTTCAGAGGGCATTTCAATCTCTTGACTTTTGTTATTAAAATCACAAGCTGTACACTCTCGTTAATTTAAACAATACAGTTATTCGAATTTACGTTACAGTTATTCGAAAATTTTTCAAACAGAGTGTTTGTGCATGATACAGTAATCACAACTATTAATATTTAAAGATTTTCAGTGGAATCCTTTGTATTACAATGAAAAAAATTATATTAAGTTGCAAAAAGGCTGAGTTTTTCCCGTTCTAAGGGGCTCTAAGTTGTCACTGCTCTAAGTTGAGGAAATAAGGCCTATTTTCATACTTTTTGACTCTTCGTAATTATTTCAATTTATTCCCAAATTTTCCAAATTTTATGTGTATGACAAATTGATATATTTATTTTAATAAACAAATTTTAAACTGTCAAAATAATTTAAAATAATTTTTTTTTTAATGCTTTAGATATACCTTGTTTTTTAAGCATTTTTATTATAACTTGCGCGCAGAACTATGAAATTAATTTTGCACTTACATGTATAATTCCTGTTTTATATTTAAAATAAATAACTCAAAATAAAATTGAACATAAAATATTCAGCATTAAAGCATTTTTTCAATTTTTTAAAACTGCTCAAAATATACTTAAAATTTCCTTAATTTTTTGCATTAATTTACCCCTGAAAAAATAACAAAATATACAGTGATTGCAATAATTCTAGTCCAGACGCAATAAAATAACATGATTATGCAGTGACAAAAATTTCACGGAATTATGTGTCATAGTTTTTGAGATATCAGTTGCGGAATGATGCAAAATTACATTTTAAGGAAATTGAGTTTAAAATTTTTCTTACCATAAACTTGATAAGTAATTAAATATTTAGAATATCAATATCTCCGGAACTAAGCGGAATATAGTCAAGCGGTTTGCTTTATTTTATTCAGAAATGATCAGGCTTTAACATATATTTTTTTCAAAAAATCGAATGTTTTAAAGATTTAAGGGTAGTGAGTCATGTTAATGGATGCAAAAGCAAGTTTTGAGATCTTCTTATTATTTTAGCTCTAAAAAGTTTAGTGCATAATTCAGGAAAAGAAACATGTTACGAATTTGTCGATATATATATATATATATATATATATATATATATATATATATATATATATATATATATATATATATATATATATATATATATATATATATATATATATAAATATATATATACATATATATATATGTATACACTGCTGGCCACTCAAATTGCAACACCAAGATAGACAAGAGATATCACAACAAAATTTATTTTGCAGATAACATGTTGACCAAGTATCAAATGATTAAATTTATAGACTTCTGTGAAGTGTGGTTCCTGCCAAAATCAGTAGCCAGAGTAGCCGCCATTATTGGAGATAACCGCTGCCACACGCAACGGCATTGATTCAAAGAGACTTTGGATGACTTCTTGGGGTACAGCAGACCAAGCAGCTTGCACACGTTGCCAAATTTGAAATTGTTGTGGCAGCTGGGGATGGAATCTGGGTCAATCGTAGAGCAACCATGGACCACATGTTTTCTATCGGCGAAAGATCCGGAGAGCGAGGCGGCCAGGGAAGCAATTCAATCTGGCGATTGACGAAGAACCGTTGGACAATGCGTGCCACGTGTGGTCGCGCATTATCCTGTTAAAATATGGCTGTGGGAAAGCCCTGAAGGTAAGGAAGGACAACTGGCTCCAACACCTCGGAGATGTAGCGATGGCTGTTTAAAGTACCGGCAATGCGTACTAGAGGTGTGCGAGAGTGATATCGAATAGGCAGGACCTATGCAGGACCAGTGTGGCGGTGCATAAAGCAGGTGTTCAGCATCCTCTTTTCACGGTGTCTCCAGACTCGAATGCGACCATCGTGGTGTTGCAGACAGAAGCGTGATTCGTCAGTAAAGACAATTTCATTTCATTCTGCCGTCCAAATCCTTCTGTCATTGCACCATTGGCGGCGGAGACGTCTGTGGTTCTGCGTCAAGGGCAGACTGTTAGTAACCCGGTTCTTTGCACTTCCCATTTTCACAGTAATGTTGCTTCATGCTGTATGTATGACGCCACTCTGAAGGAGTGAGGTCACAACTCCGTTTTTTCTGTTTTTATTTCTTTTTGTATCGATACTAGCTCCTTCAATCGATATGTAAAATTGTATGTAAGTACTCGGGTATAAAAGGGGAGTACATACTTGTAACTGGGAGCTTTTGAGCTTGGAGCATTTGTTATTGCCTTGACTTTTTTTAGCTGTTTGGGTAAGTTACCCAACGCTATGTTAGTTACTATAAAATGTAATTAAACTTCTTTTATTTTTGATTCTTCGAGTCATATTTTTTTTCCTTATCAAGACTGTGCTATGTTTCACTGAAGCAGCTTTATTTGAAAGATTATTCAACATGGTTATGGGCCAGACGCCTTAGCATAGCTAATCTGCTTTCGGAAAAATGACTCGAGGAAGTTTATTTTTATAAGCTGATAGAGAATGCTCAGAGGGGGGGCCTTGACACCCCAAGTGTAATTGCACAATTAACTTTTGCTTCAAATGACGTTGGACTGAACTGGTTCCGGAAATTACGTTTTCACTCTAATTCGTCTAGTGCTCGCCTTGTGCTCATATTTTAAAACCATTGTGTGATAGAATTTCATTAAATTCTGCCTGGAAGTGGTTTTGCTTTAACCCTTTCGCGACGGCAGTTCCGATCACGCGCTTTCCTCTGAGGCCGGAGGTTTTTCTCGCGAGCGTACCTTCCAGGCCGGTGGACTTTTAAGCGCTAAGCCTAAATTTACGAAAAATTCCAAAATAGTAACATTTACAAACAAATCTATTTATTTAAGCTATATATGGGTTACTTACACATTCTTTTATTATTTTTCCACTAAAAAATTTTTGTTATACAGTTTAAAATATTTTTCGCTGGGATATAATGTCGAAATCCTACTCTCCCTTTCCACAGTAAGAGACTTTCTTCAACTGATATATTCTTATCAGGAATATATCAGGAATATATCAAGAATATGTCAATAATATATCAAGAACTCTGAAAGTTTTGAATGATTAAATCTAAAAAAGGTTTAATTCTTTCAATCTTTTTGCCATCAGAAGAAGAGAAATGCAAGTATCGAAGAATTTTGATGCGTTGGTCCCGACTCATAACCTTACTGAAAAAAGGTGTTGCAATCCCGGGATTCGTTGAGTAGTAAATCTTAATTTTCGGTTTTTTCACGATACCCATTAAAATTGTCAAAGCAAATTAAACAAACATTTCCTCTTTAGTTACAGGCAAAAATACTTCGAGGATGAACTCTGTTCGCTTTCCGGATTTATGTACCTCTCATACGCATTAATTTGGTTAGTATAATATAATACGCAATAATTTAGTTATTAAATCCATTACAGTTTCATCAAAAAAACATCTGAAATAATCCAATTCATTTGATACAGCATCATGGACTTTTATTTCGCATGCCGCTGTGAATGTTAGTTGATTTAAATCCCTTACGTGAGAAGTCCACAAAGAAGTACCATCCCGCGATATACTCAGAATAGAAATGTCTGAGTATCTTCATCATCACTCTGATTCCGATGTTCCAAATAAACAGATTCATCCGAAGAGATTTCTGTATCACTGTCACTACTTTCATAATCAGACACATTTCTCATCAATTCAGAAATTTCGTCTTCTGTTAAATATTTTCTCCTTTTCTACATATTAAATCATCAAAGGAAAGAAATCTCACTGCAACAGAATCTGATTCTGACTCAAAACCCATATACCCAATGCTACAATCCCACCGCAAAAGAAAAATAAACAAAGATATCTCGTAAACAAAGACCACGTGCAAAGTTTAAATGCCCTACCCGCTGACAGTCAAACGCAATACATCCATTCCTCCGTTTGTTTACATAAAACGATAGACCGCATGTGATTCATACTAGTCTTGTTTTCGAATAGAAGGTCCCAACTACGTGTACTCCAAATTTCATAGACATGCGGTGCCATCTTGTGCCCCAAAAATTAACTAATAAAACGTTCCGAACTACTGACACGTATAGGTGACGTTCGGCCAGAAGCGCGGATAGCTGCTGTCGCGTATACGTGACGTTCGGCCAGAAACGCGGATAGCTGCTGGCACGTATACGTGACGGTCGCCGCGAAAGGGTTAAAGAATGGCGTCAAGTACCAGTGAAGTCAATTTTAGGATCGCGCTTTTAAGCTAAAGTAATTACTCAACATGGTGTACAGATATGAGTATGTTGCTGATGGAACGGGGGTGCTGGGAGATTGTTCAACGAACTGAAAAAGCACCCGAAGCACAAGAAGGTGAAATGGTGGACGAGACTGCAGCAAGGGACTTTAGAAATCGAAAAAACAGAGCGCTTTCGACGATTTACATGAGCGTATCGCCTCGATATCGTGCCCTGCTGGAAAAAGCTATTGACGGACCTGATGCCTGGGATAAGCTGAAAAAGTACTTTGAACCAGACAGTCGTGCTCGTGTCATGTCACTTAAGAATGAATTCTATTCCTGTCGTATGGAGCCAGATGAGGACATAGGGCTGTATTCAAGTAAACTAGCCAGTATTTTTGATAAGCTGAGTGAGGCTGGTCATGCTGTATCCGAAATAGATAAAATATTTCAGCTTATGCGATATCTTCCAAAGGAGTTCGATAATATTGTTCAAACGATATATCGGTGGGAGAAGGATCAATTTACTTTTATTTCTGTACGAGAAGAATTACTTGCCGAAGAAGCAAGGTTGAAACAGAGAGTTGCAGACCAAGCAAATATTTCTTATCTAACAAGAAACCGGCAGAAGGTGTTCCCGAGACAAGAGATGATTGACAATCCTAAGCAGGCAGATTCTCATACATTACAGAGAAGAAAATGTCACAAGTGTCACCAGCCTGGTCATCTTCGCAAAGATTGTCGTGTATCCGGAAAATCAAGGACTTATAAGCAATCTAAACGTTCAAGTTCCGAACGTGAACGATGTCAGTATACCAGTCCGAGTCGACCAAACAACAGTTTCCTGCTGGAAGCGTTAGTGACTGGAATTGAGGAGCGTTGTTGGGTGTTCGATACAGCCTCCTCGTCTCATTTTTGCAAGGACAGACACCTAATGTCCGATTTTACACCAGTTACAGATCAGACACTAGTAGGAGCAGTTAACGGTGTCTCTACCCCTGTTACAGGTAAGGGATCTGTAGTTATTTTTCTAAATGGTGAAAAATATACCTTAATTGATGTACTTTATGCACCAGAACTGAGGAAAAACCTCATATCTGGCCCTCGTGTTGACGAATGTTGAGTCAAATACGTAGGAGGTCATGGAAAAATAGATGTGATATCGCGCAACAAACTACTTTTTACTGCAAAATTAGTAAATGGACTTTATTGTATTTACCCAGAATATGAAAAATGTCATGATGCTCAGAAATTTCACTCAAAAATTGTAAAGGCAAAACACACCATCTCTAAATGTTCTAAAAATAGAAGTTCCACGGCTTTTGCTTCGGAAAGTTTAAATTTATGGCATAAACGCTTTGCTCACATAAATGCAGAATATATAAAATTAACATCTAAAAATAACAGTGTAAAAGGGTTACCAAAGTTAACGGGGGATCTTGATTCGTGTGATCCATGTCGCGAAGCTAAATCCAAAAGAGTTAGTTTTAAATCCCTGGATAGTATACGATCTCAAAACCCCCTTGACTTGATCTATATGGATCTGTGTGGTCCTTTCCCGAGACCATCGATCCACGGGCATTTATACTTTTTATCAGTGGTTGACGACTACTCTAGAAAAGTTTGGGTTTTCCCCCTTAAATCTAAAACAGAAGTATTTCAAACCTTTAAAAATTTTAAAACAAGAGCTGAAAGGTTCCTGGATCGGAAACTTAAATGTATTCGTACTGACAATGGTACAGAATTTATAAATGATCAATTCAGGGAGTATTGTGAAGACTTGGGGATCCAACATGAAAAATCTAACCCTTACACCCCAGAGCAGAATGGAGTATGTGAAAGGTTTCATTATACTGCTGTAAACGGGATAAATGTTTTACTTAGGGATAGCGGCATGAGTCAATGTTTTTGGCAAGAGGCTCTTTTACATTACACTTACACATGGAATCGTGTATGCCATGCTGGAATGACAAAAACACCATTTGAACTCTATGGCGGACGACAGCCGTCGGTTAAACACTTACGGCCGTTCGGCACGAAAGCTTTTGTCGGTATACCTAAAAAATTAAGATTAAAACTAGATTTAAGGTCTAAACCAGGAATTCTTGTAGGGTATGCTTTGCAGATGAAAGGATACAGAATTTGGATGCCGAACGAGCATAAGATTATCGAAACCATAAATGTCACGTTTGATGAAAATCAAAAGGGCGGTTTGAGTGAGGCGACTGTGGAACGCGAACTGGACCCAGAGTTCGTGGGTTTTAAATTTCCCCTTGAAGATTCAGAAGAGTTGAATGTTTCAAAGCCCCAAACAGATAGTGAGAGTTCTGTATGTGATTCTGATACTGATTCTGAAGTACCCGGTAACAAAATTGTAAACTGGACGCGTAAAGCTGTTCCAAGGACAAGTAGTAAAAAAACTGATATTTATTATTATGAGGAAGGAAAAGATGATTCGTCGAGTAGGTTGAGGTCATTGAAAGATGTTAAACAATATTGTATAAAAAATGATCTTAAATTTCAACCAGAAATTTTTGATTTTTCTTCCAAAAATAAATATTCAGGGATTATTGCTAGAACCAAAGCGGGTCATAGTAGCTTAATGTCAGAATGACTAAAAAAGGAAATTTACATTCCAAAATGTTTTAAACAGGCTATGAATTCCAAACAAAGTGAACAGTGGTTTAATGCAATGGAGGATGAATTAAACACTATGAAGGAAAGAGGTGTTTGGGAGTTAGTAGAACGACCTGAAAATGCTAAAGTGTTGGGTTGTAGATGGGTTTATACTACAAAGCAGGATGAATCGGGTAAGATTAAAAGATTCAAAGCACGCTTAGTTGCCCAGGGTTTTCACCAACGCAAAGGTGAAAGTTTTGATGAAGTTTTTTCCCCAGTTATCAACTTTAGCTTGATAAGGTTCTTTTTCGCTGTACTCGTTTGCCTGAACCACTGGACACATTTGCAGTGTGATATTAAATGCGCATACCTATATGCCCCATTAAGCGAAGTAATTTATATGCGTCAGCCACCTGGTTTTGAGAAATCCAATTTAGTTTGTCGTTTAAAAAAGTCAATATATGGACTTAAGCAGAGCGGGCGAGAATGTTTTTTTAAAATTCACGCGGTATTAAAAGAGTTGGGTTTTAGAAAATTTGAATGGTGTAATTGCGCATATATTTTAGATTCAAATGTTATATTTTTATTATATGTGGATGACATAGTCGTGTTTGGGAGAGAACAAAAACATGTCGACACAGCTATTAAATTGTTGAAAAATAAATTTGACTTAACAATTTTGGGGAAAACTAAAAAACTTTTAGGGGTTGAATTTTTAGAAACTGACAAGAAACTTTTTATTCACCAACTTGAATATATAAATAAAATTTGCAGAACATATGATAGGTATTGCTATCCAATATCATCATTACCTATAGCGAAGGGGGTTATTTACTCTAAAACACAGTGTCCACAGGATAAAGTTGAAATTGAGGAAATGTCTAAAATTCCGTACAGGAGTCTTGTAGGCTGTCTGGCGTTCTTAGCTAACAGAACGAGACCCGATATTTCATAAGCAATCAACATTTTTTCCCAGTTTCAACAAAATCCAGGAATGGTACATTGGATGGGACTTCTTAAGTTACTAGGATATATAAAATATACTAAAAATTTAAAACTCGACATTTCTAATATTAGTAACCTAGATCTTAATGCTTATTCTGACGCTGATTTTGCAAATAATCGTGATAGTAGAGTTTCGATGGGAGGTCATATCATTTTTGTTGATCAGGCTCCAGTAGTTTGGCGTTCTTTTAAACAGAAATCGGTATGCTTGAGTACCATGGAATCTGAATTTGTTTCCTTAACGGAAGCATCGAAAGAACTCACTTGGTATGAACGTATTTGCAAGGAGTGTGAGAAATTTAAAATTATACCCCAGAATAAAAGCATCCCAAAGTTGTTTGTTGATAATCAAGCTACTATTAACTTTGTTAAATCCCCGCTTGAAAACTATCGAACAAAGCACATAGACATTAAATTATTTTTTGTAAGAGACCTAGTTTACCAAAAACTTTTTGAATTAAAGTACATACAAAGTAAATCAAACTTATCAGATGTTTTTACGAAGCCACAACAAAAGATAGAACTAAAAAGATTTAGAGATGCAGTGTTTTGTGATAGTATGATTAAAGATAATGAACTCTGTAAATGAAATGATGGACTTTAACTTAAAGTGAGACATTTGAAGTTGTTCTAATTTTTTTTTTCAATGCTTGTGAACTGATATTTTCCTATATTATGTAATGTATATTTGTATTATGTAATGTATAGTTGTATTATGTATTGTATATTTGTATTATGTAATGTATATACACTGCTGGCCACTGTAAATGCAACACCCTGAAGGAAACATGCAAATAACATGAAATTTACAACATGCATTAGCGGAGGTGAGATATGCAAATGATTAGAATTTCAGCGCAGACGCACATCACACGCGCCTGTGGTGCCACTTCAAAGCGCTATTTAAGGCTTGGAGATTTCGACGATTTAAAGTTCGGCAATTGAGTTTTTCTTGTGGTTTTTTCAAAAAATCGATCAATTATGCCTCGTCGAAAACAGCGATCATCTTTTGATCAAGTATTCGAGTTCGACAGAGGAAGGATAGTGGCCTACCGAGATTGTGGATTATCTTTCAGAGAAATCGGTAGTCGTGTTGGACGAAACCAAACAACTGTAATGCGGATATGTGATCGTTGGATGCAGGAGGGTACGACGGACCGGCGTGTTCGATCGCATCCCCCTCAGCGAACCACTTTACGTGATGACAGGCAAATTGTGCGCATGGCAGTGACGGATCGCTCAGTCACATCACGAACCTTAGCACAGCACATGCAGTCTGTAACGCATCATCCAGTGTCTGCGCGTACCATTCGACGCCGTTTACAGCAGAGTGGTCTGTCCGCAAGACGTCCATTGCTTTGTCTACCCTTGACGCAGAACCACATACGTCTCCGCCGCCAATGGTGCGATGACAGAAGGTTGTGGACGGCAGAATGGAATGAAATTGTCTTTACTAACGAGTCACGCTTCTGTCTACAACACCACGATGGTCGCATTCGAGTCTGGAGACACCGTGAAGAGAGGATGCTGAACAGCTGCGTTATGCACCGCCACACTGGTCCTGCACCGGGTATTATGGTATGGGGCGGTATTGGATATCACTCTCGCACACCTCTAGTACGCATTGCCGGTACTTTAAACACCAGCGCTACATCTCCGAGGTGATGGAGCCAGTTGTCCTTCCTTACCTTCAGGGCTTGCCCACAGCCATATTTCAACAGGATAATGCGCGACCACACGTGCCACGCATTGTCCAACGGTTCTTCGTCAATCGCCAGATTGAATTGCTTCCCTGGCCGCCTCGCTCTCCGGATCTTTCGCCGATAGAAAACATGTGGTCCATGGTTGCTCTACGATTGACCCAGATTCCATCCCCAGCTGCCACAGCAGATCAACTTTGGAAACGTGTGGAAGCTGCTTGGTCTGTTGTACCCCAAGAACTCATCCAAAGTCTCTTTGAATCAATGCCGAGGCGTGTGGCAGCGGTGATCTCCGACAATGGCGGCTACTCTGGCTACTGATTTTGGCAGGAACCACACTTCACAGAAGTCTATAAATTTAATCATTTGATACTTGGTCAACATGTTATCTACAAAATAAATTTTGTTGTGATATCTCTTGTCTTTCTTGGTGTTGCAATTTGGGTGGCCAGCAGTGTATATATACTCTTTTTGAAAGTGTAAAGAGGGGGGGCCAATGTTAGTAACCCGGTTCTTTGCACTTCCCATTTTCACAGTAATGTTGCTTCATGCTGTATGTATGACGCCACTCTGAAGGAGTGAGGTCACAACTCCGTTTTTTCTGTTTTTATTTCTTTTTGTATCGATACTAGCTCCTTCAATCGATATGTAAAATTGTATGTAAGTACTCGGGTATAAAAGGGGAGTACATACTTGTAACTGGGAGCTTTTGAGCTTGGAGCATTTGTTATTGCCTTGACTTTTTTTAGCTGTTTGGGTAAGTTACCCAACGCTATGTTAGTTACTATAAAATGTAATTAAACTTCTTTTATTTTTGATTCTTCGAGTCATATTTTTTTTCCTTATCAAGACTGTGCTATGTTTCACTGAAGCAGCTTTATTTGAAAGATTATTCAACATGGTTATGGGCCAGACGCCTTAGCATAGCTAATCTGCTTTCGGAAAAATGACTCGAGGAAGTTTATTTTTATAAGCTGATAGAGAATGCTCAGAGGGGGGGGCCTTGACACCCCAAGTGTAATTGCACAATTAACTTTTGCTTCAAATGACGTTGGACTGAACTGGTTCCGGAAATTACGTTTTCACTCTAATTCGTCTAGTGCTCGCCTTGTGCTCATATTTTAAAACCATTGTGTGATAGAATTTCATTAAATTCTGCCTGGAAGTGGTTTTGCTTTAAAGAATGGCGTCAAGTACCAGTGAAGTCAATTTTAGGATCGCGCTTTTAAGCTAAAGTAATTACTCAACATGGTGTACAGATATGAGTATGTTGCTGATGGAACGGGGGTGCTGGGAGATTGTTCAACGAACTGAAAAAGCACCCGAAGCACAAGAAGGTGAAATGGTGGACGAGACTGCAGCAAGGGACTTTAGAAATCGAAAAAACAGAGCGCTTTCGACGATTTACATGAGCGTATCGCCTCGATATCGTGCCATGCTGGAAAAAGCTATTGACGGACCTGATGCCTGGGATAAGCTGAAAAAGTACTTTGAACCAGATAGTCGTGCTCGTGTCATGTCACTTAAGAATGAATTCTATTCCTGTCGTATGGAGCCAGATGAGGACATAGGGCTGTATTCAAGTAAACTAGCCAGTATTTTTGATAAGCTGAGTGAGGCTGGTCATGCTGTATCCGAAATAGATAAAATATTTCAGCTTATGCGATATCTTCCAAAGGAGTTCGATAATATTGTTCAAACGATATATCGGTGGGAGAAGGATCAATTTACTTTTATTTCTGTACGAGAAGAATTACTTGCCGAAGAAGCAAGGTTGAAACAGAGAGTTGCAGACCAAGCAAATATTTCTTATCTAACAAGAAACCGGCAGAAGGTGTTCCCGAGACAAGAGATGATTGACAATCCTAAGCAGGCAGATTCTCATACATTAC
Source organism: Dolomedes plantarius (assembly GCA_907164885.2). Classification (NCBI taxonomy): domain Eukaryota; kingdom Metazoa; phylum Arthropoda; class Arachnida; order Araneae; family Dolomedidae; genus Dolomedes; species Dolomedes plantarius. The sequence goes on from OU015491.1 coordinate 158,731,942, forward strand.
AGAGAAGAAAATGTCACAAGTGTCACCAGCCTGGTCATCTTCGCAAAGATTGTCGTGTATCCGGAAAATCAAGGACTTATAAGCAATCTAAACGTTCAAGTTCCGAACGTGAACGATGTCAGTATACCAGTCCGAGTCGACCAAACAACAGTTTCCTGCTGGAAGCGTTAGTGACTGGAATTGAGGAGCGTTGTTGGGTGTTCGATACAGCCTCCTCGTCTCATTTTTGCAAGGACAGACACCTAATGTCCGATTTTACACCAGTTACAGATCAGACACTAGTAGGAGCAGTTAACGGTGTCTCTACCCCTGTTACAGGTAAGGGATCTGTAGTTATTTTTCTAAATGGTGAAAAATATACCTTAATTGATGTACTTTATGCACCAGAACTGAGGAAAAACCTCATATCTGGCCCTCGTGTTGACGAATGTTGAGTCAAATACGTAGGAGGTCATGGAAAAATAGATGTGATATCGCGCAACAAACTACTTTTTACTGCAAAATTAGTAAATGGACTTTATTGTATTTACCCAGAATATGAAAAATGTCATGATGCTCAGAAATTTCACTCAAAAATTGTAAAGGCAAAACACACCATCTCTAAATGTTCTAAAAATAGAAGTTCCACGGCTTTTGCTTCGGAAAGTTTAAATTTATGGTATAAACGCTTTGCTCACATAAATGCAGAATATATAAAATTAACATCTAAAAATAACAGTGTAAAAGGGTTACCAAAGTTAACGGGGGATCTTGATTCGTGTGATCCATGTCGCGAAGCTAAATCCAAAAGAGTTAGTTTTAAATCCCTGGATAGTATACGATCTCAAAACCCCCTTGACTTGATCTATATGGATCTGTGTGGTCCTTTCCCGAGACCATCGATCCACGGGCATTTATACTTTTTATCAGTGGTTGACGACTACTCTAGAAAAGTTTGGGTTTTCCCCCTTAAATCTAAAACAGAAGTATTTCAAACCTTTAAAAATTTTAAAACAAGAGCTGAAAGGTTCCTGGATCGGAAACTTAAATGTATTCGTACTGACAATGGTACAGAATTTATAAATGATCAATTCAGGGAGTATTGTGAAGACTTGGGGATCCAACATGAAAAATCTAACCCTTACACCCCAGAGCAGAATGGAGTATGTGAAAGGTTTCATTATACTGCTGTAAACGGGATAAATGTTTTACTTAGGGATAGCGGCATGAGTCAATGTTTTTGGCAAGAGGCTCTTTTACATTACACTTACACATGGAATCGTGTATGCCATGCTGGAATGACAAAAACACCATTTGAACTCTATGGCGGACGACAGCCGTCGGTTAAACACTTACGGCCGTTCGGCACGAAAGCTTTTGTCGGTATACCTAAAAAATTAAGATTATAACTAGATTTAAGGTCTAAACCAGGAATTCTTGTAGGGTATGCTTTGCAGACGAAAGGATACAGAATTTGGATGCCGAACGAGCATAAGATTATCGAAACCATAAATGTCACGTTTGATGAAAATCAAAAGGGCGGTTTGAGTGAGGCGACTGTGGAACGCGAACTGGACCCAGAGTTCGTGGGTTTTAAATTTCCCCTTGAAGATTCAGAAGAGTTGAATGTTTCAAAGCCCCAAACAGATAGTGAGAGTTCTGTATGTGATTCTGATACTGATTCTGAAGTACCCGGTAACAAAATTGTAAACTGGACGCGTAAAGCTGTTCCAAGGACAAGTAGTAAAACAACTGATATTTATTATTATGAGGAAGGAAAAGATGATTCGTCGAGTAGGTTGAGGTCATTGAAAGATGTTAAACAATATTGTATAAAAAATTATCTTAAATTTCAACCAGAAATTTTTGATTTTTCTTCCAAAAATAAATATTCAGGGATTATTGCTAGAACCAAAGCGGGTCATAGTAGCTTAATGTCAGAATGACTAAAAAGGAAATTTACATTCCAAAATGTTTTAAACAGGCTATGAATTCCAAACAAAGTGAACAGTGGTTTAATGCAATGGAGGATGAATTAAACACTATGAAGGAAAGAGGTGTTTGGGAGTTAGTAGAACGACCTGAAAATGCTAAAGTGTTGGGTTGTAGATGGGTTTATACTACAAAGCAGGATGAATCGGGTAAGATTAAAAGATTCAAAGCACGCTTAGTTGCCCAGGGTTTTCACCAACGCAAAGGGGAAAGTTTTGATGAAGTTTTTTCCCCAGTTATCAACTTTAGCTTGATAAGGTTCTTTTTCGCTGTACTCGTTTGCCTGAACCACTGGGCACATTTGCAGTGTGATATTAAATGCGCATACCTATATGCCCCATTAAGCGAAGTAATTTATATGCGTCAGCCACCTGGTTTTGAGAAATCCAATTTAGTTTGTCGTTTAAAAAAGTCAATATATGGACTTAAGCAGAGCGGGCGAGAATGTTTTTTTAAAATTCACGCGGTATTAAAAGAGTTGGGTTTTAGAAAATTTGAATGGTGTAATTGCGCATATATTTTAGATTCAAATGTTATATTTTTATTATATGTGGATGACATAGTCGTGTTTGGGAGAGAACAAAAACATGTCGACACAGCTATTAAATTGTTGAAAAATAAATTTGACTTAACAATTTTGGGGAAAACTAAAAAACTTTTAGGGGTTGAATTTTTAGAAACTGACAAGAAACTTTTTATTCACCAACTTGAATATATAAATAAAATTTGCAGAACATATGATAGGTATTGCTATCCAATATCATCATTACCTATAGCGAAGGGGGTTATTTACTCTAAAACACAGTGTCCACAGGATAAAGTTGAAATTGAGGAAATGTCTAAAATTCCGTACAGGAGTCTTGTAGGCTGTCTGGCGTTCTTAGCTAACAGAACGAGACCCGATATTTCATAAGCAATCAACATTTTTTCCCAGTTTCAACAAAATCCAGGAATGGTACATTGGATGGGACTTCTTAAGTTACTAGGATATATAAAATATACTAAAAATTTAAAACTCGACATTTCTAATATTAGTAACCTAGATCTTAATGCTTATTCTGACGCTGATTTTGCAAATAATCGTGATAGTAGAGTTTCGATGGGAGGTCATATCATTTTTGTTGATCAGGCTCCAGTAGTTTGGCGTTCTTTTAAACAGAAATCGGTATGCTTGAGTACCATGGAATCTGAATTTGTTTCCTTAACGGAAGCATCGAAAGAACTCACTTGGTATGAACGTATTTGCAAGGAGTGTGAGAAATTTAAAATTATACCCCAGAATAAAAGCATCCCAAAGTTGTTTGTTGATAATCAAGCTACTATTAACTTTGTTAAATCCCCGCTTGAAAACTATCGAACAAAGCACATAGACATTAAATTATTTTTTGTAAGAGACCTAGTTTACCAAAAACTTTTTGAATTAAAGTACATACAAAGTAAATCAAACTTATCAGATGTTTTTACGAAGCCACAACAAAAGATAGAACTAAAAAGATTTAGAGATGCAGTGTTTTGTGATAGTATGATTAAAGATAATGAACTCTGTAAATGAAATGATGGACTTTAACTTAAAGTGAGACATTTGAAGTTGTTCTAATTTTTTTTTTCAATGCTTGTGAACTGATATTTTCCTATATTATGTAATGTATATTTGTATTATGTAATGTATAGTTGTATTATGTATTGTATATTTGTATTATGTAATGTATATACACTGCTGGCCACTGTAAATGCAACACCCTGAAGGAAACATGCAAATAACATGAAATTTACAACATGCATTAGCGGAGGTGAGATATGCAAATGATTAGAATTTCAGCGCAGACGCACATCACACGCGCCTGTGGTGCCACTTCAAAGCGCTATTTAAGGCTTGGAGATTTCGACGATTTAAAGTTCGGCAATTGAGTTTTTCTTGTGGTTTTTTCAAAAAATCGATCAATTATGCCTCGTCGAAAACAGCGATCATCTTTTGATCAAGTATTCGAGTTCGACAGAGGAAGGATAGTGGCCTACCGAGATTGTGGATTATCTTTCAGAGAAATCGGTAGTCGTGTTGGACGAAACCAAACAACTGTAATGCGGATATGTGATCGTTGGATGCAGGAGGGTACGACGGACCGGCGTGTTCGATCGCATCCCCCTCAGCGAACCACTTTACGTGATGACAGGCAAATTGTGCGCATGGCAGTGACGGATCGCTCAGTCACATCACGAACCTTAGCACAGCACATGCAGTCTGTAACGCATCATCCAGTGTCTGCGCGTACCATTCGACGCCGTTTACAGCAGAGTGGTCTGTCCGCAAGACGTCCATTGCTTTGTCTACCCTTGACGCAGAACCACATACGTCTCCGCCGCCAATGGTGCGATGACAGAAGGTTGTGGACGGCAGAATGGAATGAAATTGTCTTTACTAACGAGTCACGCTTCTGTCTACAACACCACGATGGTCGCATTCGAGTCTGGAGACACCGTGAAGAGAGGATGCTGAACAGCTGCGTTATGCACCGCCACACTGGTCCTGCACCGGGTATTATGGTATGGGGCGGTATTGGATATCACTCTCGCACACCTCTAGTACGCATTGCCGGTACTTTAAACACCAGCGCTACATCTCCGAGGTGATGGAGCCAGTTGTCCTTCCTTACCTTCAGGGCTTGCCCACAGCCATATTTCAACAGGATAATGCGCGACCACACGTGCCACGCATTGTCCAACGGTTCTTCGTCAATCGCCAGATTGAATTGCTTCCCTGGCCGCCTCGCTCTCCGGATCTTTCGCCGATAGAAAACATGTGGTCCATGGTTGCTCTACGATTGACCCAGATTCCATCCCCAGCTGCCACAGCAGATCAACTTTGGAAACGTGTGGAAGCTGCTTGGTCTGTTGTACCCCAAGAACTCATCCAAAGTCTCTTTGAATCAATGCCGAGGCGTGTGGCAGCGGTGATCTCCGACAATGGCGGCTACTCTGGCTACTGATTTTGGCAGGAACCACACTTCACAGAAGTCTATAAATTTAATCATTTGATACTTGGTCAACATGTTATCTACAAAATAAATTTTGTTGTGATATCTCTTGTCTTTCTTGGTGTTGCAATTTGGGTGGCCAGCAGTGTATATATACTCTTTTTGAAAGTGTAAAGAGGGGGGGCCAATGTTAGTAACCCGGTTCTTTGCACTTCCCATTTTCACAGTAATGCTGCTTCATGCTGTATGTATGACGCCACTCTGAAGGAGTGAGGTCACAACTCCGTTTTTTCTGTTTTTATTTCTTTTTGTATCGATACTAGCTCCTTCAATCGATATGTAAAATTGTATGTAAGTACTCGGGTATAAAAGGGGAGTACATACTTGTAACTGGGAGCTTTTGAGCTTGAAGCATTTGTTATTGCCTTGACTTTTTTTAGCTGTTTGGGTAAGTTACCCAACGCTATGTTAGTTACTATAAAATGTAATTAAACTTCTTTTATTTTTGATTCTTCGAGTCATATTTTTTTTCCTTATCAAGACTCTGCTATGTTTCACTGAGGCAGCTTTATTTGAAAGATTATTCAACACAGACAAAGCAATGGACGTCTTGCGGACAGACCACTCTGCTGTAAACGGCGTCGAATGGTACACTGGATGATGCAGACACTGGATGATGCATTACAGACTGCATGTGCTGTGCTATGGTTCGTGATGTGACTGAGCGATCCGCAACTGCCATGCGCACAATTTGCCTGTCATCACGTGAAGTGGTGCGCTGAGGTGGATGCGATCGAACACGCCGGTCCGTCGTACCATCCTGCATCCAACGATCACATATCCGCATTACAGTTGTTTGGTTTCGTCCAACACGACTACCGATTTCCCTGAAAGATAATCCACAATCTCGGTAGGCCACTATCCTTCCTCTGTCGAACTCGGATACTTGATCAAAAGATGATCGCTGTTTTCGACGAGGCATAATTGATCGTTTTTTGAAAAAACCACAAGAAAAACACAATTGCCGAACTTGAAATCGTCGAAATCTCCAAGCCTTAAATAGCGCTTTGAAGTGTCGCCACAGGCGCGCGTGATGTGCGTCTGCGCTGAAATTCTAATTATTTGCATATCTCACCTCCACTAATGCATGTTGTAAATTTCATGTTATTTGCATGTTTCCTTCAGGGTGTTGCATTTACAGTGGCCAGCAGTGTGTATATATATATATATATGATGAGTATTGATCCACTTTTCTAATATACAAGGACTACTCATAGAAGGTACTCATAGAAACATTTTATTTCTTGAAGCAGAATGCATATTAAATGAAGTTCGGCAGCATTTCTTAAAAACGAATTTAATCATCAAGCTCTCAATAATTCTCAAATATCAATTAAATTTGCAGGTATTTACCAACGATATATGTATACCGAATGCTTAACCTATTTTTTTTAAAAGTCTAATTGATAAATTGTTTAGTAATAAATAATGGATTGAATGTAATATATTTGTCATAATGTAATATATTGTTGTTATTATAGGAGTTTTAAATATTTTAAAATATATAAAACACATATTGTGAAACCTTTCTATGGTAGTTAGTGGTGGTTCGGAAAACAAATGGCCGTTAAAAAGTGGTTTCTTTGATAATATTGACTGTATGGAATCTTTAATAATTTCTGAACAAAACCTGGCCGTTTAGAGGGGTGGCCTCCTAGAGAAGTTTCACTTTATTTTCTTTGATATATTAGTGTATGATGCTTTGGTACACCTTGTTATTATTCGGTGGTGTCCAGTTCATAAAATAAGAAAAAACAATCACGGATCCAAAATATTTGGTAGTAAATCATCGACGTCAGCAGTTGTCCTTAGTAACTATGGATATTTCATATGTTTTTGAACGGAAATGTTTTGGGTCACTTCTGACCGGATAAAGTGATTGAATGTTATCTTTATCTTGCTCATTAAAAAAAGCATGGGTTTAGGAACTGCTATAAATGTGTTTTACGATTAAGAGTTTTTATTTTCGTACAAGAATTTTAATTTAAATTGCCTGGCAATTGTAGATCATAGATGTTGAAGAACCGTTAATAACGTTCAGTCCACTTTCTATGGATTTTTTAAATTTCTACCTTTACGTTATATAATATACACTCATGGACAAAAAAATTAGCGCACCAAGAAATAATTGCGGGATTGTAACGAAACTTGCAATGAATATACATGTCGGGGAGATATGCAAATTATTAGAAATGCAGCGTGATTGCGCATTACGCATAGCCGGTAGAGGGCGTTGAACATCGAACTCTGTGGAGTATAAAACAGGTAACCAAAGGTTGTTTGAGTGTGCTGAATCATTTACAAAGGAAGAGCTGAGATAGACATGCCATTACGCCGTGTTCGAAGACAATATAAGCAGTTGTCGCAGTTTGAGAGGGGGAGAATCGTCGGGATGATGGAAGCTGGGTGGTCAGCTAGGCGAGTAGCACGTCAATTTGGCCGCTCTGATTGTGTTGTGAGGAGGTGTTGGGACCAGTGGACCCGAGAGATGTCATGTACACGAAGACCAGGCTCAGGACGCCCTCGACAGACCAGTCGTCGAGAAGACCGCCACATCGTAAGAAATGCACGCGTACAACCAACTGCTTAATCGGCTGCCATCCAGGCACAGGTAGCACCTTCTCTAGGGGCCTCTGTGTCTCCTCGAACCATACGAAGGCGCCTGGCGGAAGGACAGTTGGTATCGCGGCGCCCATTACGTGTGCTGCCCTTGACGCCCACTCATCGATGCCTCCGTTTGGAGTTTTGCCGCGCACGACGAAACAGGACTGCAGCGGAATGGAACCAGGTCGTCTTTAGCGACGGATCCAGATTCAATCTCGGCAGTGATGACAATCGTGTTCGTGTGTGGAGAGCCCGTGGTGAACGCTTCAATCCTGCCTTTGCTGTAGAGCGACACATCGCTCCCACAGCTGGTGTGATGGTATGGGGTGCCATTGCCTACAATACAAGGTCACCCCTAGTATTGTTCCGTGGCACCATGACAGCCCAGCGTTACGTTCATGAAATCCTGCAAATACATGTGTTGCCACTCATGCAACGGCTCCCAGGAGCCATTTTTCAACAAGACAATGCTCGGCCTCATACGGCTAGGGTGTCACAAGACTGTCTCCGCACTGTTACTACCCTTCCTTGGCCTGCCCGATCCCCAGATTTGTCTCCAATCTAGCATATCTGGGATCATTTGGGATATCGAGTTGGGCCTCCCACGAGTTTGAACGAACTAGAGGCAAGGTTACAGTAAATATGGAACGAAATGTCTCAAGACATCATACAGAACTTATATGACTCAATGCCCGATCGTATCGCTTCGTGCATTCGCGCTAGAGGGGGTCCAACGGAGTATTAACTCCTCCGTTCTTTTGCCTTTTTCTCTGAAATAAATTATCCTTTTTCTTTGATTTTCTTATCATTTACTTATATCAAAAAAGTCATTACGTATGTAAAATTTCATTTTGATGACTCCTTCTTGGTGCGCTAATTTTTTTGTCCATGTGTGTGTATATATATATATATATATATATATATATATATATATATATATATATATTAGCTCAAAACCCGCTACGGAGTAGATTGAAATTAAATACAAAGGTCATTGTATGCAATTAATGCCAAAAAAATACATATATATATTTATAATAAATACGAAGATCAATATATACAACTGATGTAGAAAAATATATATATATATTTATTTAAAAATTGTAAGGGCTATTTTATAGACAAAATAATGTCCAAACGTCTGCCGCATTAGCAAGAAAAAAATAGTTTTTTGTCTATTTAGTTGTTATGCAAATGACGATAAATTTATTGAAAGTACCAGAAAAAGAAATCACGTGATCAGTATTTAATAAATTAAATTCTGAAAATTAATCTTTAAAAATTCACCAAAAATCAGAAAATTGAGGTAAAGATTCGAAAAAGATTTCATTTTAAAGGAATTTTTATAATGTTTCTTGTGATATAAATTTTAAAACCCTCAAATTATTAATTTAGATTCAAACTTTAAAAAAAAAGTTACTAAAATGGCTTAAAAATTTAATTTTAAAAAATCTAACAAGAATTTTTTTTAAAATTTCTCTTAGTGCACTCCTACACTATAAGAAGAATCGCCATGCAAAATTTCAGCCCTTTAGGTCCAGCAGTTTGGCGTGTGCGTTGTATGTCAGTGAGTCAAATACGGAACTGTTTTATATATATAGATATGTAAGGTATACACATATTTCGATTCACAAGAATCGAACTTTTGAGTGAATGAATTAAAGAAGCTGCTTGAGATATGCTAATTTCGGCATACGCGCTTAGTATAAATACCATGCAGCGTCAAAAAAAAAAAATTAAGGTTGAAGAAGGGTTGTTAAGTTGATAGATAAGCGAAAGGGAGCTACGAGGGTATGCAGCTCGAGTGCTATCCTGCGCTAGTGCTTAGGGGACCCAAAATTTACGTGGCAGTACTGCTGGTTTGACTCTCTACTGGTTCGTGAGTATTTGCAATGTGTATTTTTATTGAATGACTAGCTTAAAACCCGCGCTTCGCTACGGAGTACATTCAAATTAAATACAACGGTCAACGTATGCAATTTATGCCAAAAAATAAATATATATATTTATAATAAATGCGATGATCAATGTATACAATTGATGTAAAATATATATCTATCTATATATATATATATATATATATATATATTTATAAAAAAATCGTAAGGGATATGCATTTTTTTGGATAATATCCAATCGTCTCCTGCATTAGAAAGAGAAAAAAATATTTTTTTGTCTATTTAGTTGTTACGCACGTGACGAAAAATTTATTGAAAGTACCAGAAAAAGAAATCACGTGATCAGTATTTAATAAATTAAATTCTAAAAAATAATCTTTAAAAATTCACCAAAAATCAGGAAATGGAGGTAAAAATTCGAAAAAAATTTAATTTTGAAGGAATTTTTATGATCTTTCTCGTGATATAAATTTTATAACCTTCAATGTATTATTTTAAATGCAAACGTAAAAAAAGTTTAAAAAACATCTTAAAAATTTAATTTAAAAAAATCTAAGAAGAATTTTTGAAAAATCTTTCTTAGTGACCCCTACACTATTAGAAGAATCGCCATGCAAAATTTCAGACTTTTAGATCCAGCGGTTTGGTCTGTGCGTTGTATGTCAGTCAGTCAGTCAGTCCGTGAATAAATGAGTCAGTTACGGAACTGTTTTATATATATAGATAATATATACTCCGCACAAGTAGTACGTATGCTTATTGCTGTAATAGAAAATTCTATATGTGCAACGAATTCAATAAACATTGTTTCATGTATAAACTGTGTTTGTTTCAAATTCATTTAGAGTGCCACTTGAAATTATATACACCTGGGTAGAAGTGTGCTATTTTCTCTATAACTGTTAAAATGATGATATTAGAATTATTACTCTTAAAGGTATCAGGTTATATGAACATTGATGTTCATATCATTCAAATGCAATTCATGAAAATACAAGTACATTTGGATATGAACAAAAAACTTTATCTCTTATATTGATCTCCACCATAATACTCTGTTTCTCCCAACGGGATAGAAATGGTTCATCTTTTGTAATATTGAGTGCAGAAAGATCGATAGAAATAAAGAGGAAAGTATCCTGGTTATCCTTAAGGTATAGTATCGTGCATTTGTAAACAACTAATAATGCAAAAAATTTTGTACTAAAGGAGAATACGATATCTAACACTGCATATTTAGAAGAGATAATCGGTAAAAGTTTGCTTTGCTGTTTTAAATGTTTTATAATACGCATTTATAAAATAAAAGATATTTTTGTGATATCCTTCATTTATGAATAAGAAATGTCTTGTTTGTTTTATATTTTTAAGACTAATAGGAAGACAAAAATGTATGTTTTGCATTGAATTTTCAATAGGCCCTTATTATTCCTATATAAGCAGTAAAATCTATTTATACATGTTTCGTGTTTTATAATATGTCTTCTTTTTGTCTTCTAGTATTATTTTAGTAAACATTATATTATGTAACTAATCTGGCCGCTATCTCTTTGGATATCAAAGATTAAAGATACATCGGCATATTTAATTTATAAGCATATTTATATGATTGTATATTTATACGGGAGTTTTCAATGCATATTTGTATTTTGATTTACATATTTTTTCTTCTGCATATTTACTTTACTTTATTTTATTTATAAGAATTTGGAATCCCAAACTATTTATGGAAGCTAGACTTAATAGCTAAATTCTCGCAATAATTCATTAAATTATTGCGAGAAAGTGGCTCAGATTTTAAATGTATGTATCAGGCTGCATCACGAAAAATCGTTTTTTTTAAAGGATATTAATTTATGAAAGAAAATTATAAATTTACAGGTAGTATATTTTTTAGATATGTATCCGATGACTTATATAGGAAAAAAAATTCTTTTTAGCATTTATAGTTAATAATGAATAGCTGAATAATTATTTAGTTATTTTTTATTTATCTATATATATAAAACAGTTCCATAACTGACTAACTGACTGGCATATGACACACAGACCAAATCGCTGGACATAAAGGGCTGCAATTTTGCATGGCGATTCTTCTTATAGTGTAGGGGTGCACTAACAGAGATTTTTGAAAAACTCTTCCTAGATTTTTTAATTAAATTTTTAAGCTGTTTTTGTAACATTCATTAAAGTTTACATTTAAAATAATACTCCTATGGTTATTAATCCTAATTACATTTAAAATAAAATAATCCTATGGTTATAAAATTTATATCACGAGAAAGATCATAAAAATTCCTTTAAAATGAAATCTCTTTCGAATCTTTACCTTCTTATTCTGATTTTTTGTGAATTTTTAAAGATTAATTTTTAGAATTTAATATATTAAATGCTGATCACGTGGTTTCTTTCATTTTATTTTTGCGTCACGACCATAACAATAAAATAGGCAAAAAACATTTTTTCTTGCTAATGAGGCAGACGACTGGACATTATCCAAAAAAATAGTGACATACAGAAAAAGAAAAGTTCCTGAATGTGTACTACATTAACTGTGCTATATTCTTTAGCATGTTGTATTAGATTTAATTTGAATATTTTTTCTACATTATTTTGTCAATAAAAATATATGTTACGATTTTTTATAAATATATTTTTTCGTTTTTTTTTTTACATCAATTGCATACATTGATGGTTGCATTTATTATATATATATATATATATATACATATTTTTCGCATTAATTGCATACATTGACCGTTGTATTTAATTTGAATGTTCTCCGTAGTGAAGTACGGGTTTTCAGCTAGTAATTAATAAAATATTTCATACATATGCTTTCAAATTGGTTGCATAAAAGACTAAATATTTTTAAAAAATATTTTACTACATATCGAATTGCAACGTATTCAAAAAAATTTGATCATACGCATACAATTAATTCTTCAATAAATATTACAATCCAAACGCCTTAGGTATACAACACGTGAATGCGAATTTGTCAGATGGAAATCGATTAACTTAAATTCTATTTATATATTATTCTCAAATTTAAAAGCTTTTATCTCATTATTCCGAATTCCAAGTAAATTATTCCCCCGCTGAAAAATCCCCCGCATCTGCTTAAACGTCTTAATGACATCATTCAATGTGTGAAAGCTATGATTTCACTATCCCGATTTCCAGTCATATTATTATCATCATGCACTTTTAAATGTTAAACGTTTAATTGTTAAGCAAAAATGTCCTAAATTCTATGCAGACATCTCCTTACCAATCGATGAGACTCTAGCAAACTATTTTCCAATAACATTATGAAATCTACATACTTAATTGACTATGCTAAGATATACCTGACACTGTTTAGTACTCTTTATTTCACAAAATTTGTCCCATGTAATACTTTCGGCTACTTACAACATGTACCTCAAGCTCTTCAATACAAGGAAATTCAATCGCCTAATTAAACTATCATTATAAAACTGAACTGCAAACTTTGTTTTCCTAATTTCAGATAGGAATATGTTAAATGACAAAACATTACAAGTTTCTCAGCATGTTACTGTAGCATTTCTTTGGACGATATTTGTGAATGACGACTCTAGATAATATAGAAAATAGTTTATTTTCTTTTTTAGTTTTAAAAAATTAACATATAATACAGTCACATTGGAGAAGAGAGAAGTTGGGTAAAGAACTTCTGATTTGACACAATGCACACAGGAACAATAACAGGCTTACAGTTCACACAGAGCAGCAAAGCTTCACCAAAGCAATTTTTATTATTAATAATAATAATAATAATAATAATAAGCTTTAGAAGTCGAATTAGGGATGCTTATATACCTTTGACAACATTCTCGATTATTCTAGAACCAGAAAATTCCAGAACTCGATAATCAAGCCACCTAGGTGAAATCTAATTAGTTGTCCTGGCACCCCAAAGTCGCCAAATGTTACCAAATTTGAGCTCGCCAGATATCTAGGAAATATCACCAAAGGTTAAACTATTGAAATCTAACGTTCAATGAGAATAAACTATCGGTGTTTACCACAAAATAGACATAAATTAAGGAAAAATAGAAAATTTTCACAATAATTTATATCTATTTGAAGCAATACTCCGTTACTTAGACCGGTTTAATAATGGATCAGTTTTAGTACTGCTTAACTATTTATCGGAAATAAAGAACAACATATATTTAAAGTGTTAAAGAGTTCTCAAATATAAGAAATTATTAAATTTTAAACCGTTAAAGAATACGGAAATAAATGGTTCAAATTTTCTTTTCCTCGGGATAAAGGATCATTCCCACAAAACCCTATATGCATAATTATTGGTCTTTTTTACCTTTAAGACTAGATATATAAGAGGTCCAAATCTTTTCTTTCCACGGATAACAGATAATTCCCACAAAGGCAGTGTACAGTTTAAAAAGGATAAAAAGAAATAATGTGGAAAGTTTTAAAAATCAAGTATATTATGAATAAGTTTCCTTTAACGATATATCATATTGATACGATAGTCACCCATACCTACTACAACAGAACTTAATAAAATATTCTTAAACATGCCATAGTGATTTTCTCAGGATATCTCCCCAGTTTTTCATTTTTATAACATTAGATTAAACAACTTCAATCTTTAACTGACACACACACACACACACACACACACACACTCACACTCACACACACACACGCACACACGCACGCACACACACACGAAAACACACACACGCACACACACGCCCCCACCCACCCACAAAAAGATATATATATATATATATATATGTGTGTGTGTGTGTGTGTGTGTGTGTGTGTGTGCGCGTGCGTGCGTGCTTGCGTGCGTGCGTGTGTGTGAGTGTGTGTGCGTGCGTGTGTGTGTGTGTGTGTTTGATTGTTTATTTATATATATATATATATATATATATATAAATATATATATATATGAAATGTCCCGAATGGTCATCTCTTGAAGAAAAAGCATATCGAGGCCGACAACAAAAGGATTCCAAATCATAACGAACAATTGAAGTTTATTTTACGAAAGCCGACATACATCTTATTCACTTGAAGTCATCCCAGCCTCTGCGTAGCGTGCAAATCTAGATTAGGTCAAAAAGAGGTTGCTAGAAATGGAGGAGAAAGTTTGTATGGAAAAGGGAAGCATCTTGCCAAGGCGTCGGAAAGGTTACCATATGAAAAAGAAAGTTCAGAAAAGGAGATTAAAGTTATTAATAATATTATCACATAATATCCCCCCATCTAAAATGGACTGGAGCCGCGGCCGTCGACTCCAAGACACTCCAGATAGTGGGAACTTGAAAATTCATAGTTAGAATATTAGGTTGAAGCTAAAATTGAATAACCAGGAGTCTATATCTATAGTGCCATCTTCAAAAGGCACAACGTTAATTTCGGTCTCAACATTCGGAGTTCTAAAAGAGTTATAACAATCAACATTTACTTTGGAAATGTTCATCTTGCTTATATAATACTAAAAATTACAAAAAATAATATAGTAATTGACCTACTTAACACCAGTTTTGAAATATAAAATACAGTACTTTACTTAAGGTAAACATTTTAAAGAGTAAAAGACTCTGATGGTGATCTTGAAAAATAACTTATAGGAGCTTCCACGATTTTCTGTGCAGGACTCGACATACACACAGGAAATCATAATTATTATCTTGAAATGAATTTTTTGATGACTGTCGCTCACATATAAAAAACTTGAATCACTTCTTGGAGGTTTAGTTGAATTATGGACGTTTTAGCACTGGTACCATTCTTCTTACAAGATGGTACAGTCCGTGACGAACAATTGCAAGGTCAGGCGGAAAACAAAACTCGAACTCGAAACTCGAAACGAACTCGAACAATGCCATCTTCACTTGCTTTTGCAGTCGTTAATTTTTCTCTGGATTTTCATAATGTTCATCCTGTCGACTAATGAAATGTCCCGAATGGTCATCTTATGAAGAAAAAATATACTGAGGCCGAAAACAAAAGGTTTCCAAATCATAATGAACAATTGAAGTTTATTTTACGAAAGCATCCACACATCTTATTCACTCGAAGCCAGCCTCGGGTCTGCGAAGCGCGCGAATATAGAATTAGGTCAACGAGAGGTTGCCATAATTGGTGGAGGAAGTTAGTATATGGAAAGGCGGGAATGGTCGTCGGAAAGGTTATCAGATGAGAAAGAAAGTTCAGAAAAGACTATTAATAACATTATCACACACACACACACACATATATATATATATATACTAGCATTATTGCCCGGCGATGCCCGGGTAGATATATAGATATAAAAATTTTGATGCATTCCATCAAAAAAATACTGGGCTGCAACCCCCGCTGTTCATGTTCATCTGGCCAGACAGAATGCGCTTAGCGCGTTTCTACTGAAATGATATACAAACAATAAGAAAGAAACTTTGAGCCTGCGGACCTTCGTCTGATTATACGTCTGATTTTATTGAGAATTTATAACACAGTGTTGCGTGATTCGCACGTTTGGATTGAATAAGTTTACTGTTTAATTAGATTTAATTAGATTTGTTTGATCCACTGTTTAATTAGAAATAAGTTTTATAATTTACATTTGCCTTTATTATTTATTTTTCCCTGAAAAGCTCAGTTTGTTCCACATCACCCAAGAGACGCACTTTTTTCCACATCATCCAAGAGGTAAAGTGAAAGATGACCCTTTAATTTATTCAAAGTAAGGCGCGATTTCACAGGAAGCCTATTTTCCTTACTTTGGTGATTCGGTTTTTTATTGTCGACAGGCCAAAAACCGTATCGGTTTTTAATTTTCCTAAGGCCAAAAACCGTAGAAAAAGCAAATTGTAAATCGGTTCAAGCGATGAGAAAAACTGCAAATAACAAAGGACAAAAAGCAGAGCCGGGAAAGTTGTGTTAAAACATACTAATTTGAACTGCATTCTTAAAAAACTCCCATCTCTGTTAGTCTAGTGGTTAAATTTTATCTTTTACCATATTTTAATATTTCTTTTGTCAATTTATTTCGTTGTTATGCACGTAACGCAAATTTAATTTAAAGTATCACAAAAAGAAAAGAAACCACGTGATCAGCATTTCATAAATTAAATTCTAAAAATTAATCTTTAAAAATTCACCAAAAATCAGAAAAGGGAGGTAACGATTCGAAAAAGATTTCGTTTTAAAGGAAATTTTATGATCTTTCTCGTGATATAAATTTTATAACCCTCGGATTATCATTTTAAATGCAAACTTAAAAAAATTAGAAAAAAAAGCTTAAAAATTTAATTTTAAAAAATCGAAGAAGAATTTTTCAAAAATATTTCTCAGTTCACCCCTCCAGTATAAACACCACTATAGAAGAATCACCATGCAAAATTTCAGCTCTTTATGTCCAACGGTTTTTTATTGTGCGTTATCAGTCAGTTAGGCAAGTTTATTACCATGAAACTCTCACCCCCCGCGCACCCCTCTTCTCCCGCGCGGAGGAAGAAGGATAGGTTCGGATTTCACGGAACGTCTGTATCCACAGGGGGTCTCGCACCTGTTACGGGCACAAAAAATCGTTAAATAATTAATTTAAAAAAAACTAATTGAGTCCCAAACTTCGTTTTTGCTGATTTAAGTTTCTCGGGTCCTAAACATTAACTGTGCCGAATTTGGTCCCGGTGGGTGAAACAGTCTATGATTCTATAGCGGACAAACAAACAGACAAGCTCTTTTATATATATAGAAGATATATATATATATATATATATATATATATATATATATATATATATATATATAAATAAATATATATATAAATATATATATATATATATATATATATATATATATATATATATATATATATAAATAAATATATATATAAATATATATATATATATATATATATATATATATATATATATATATATATATATTCATTTATTTATTTATTTATTTATCTATTTATTTATTTCAATAATAATAAATTAATATTTTCTCAAGGATACATACGATGCATACAAATAAGTTGAAGTTAAACATTTGGTATAGTAGCTTATAAGAGTCTCTTTCCTAAAATTTTAATATATCAGATTCTTTACAAGGAATAGCCTCTAATGAAGGGATTCCCAATATTTTTTTTACTATTTTGGCTCTCTTTGGAATGAGGTAAGAAACTTGGAGCACCCTTGTTAGAAATTTCGTTTCTTTCAAATGTTTAAATGTGAAATCTAAGCGAAATGTATAATAGAAACCTGTCAAATTTAAGTTAAAGTAAATAACTTCCCTTGCTGATTATATTTTTTATATAAAGATATGAAAACAAATATCAGGCTTGAATACATTAATACAGATTCAAAACTAACCGCGGAATTCAATGTAGTATTACACTAAATGACTGATGAAAAAAATATTGTTGTTTTATTAATGTGAGACATTCGATTGATAATTAAGGAACAAATGCTTGATTTCAAGGTAATATTTATTTATTTTTCCCTACTAATAGTTTTGTCGCACCCACAAAAAAAATATCTCGTGGCTTCCCTGGCTAATTTTGCAATACCTTTATACTGTCGATTGGGAATCACTGCTCGAACCTTAAATATCTATTGTCTTAGATATAGAAAATTTAGTACATATTCATTTCAGTATTAAAGAAGAGATTTCATCCGATATATGTACCACCTTAAAACAATGCTGGAGTGCATCTATTTTAGGTTCTAATTAACTAAAAAAATTAAAAGATATTATCAGCGTCAAAAATTGTACTGAACCAATATGTTCTAATATCCGGGCCAAAATGCTGAAACCATGAGAGGGTAATGCATTGATTTTGCCCCAATGTGGGAAGTATTGTATAAAAACTTCTATAAAAGACCTCGAACGGACACACTTTGCAAAACATTGTCAGCTTCTTTTATTTTCTCGTTCCCTGGAGAAAATCCAAGAAGAAGAAAAAATTCCATTGAACAACTGCAGGAAAAAAGTTCTACTATTAAAGCAAAGTTTTACGCTTAGGTGGTTTCAAAGAATGTTACTTTTGAAAGGTGCGTTTTAAATCGATGTCTTCGTTTTGGGATAAAATATGGAACAAAGAAATATATTTTTTTGCATTTTAATGTATTTCACTATTTTTTTTTCTAGCACACTTTATCTTTATTGATAAAATATCGTTAATTACAGTAAGTCTTAAAAAAAAGTACCAATGGTAAAATATTTATTCATCCCATGCTTCTAATCTGTTTTCCGGGCTGATACGTGATTACCTTTTAAACTATATAAAATTTTAAAATGAGAAGCGGGTTTTGTGATAATTATCATAACATTTATCTTGAACACATTAAGCGGGATACATTACAAAGTCACAACTGATTCGATATTTGATAATAAGTAATAAAATAATCAAGAATAAAAAACAATTTTAACTATTTAATAATGATTTTGTATAAATTATGTATAGAATGATAAAACTGTATTAAGACTTTAGTTAAATAATAAAGTTTTGATTTCAAAATTTTATATATAAATTTTCTAGAAATAAAAAATTTAAAAAGTATGACTCTATAAGTATTACTGATTTTTTATATATATATATATATATATATATATAATTTAATATGTATATATATACAATATAAGTTGCAAATGCATAAAGAGAATAAAATTAACAAAAACGATAAGAGTAATCATTAGTTACTGCGCTAAGCTGCTCTTAAAAATATACTATATAAGTAAAATAAATACTGAATATAAAGGAGTCAGAATGAAATAGTAAGACCGCATGGAAAGCAAGTGCAGATAGTATAACTATAGTACAACGGAACATGAAGGCCTTTTAGACAATGACCGGGGGGGAGTTGTGACCCCCCCACTCCGGTTAAAACATGTTTTTAAGCCTAGGCAACATTCCCAGAGGTCACTACAATTCCATAAACTTTATTGAAGTTGAAATCTTACTTATAACTAAAATATGAATTGCAAAAGAAAATCTAACTGCCAAACCTGCTACAAACCAGAATGTATTCCATTACTAAATGAACCAAACACTAAAACTACAGCTATAAAATAGACATCTCACACTTCCTACACCAGTTTCAACTTCAATAATGTTTATGAATTGTAGTGACCTCCGGTAGTGTTGCCTAGGCTTAAAAACATATTTTAACCGAGTGGGGGTCACAACTCCCCCCGGTCATTAGCTATAAGGCTTTCATGTTCTGTTGTACTACAGTTATACTATCTACACTTGCTTTCCGTGCGGTCTTGCTATTTCATTCTGTCTCCTTTATATTCAGTATTTATTTTACTATTCATTATATATATATATATATATATATATATATATATATATATATATATATATATATATATATATATATATATAATATACTGGACCAGCGAAGGAAAAGACTGCTGTCCAGCACATCACAAGGGATGATTATGAGTCGTGGCTCGAATAAACGACGCGGCAAGAAACGGCATTACATTTCATTAGACGGAGAATACGTGTTCCCAAGACAGTTACAAAATCCGAAAAATGTGTATGTATGTTGATCAGACGGCTTATATAAACTTTGTCATGTGATCATGATAGCGATTTGGGATTTGCTGTTGTCGACAAGTCACATGGGGTTTTATGTAATCTGCGCAAAGCCTATATGAAATCACGAATGACTCTGCGTAGGTTTGAAAAAGGAAGCCATTTAATTTTTCACCCGAGGGCTTTTTAGGACTTAGAATTGAAAGCGAAAATTAGTTCGTACGCCCAAGGGAATTTAGAATAATTTTAGAATTTTAAATGGTAAGGGGTTTTTAATGTTATACAATATCCCCCCGTCCGAGAAGAGGCTGACCAACAATGCTTGCATTGGAGGGCAGACACGCGCAGCTGAATGAGGAAAATGGGCGTCGACCACAAATTTTGAAAAAAATTTGAAAATCAACATATGTGTTAAGTTAATTTAGTATGATGATCACATGACAAGACATTGCACATTTCAATATTGAATACACACAAATACACTAATGATTTACTAATTTATGAACACAATACAAGCAAAAAAAAATTTAGTAATTAATGATCAATTATAGAAATTTGTAAATTATGTAAATTTCTTATATTGTTGCTTTGAAAAAAATTTAAATTTAACAATGTATTTATCATCAACTGAAAACAATGTTGAACAGGGCGGCGCCTCCCCACACAACAAAATCTCAGAAGATAACAAATGAAACCTTTCTTAAAATTTACAAAATTACTAAAAATTTACTTGAATTATACACTGAAATTTCAATTTAACCTCGAGTCGACTCATACAGATAATAAAATTGAGCAGTAAGAATAGTAAACAAAACAAAAAAAAATTAAATATTTGAAGTTGAATTTGACACAGTTCAAAATGTAACCTGTTTAACATTCCTCTGTAAAATTCACTACCATGGAGTGAGTCCCAAAAAAATGACAGGAATTTCTATTCATCATAACCTGTCCGTACATTGTTCGTCTGTCCATTTTTAAAAGAAAGTTTCATCATTTTGGACAGTAGGTTACAGAAGATAAATATTGCTTCAGGTTTATCAACCTCCTCAATAGGGTGGTTCGAAAAAACTTTTTTTTTTATTTCAGATCGCTAGAGTGCACAAAAGTTGCCATTGGTATAGACGTTAAAAAAGCACTAATTATTATTTTTTTTATTAATTTGTCTTCCGGTCGCGCAATGCCATCGAAGTTAGCAAAAAATTGTGAAAAACCTTAATTTTTCATAATTTTTTAAAGCACGTCAGATGGTTTTAATTGCGTTCCTATACCATGAATTAACTACTAAAAGTATGTAAAATCAATATATATGCACTTATTATACATTTGTTTCATATCTTCCGGTCGCGCAACATAGTACAAAATGAGTAAAATTAGTAGTTTTTGCAAAATTTCAAAATTTGACTGTTTAGTACATTTTAATCATACGACTTTTAGAGATGCTATAGTTTAATTCTATTACAATAATATATTTAAAATCCAAGCATATCAGATAAACTTTGATATTCAAGTGGAATTCGGTCGCGCAGCTTCGTCAAAAACAGCAGAATAGCCTACTACCAAGAGGCGATGCGTACGTGGCGAATGCCGCGCCGTGACCAGTGACCGATATGTGACGAGTGACCGATATGGCGTATCGGATCGCGCTACGGCTGCTATTGCTTCAAGTGTACTGCAAGATGCTGTGTTGATTAATGAATCAGATACAAACTTGTGTGAGAGCTAGTTTGCAAAGTGATATAAGTTTAGAAATTTATGGTGTTTACTTTGATGGACGAAAAGATAATACATTGTCAATTGAAAAAACTGGCAGAAAACACTTTCGCAGAACCTATAAGGAGGAGCATTACTCTTTAATTCAAGATCCAGGCTCCACTTACATAGGACACACTTGTCCTTCTTCAAGCTCAGCAACCGACATAGCCAAAAACATCACGTCTTATTTATCAGAAAATGGCTTTTTACTTGACAAATTGGAAGTTGTTGGATGTGACGGTACTGTTATTAATACGGGCTTAAGAAATGGTGTAATTCGACAAATAGAGATACATGTGGTAAGACCTCTACAATGGAGTATTTGTCTTCTCCATTACAACGAACTGCCATTCCGCCACCTTTTCCAACACTTAGATGGAAATACAACAGGCCCAATAGGATATTCCGGACCGATTGGAAAGGCCCTACCTGATTGTGAAAGACTACCAGTTGTTGATTTTAATCCTATTGATTGTGAGATTCCAAAGTTGACAAGCGTATTCTTAGTAAGGACCAATTGTACTTGTTTGAGATATCAGAAGTCATCAAGTCAGGACAATGTTCAGAAGACTTTGTAGTACGTGATCCTGGCCCAATGTCACATTCAAGATGGCTTACTACTGCGAACCGAGTTTTGCGCCTCTGCATCAGTGTGTCAAGCCCTTCTGAAAATCTGATAGAAATTGTCACATTCATTCTCAAATGTTATATGCCTATGTGGTTTGTCATAAAAATAAACCGCAAATTCACAGATGGTCCTAGACATGTTTACAAAACTATTGAATCTACAAGGTACTTATCAGAAGAGCTGCTTCAAGTTGTGGATCCCGTTTTACAACGGAATGCTTACTTTGACCATCCCGATAATTTACTTTTGGCTATGGTAACTGATGAAAGAAACCATATCCGAGAGTTGGCTTTAGGCGTATCATGAAGGCAAAGAAAACAATATCTCAAAGTGACTTTATCAGAATCTTTAATCCACCAAACCTAAACTTTGAAGCTAAAGACTATACCGAAATTATCAAATGGAACACAGTACACTGACTCTTCCTCCACTGTTAAGAACATTGACTAATGAAGAGATAAAACAGTATGTGAGCAATGACTTCAAGCCTGTTATAATTATAGATGCTTTCCCATGCCATACACAGGCAGTTGAAAGGTGCGTTAAGCTAGTGACCGAAGCTTCAAGTAAAGTGTGTGGACACAGTTCCAGAGACGGCTATATTAAAACCACATTACTGTCACGCTCAGCAATGCCAACGTTTTCACACAAATATGAATTTCGATGTTTATCGATAGAAAAAAACTATAAAGGAAGCACAAAGAGAGAGAAAGCGAAATAAATTTGTACATATTGTAAATAACACACCCTACATTGGATGGTTGGTTGGGTAGGGTGTAGGTGGAACTCACAAGTGCAGCCACCTCCCCGTGGTGAGTTCTGGGTCGTTTTGTAAACAAAATGAGCGAAGAGCTGCACCAACAATTGAATATTGAAACAAAAAAAAATTTCCAAATATTTACTATTAGAAAATTTCTAAATTATCTGAAAGGAAACATTGTCAAACAACAAAATTGTCAGACAACGATAATGGCTGCTACCGGCTGCGAGCGCATCGCTGGCATTCGTCACGTACGCCTCGCCTCTTTGTCCAGGTAGGCTACTCTGCTATTTTTGACGAAGCTGCGCAACCGAATTCCACTTCAATATCAAAGTTTATCTTATATGCTTGGATTTTTAATATAATAATCTAATAGAATTAAACTATAGCATCTCTAAAAGTCGTAAGATTCAAATGTACTAAACAGTCCAACTTTGAAATTTTGCAAAAACTACTAATTTTACTCATTTTGTACTATGTTGCGCGACAGGAAGATATGAAACAAATGTATAATAAGTGCAAATATATTGATTTTACATACTTTTAGTGGTTAATTCATGGTATAGGAACTCAATTAAAACCATCTGGCGTGCTTAAAAAAATTATGAAAAATTAAGTTTTTTCACAATTTTTTGCTAACTTCGATGGCATTGCGCGACCGGAAGACAAATTAATAAAAAAATAATAATTAGAGCTTTTTTAACGTCTGTACCAATGGCAACTTTTCTGCACTCTAGCGATCTGAAATAAAAAAAAAGTTTTTTTCGAACCACCCTACTCCTCAAGGAGTATTTTGTCACAGACTCTTATAATTGCTGTGTCCTTTATTACAAATGTAATTACTCAAAATTTTCACTTTTAACAAAACAATATTTTGTATGACACTGAAAAATAAAAATCACAGGTTTTAATAAAAATCACATTTCTAATATATAAATTGTATATAAAAATTTCAGAACATTTATTATACTATAAGAAAAAACTCAATAATTTCAACATTTTCAATATCAAATCCTTATTCATTATGTCTAGTTTCATATCTTTATATCTCTTATTATTCTCATTTCACTATTCTCTATACTCATTTTTATTCCAACAATATTTATTTATTCAAAAATTCTATTCAATATTTTTTCTATTCACTTTTCTTCTAATCTATTTTATTTGTTTTCAAATTTTTTTCACTTTATATTCAATGTATTCATTCTAGTCATTTGTATATACTTATAGATGGGTGGAGCTCCCTTTTCTTTATTTTAGGTACCTGTTTGTATCTGTGTGAACCAAACTCTTAGTTTCAAACCCTTTCTGAGTCCTACCTCCAAGTAGTTTTGGTGTTGTGTTTATGTTTGTGTAACAAGTGGGTTTTCTTTCTCCCTATTGTACGGTTACTAATAAGGAGGAAAGAATGGCCGCACTGTGGACCAACCGTTTTTTTCCCAACAGGATATGACAGCTAAAAAAAAACATCTTGCATAGTACAAAGATGAAGAAATAGGAAAAATGTGCAAATGTCATACCTGTGGAAGTATAATTTAGAATTGGGGGGACAAAGGAGTGGCCATCCCAAAGCCTGTTTTAATCATTACTTAAGCATATAGTTTTCAGCACTTTAAGTGACTGAGTTGACGAATTAAATCAATTAACAAAAAAAATTTAAAAAAGATCTTAAACAGCTGGGATGACATCCAACGCGCTTGTAGAGAGGTGATAAGAAGGATTATTCAAGGGAGAGAAAATTTACTGAAAGATAAAAGAAGTAGAGATGTCATAATCGGTGTTTAATTTCAGATCCAAAAAAAAATTCCACATATAATAGTACTCTTAAGAAGGAAGTTTAAGTAAGACAGTTTTTTTTAAACAGTTTTATCTTTAGTAAGACAACACATAATTAATTATATTAATTAAAAAACATAATGATGTTAAGCATCACACAAAAAGAAAAATGGATCTATTGTTTGTCATTATTCGTGGTATAATTTTAATTTATCTGGTGCATTATAATATCTTAGTTTGCAAGCATGGACAATTTCAGAATTTTGTTTGGTGTGAAAATTTGGTTTTCAATTTCATATTCAATAGGATCAATTATACACAACATATGAAATTACTTAACACACAATAATAAAATACCCCTAATACAAATAGTAATAATAATATTTCATTATTCCCTATTAATTACCATAATTTAATGTTAATGTTCAAAATTCAATTTCCAACATATTATTCTATCAATTAACACAAATAACCAAAATTCTTTTAAAAATACCTAGCTTAGTTTTTTAAGTTAACCATGAAATCAATAAACCCAAATTAAATTTTCTTTTCTTATATAACATTTTGGTATGAATCCTCACTGTATAGATTTTACATATTCATCATTTGTATTCAATATCTCAAAACATATCTCTCATTATATTATTCTCTTTTACTTAAATTCGTAAAAATACTCACGAGATTTCAAAATCAAAAGTAATATTTCAACAATAAACAAAAATACTTATTTTTTTAAAATAATTATAATGTCTATATATGGTAAATATTCATGTGGATAACAATGAAATTTAAATGCACAATATTTAAATTATAATTCTTCACTTTAAATCAAACCCCGAAATCAAAACCAAATTTATAACGGACGAGAAAACAGAAGTACATCATGATTAAAAATAACAGAAAGCATTTTAAAAATATATACGATTCATGTTTACCGAGGCCAAATAACTAACAATATCAAATTTATATTAAGCAAAATCATTATTAAATTTCGTTAAAATTTGTTCTAATTGTATCAGAGTATCAATATCATTAAAATCCCAATATTTAAACATTACATACAATTTTTCATATAACATTCTAAGAATTTTTAAAATTTCATTGACAATCTGTCTTACCTTTAATTTTTGTTGATTTAAGACCTATTTTTATTATATGTCACAAAACATATTTACTTTAGTGAAGATTTACCACCGGTTATTACATTTTTTCTGCAAATCCAAACGCTGGAATAAGTTGTTGATGCAGGAATATTTTTCCTCTTCTCTGAAACACCACTGGAGAGACTCACAAAATAAAATAATAAAAAAAGAAAAGATGGTCACGCTGTTTAACAAAACACCGCACGATAGAACGCTGACCCACTTTTTTCACTACGGAGAACATGGCTGGAATATAACTTTCGATTTCGTGCACACACTTATTGATGACACCCGCGATCAATTAAACTCCGCAATCACTGGTCGTCACACGGCAAGAAGAAAAAAAAAGCACAATCTTGAAATCCGGATAGAAGAACGATGAATTTAAATCCACAATCACTGGTCATCACACGGAGCAATGGAGAACACAATCACTAAGAAGATTCACTGAAGTTGAAACCAGAAACAAAAAGCAGCTACACAAATTTTGAAAAAAAACGCGAATGAAGAAGGCAGAACACAACTTTTGTAGACACGTACAATCTTCGATGGCACACCCAAGAAAACTGAAGATACGAAGGAGCAATCAACACAGAAATTTATCTCGGCGCCAATCATCACAGTGGTTAGCATCTTTCGAGGGTACACGGAATGAAGCCAGCAACCTTCTAACTATCAGGATCCACAGAGTCAAAACAATATTCCCCTTTCCGGGAAGTCTGTGCTGTTGTTGTTTGCGTGGCACACACGTACCACGACGAAAGAACGGGGAAAGAGGAGACATCGACCTTGACACATAAAGCCCACAGCGCATAAGTTCAAATTCTCCGTTAACCGCAAAGAGCACTGGCAAACACTATGGGTTCGAAATCCAAAATGTGTATTTTTCTCGCATGCTGGTTCCTTTATCACTGCCACCTAGTTGTAATATACTGGACCAGCCAAGGAGAAGACTGGTGTCCAGAACATCAAAAGGGATGATGATGAGTCGTGGCTCGAATAAACGACGCGGCAAGTTACGGCGTTACATTTTAGTAGACGGAGAATACGTCTTCCCAAGACAGTTACAAAATCCGAAAAACGTACATGTATGTTGATCAGACGGCTTATATAAACATTGTTATATGATCATGATAATGATTAGGAATTTGCTGTTGCCGACAAGTCACATGGAGTTTTATGTAATCTGCGCAAAGCCTATATGAAATCTCTAATTACGCTTCACGGGTTTGAAAAGGGAATCCATTTAATTTTTCACCCAAGGGCTTTTTAGGACTTAGAATTGAAAGCGAAAATTAGTTCGTACGCCCAAAGGAATTTAGAATAATTTTAGAATTTAAAATGGTATGCGGTTTTTAATGATATATACACTGCTGGCCACCCAAATTGCAATACCAAGAAAGACAAGAGATATCACAACAAAATGTATTTTGTAGATAACATGTTGACCAAGTATCAAATGATTAAATTTATAGACTTCTGTGAAGTGTGGTTCCTGCCAAAATCAGTAGCCAGAGTAGCCGCCATTGTTGGAGATCACCGCTGCCACACGCCTCGGCATTGATTCAAAGAGACTTTGGATGAGTTCTTGGGGTACAGAAGACCAAGCAGCTTCCACACGTTGCCAAAGTTGATCTGCTGTGGCAGCTGGGGATGGAATCTGGGTCAATCGTAGAGCAACCATGGACCACATATTTTCTATCGGCGAAAGATCCGGAGAGCGAGGCGGCCAGGGAAGCAATTCAATCTGGCGATTGACGAAGAACCGTTGGACAATGCGTGCCACGTGTGGTCGCGCATTATCCTGTTGAAATATGGCTGTGGGCAAGCCCTGAAGGTAAGGAAGGACAACTGGCTCCAACACCTCGGAGATGTAGCGCTGGCTCTTTAACACTAGAACCGCGGGTCTTTCGATATACCTAGAACCGCGGAGCTGGTCATTTTGACCCTAGATTGTAAACTTATAAAATATGCACAAGGGCTTAATTTATTTAACTAAAACATTTTAATTTTTAAATAATAATCAATATTTCTCAGAATTTACATTAAATAATTTATATAAATCAAGAAAAATGAACTTAATTTTTACAAAATCGCATTATTTAAAATTTAATGTCCTTGAGTATAATAACATGTCTCTTTAACAAAATATAACATAAATTTCCTAATTTCAATGGAAAAACAGAGTATCTCTTTTCAATATGTTTAGAAATAATTTTAAAAAATTAAAAATTTAAATTTTTTCTGTTACTAAAAATTTTATCAGTACTTAGTTTTACAGATTTTAAAATCTAATTTACTGTATGCATTTTGTACGAAACTAAGTAATAAGTTTGGTACATTTTCCACAGATGGGTGCTTTACATTTTGAACAGATATCTAGAGTTTTATTTTCGCATTTCGAAATATGGCATTGGACTCGTTTTCGCTTAATTTGTGGTTGTCCGTCATTTTCATTGGTTGCTTCACATGCTCTTTTTGCCGCCTTTTTATGTTGGAAGAGAAGAAACTTTTCTCTCAATTCTCCAACCAATTCGTGAATGAATTTCCGTCTACTAATAGATTTTCCAGTTACAGCTTTATATAAAACCCAGGTATTGATTGCAGCAAGGTCCAAAATATTATAAAACTCCTGCACCGGCCACCTACATGAAGCAGACTCGACTGTATATTTCCTTGCCATTTGTTCAATCACGCCCACTCCGTATTTAGTTGCGTTGTAGAAAGCGATTGTATCAGGTAGTTTTTTTGGGGTTATCTGCAATTTCTACGTTTGGATGGAGACTACTTAGCAACAAAACGTTTCTATCTTTTTTACCTCGAAAAACAGTTAGACTCATGTCTTTATGGGTTAGTACCGTAGTTGAATACAATGTGAATTTTAACATTTTTACAGAGACTAGTATTTCTCTTCTTGAGCGTTTTACAGTTCCTACAAGGCTAGTGTTTTTGGATTTCAATGCCTCTTCAAGCTTCAGTGTTGTGAAAAAGTTGTTCGTAGTGACATTTCTACCTTTGTTCTCACATGGACTTATTAGTCGCAGCGATACATGTTCAGATATATAAACATAGGATGGATTTTGGTTATATTTTCCAAGATACGGGAATCCATTTATCAGATATTTTGAGTCAACATCTGCAGTCAACCAGAACTTCATTCCACACTTATCTGGTTTGTTTTGGCATGTATTAGATAAACCTACACCTAGCTTTTGTAGGAAATAACTTTTCATCTGCAGTTATATTAGGACCTGGTGTATAGTTAGTCTTGCAATTTTCCATGAAACGATTCCAGATATCCGAAATAAAGGCAAATTTGTCTGTCTCTAGACGCTTTAATCTTGTTGATTTTACGTCTAAGCGTAAAAATCCCATTATTTCATGAATTGGTCTCCTGACATTGTATATTGGAAAAATGGTGGTCCTCAGTCCTTTGACCACAAGCTATCCAGTTCAAGTCATTTTGCACAATATATACCATGTGCATATAAAATTTATATTAAAGCATCTATTTCTTCTAATGTTGTATTCCATTCTCCTTCATGAATCTGCCGGTGAGCTTCATCTTCAGTACATTTCTTTAAGTGTTTCAATATCCATTCATCTATAAAAAGTCTTCAAGCACTTGACTGTTGTCGATAACATTGCGTTTAGCATGTGGTGTTGGTTACCCTAATTTCTTTCAAAATATTACACTTTGATTTTCTTCCTCTATCGTTTGTTCCTAATTGAGCGACATTCCAAATTATCCCATCTTTGTCATCTTCAATATTTCCAACTTTGAATGTTATTGTCGATTTGTTTTTCGAATTTCTTTGCGTGTGTGTATCTTTTCTTCTAATATTTGATTTCTATTTTTTATCAGATAAATTATCATCAGTATTGCGATAAGAAGGACCAGCGATTGTTAGAGCATTGCCAGAGTCATCTTCACTTTCATTTTCTTCATCCGAATCCAAATTTTCTTCATTAGCAGGCAGGTATTCATCCTCACTACTCAACATCGAATTTTGAGAAACCTTTTTTCGAACCTTCTGAATCGTTTTCAGATAATTGTTTAAATATTCTAAAGCTTTCTGAACAGCAAGAATACGGCGTTGTGACATAGTTTTTATAAATATACTAATTACAGAATAAAAGCAACTTCAAAAAGTCTAAATATTCGCAGTAATTTTTTACTGCATTCGAACGTAGTTCGTGCTTCAAACCTAATATAATGACCTTGGCTGTAAAACCTTCACTATCCCCCCTTCTGGTACAGTCCATTTAAGGAATTATAGGGTGGGGTAGAAGTATTTTACAGTTACAGTTCGAGTAAATGCATCTGTTTTTCGTCATTTGTGCAATAACATTTCTTACGGGTCAAATTGACCCTCTCCGCGGTTCTAGGTGTTAATAATCAGAAAATTATTTATGTTACGAATTTTTAAATTTGGTAAATTGTTGTTCACCTTAAAATATTAAAATTCATAAAAGGAATTTTTTTTTCAATCGATACATTTCGCGTGGTGATAAATTTAAAATCGTTTTGGGTCAAATTGACCCGCTCCGCGGTTCTAGTGTTAAAGTACCGGCAATGCGTACTAGAGGTGTGCGAGTGTGATATCCAATACCGCCCCATACCATAATACCCGGTGCAGGACCAGTGTGGCGGTGCATAACGCAGATGTTCAGCATCCTCTCTTCACGGTGTCTCCAGACTCGAATGCGACCATCGTGGTGTTGCAGACAGAAGCGTGACTCGTCAGTAAAGACAATTTCATTCCATTCTGCCGTCCACATCCTTCTGTCATCGCACCATTGGCGGCGGAGACGTCTGTGGTTCTGCGTCAAGGGTAGACAAATGAATGGACGTCTTGTGGACAGACCACTCTGCTGTAAACGGCGTCGAATGGTACGCGCAGACACTGGATGATGCGTTACAGACTGCATGTGCTGTGCTATGGTTCGTGACGTGACTGAGCGATCCGTCACTGCCATGCGCACAATTTGCCTGTCATCACGTGAAGTGGTGCGCTGAGGTGGATGCGATAGAACACGCCGGTCCGTCGTACCCTCCTTCATCCAACGATCACATATCCGCATTACAGTTGTTTGGTTTCGTGTAACACGACTACAGATTTCCCGGAAAGATAATCCACAATCTCGGTAGGCCACTATCCTTCCTCTGTCGATCTCGGATACTTGATCAAAAGATGATCGCTGTTTTCGACGAGGCATAATTGATCGATTTTTTGAAAAAACCACAAGATAAACACAATTGCCGAACTTGAAATCGTCGAAATCTCCAAGCCTTAAATAGCGCTTTGAAGTGGCTCCACAGGCGCGCATGATGTGCGTCTGAGCTGATATTATAATCATTTGCATATCTCACCTCCTCTAATACATGTTGTAAATTTCATGTTATTTGCATGTTTCCTTCAGGGTGTTGCATTTACAGTTTCCAGCAGTGTATATATATTTCTATATATATATATATATATATATATATATATATATATATATATATATATATATATATATATATATATATATATATATATATATATGTTTGTTTGTGTGTGTGTGTGTGTGTGTGTGTTACTTTCTAAACGGCCATTCATATTTTGAATTTTTGGTAAGTTAGAACTTTACGTAATTTTAAAATTTCCGTAATCTTTACCCCTAGTTATGTCTGATAGACTGTAAAGTCAAAAAAAATACTGCTTGTTTTACTGAACATAAAACACTGTACATTACTGTATTTAATATATTACTTTATTAATAAGAATGATACATGAAACTTTGAAAAATGATAATGATAGTACATATCGTGCATATGAGTGCCACGTTCACCAGTTTTTCGACCAGTCTCACTTTTTATTCATTGCCAAATTAGTTTCCATTGAGTCAATGGTTTGCCGATTTTTACAACTGTCATTATCTTCATTTGTCTTACTATTACCATTAACGATGATCGATAAAGCATGGGTTAAATATATTTCACGATATAACCAACAACAACAAAAAATATGCATCGTGTAGTGACCACTGGGGTTGCTACCTGGCTCTGCCAATTTCAAACTCACTCGCTTCACCTTTGATCTCTAGCAATTTCCAGTGGGGTCGTCGCTACCATAATTACTACACTTCCACAATTACCACAACTTTATTCCCTGCTGTCCTTCACTTATCAAGAATCACGTGGAGGTCCCAGCGATAGCCGTCCAACTCACGCTGCTTTCTCCATTTTGTCTTCTGTGTTGTCAATCGTACGTGGCATCTTTTGTTCTTCAAATCCATCTACATCTTGGTATCAGACACTATCTAAAGGCACCTCATAGTAAAGAGGACAAGAGAACAACTGTTACCGATAGCGCAGATATAAGATATTGACCGATGTGAGTTGCGACAGAATTTCAAACTAATCAGATTAGGTCCTCAGTGGAAAATTTGAACTTACGGGGGGCAAAGGGAGTGATTTGAACAAAAGTTGAGTTGCGACGCGGTCTGTTCATATCTCTGAATGTACATAAGTAGGGTTGTCTCTCTCTCTCTCTCTGCCTCTCTCTCTCTCTCTCTCTCTCTCTATATATATATATATATATATATATATATATATATTGGCCACCATAGAGAAGTTTCACTGTATGTATCTATAGAAGTAAGGATATTTTTCACCATATACTACTTGCAGCCTAAGTAGTTTGGTTCTCAGGTATTTTGACGATAGACTGAATGTCTAATGGCTGAATTATTAGATTAATTTATTTCCTTAAATGCACTAAATGAAATTTAAGGAAAACCCTTAGAATAACAAAAGTGTGTATTACAAAAAGAAAGAGTGCTACACTTCTACTTACATGAGTTTAAGTTTGCGTAACCAACATATCGAAATAAAAGTGTGATAAGTAAATATTTATCTTATACCACGATATGATTTTGGCTTCTGGCATCAACATTCTTTAACGCGCTAAAACTCATGACAAATTTATTTAAATTTCAGAACATTTGGCTGGTTTATAACAGTAAAAATCAATGAAAATAATTTCATCACAAATGGTAAATCTGTCTGAGAAAGCTCTAATTAATAATGTATTTGTGTAATTATTTATGTATTATTTATGTAAATGCAACAGGCGTTATTTAAACCAGCGGTTCTCAACTTGTCGTAGAAGAATTTCAAGGGAGGCGTGAGTTAATAAAAGTAAACTTAACTGTAATTTAAAAGTAAACCAACCTCACCTAGGTCCTTGATTACCTCAAATATATTTGATCTGTGTTTATTTCTTTAATTTCATATGTTCTAATAATAATATGTTCTAAATTAAGGTATGTGTAGTAATATTAAATTTTTTATATGAAATTATCTATTCTATATTTTCATTTGAAAACCATCTTTAGTTTCAAATTCCGATTGTAATTCTTGTATTGTGTACCACACATGGTGGTGGTGGTGGGGGGGAGGCGTGACCTCACATTAGTGTACAAAGGGGGGCATAGAGCCTGAAAGGTTGAGAACCCCTGATTTAAAGAATGCCCTTAATCTAACAACAGTTTGTTTTACAAAAAAGGCGTACGAGATTCTTCCATGATTATAAGATTTCGAACTAGGTATACAAAGAAAGATAATTAAGTAAAATACTGATTAGATAATGATTTAAATATCGCTAAATTGCTTTTGGCATTTCGCCTCAATAATTTTTTTTACGCTTTAAAACTCCTTGAACAATGAAATTAAATTTCAGAACATAATGCTGGTTCATAATAGTCAAATCAATGAAACCAGAATTCATCACAAATGATAAAGGCGGCCGAGAAAGCTCCCATGAATAATGCAAGTATTTGAATTATTCTAGTTATTGTTCGAGTATAGAAGAAAAGTTTTGAGACTTTAGATCGTTATTTAAGTCGTATGACGTATTTGTGGCAAAAAGTTTATTTTTTTAAGCCGTGAACTTAGCATGAGACGATGAAGAAAAATTTCATTTTGTATGTGATATTGAGGAGTATAAACTCAGTATAAGAAAATTAACGTTGGGGAAGATTTGTGTTAGAAATTCCATAGATTATTTATACAAGGGACAAGAAACTCATTATATAGGGTATTTCACTCAAAACAGGCCTCGAATATTCTGCAATAATTCTTCCTAGGATGAAGCAATCTGAACTAATACGCTAATACTAGGATGAAGCAATCTGAAAAATACGCTTTATACCTTGTCGAGGGGCCCAGGGTTGCCCAAATTGGTCAGCAGATCTGTACTGTCCATCCGGCGCCCAGGCCTATATGAAATATATACCGAAAAGGGGAAATCAACCTTCGGCTGAGTTTGCAGGAATTGCTATGTAGCGCCGGTCTTCAGGTATTTCATGGGCATATACGCGAAAGCGGAGGGGGGCGAGGTGTTCAGACGATTATACCTTATCGATTGTGTAATCTATTGCATTCGATGCTGGAAGTGTTCAGAGTTTTCTGCCAGTCACATTCCGACACGGTGTGCTTACTACTTTCTATGCTCCTAAACATATTGAAAAGGATATCAGAGGGCCTAGCAGCAATTTCACATTGGATGTTTTTCTTCAGATCTTCCAACTGCGAGGCTTGTTCCGATAGACTTTTTCCCAAAGGAAGAAGTCTGGTGGTATTAGATCCGGTGAACATGGTGGTCAAAGCTCTTTTTAAATTATTCTGTTAGCGAAGCTTCACTCAATTTCCACCATGCTTCTTGTCGATGTACGACATATTGCTCAATCCTGCTGGAAGTAACCTCCGTTAACTCAAAATCATCCAGTTGATTCCCGAATCGTTACGATATATCTAGGTGCACATCGGTGTCAAAGAAAATGGGCCTGTGATGCGCAACCGACACAATGGGCAACAAACACCAACATTTTGATCACGGAGCGGTGTTTGGTAATTGGCGAAGGGATTTTAAGCGGCCCATATACGGCTGTTTCGGGAGTTAACATAACCCCACAAATGGAACCTCGCCTCATATGAGAACCATGTGATGGGAAATGCCGTCTACTGAGGATCACGATGTATGTTGTTTCGTTCAGATTGATTTGTCCTAGCGACAGTTAATACAGGATATTCAAGGTGTCTTTTGCGTCAATCTCCCTATACAAGAAATTCCAGGCCATTTCAGACTTTATGAAATCGTGATTGTGGTGTGAACTGTGAATATAATATTTCAAAGTACATTTCCCGCGTACATAAATGTTGATTAAACATTTATTTTGGGATTATGTTAAATACGCGTAATAGGAAAACACATGAACAAAATTTTACTTCCAGTTTCTGTTAGAATACAATAAATCGAAAGTGTCTTGAACACGACTGAATGAACATTGTTTATTTATGCATTCTTATCAGGTGGAAGTTTGGGAAAATGCATTTGACATTATGGGAAACACATACGAAAACAGACTACATTAAGTAGACATGTAACTAGAAACGAACAGGCTGTAACAAGAGAAAACATCCTTTGCAATATTATGGATGCAACACTACAGATATTTTACACGCAGTTGTAATAAATAATTGTTGAATTATCATCTATTTAGATATTTACATACACGTTATATTAATATAAACTGTTTCGAAAATGAATATCTTAGATCCCTTTATTTGTTTCTATTTTTACACGTGAAGGCTACAACGAGAAACATCGCTGTGCTTAGACATGTGCAGTAGAATCTGTATTAAACGTAATTTGAGGTAATTAATAACTCAGGTACAAAATTAATGATGCCGGGGAACAACTTGAGATGTTTCGTAGCCGAACGTGTGCCGTACGGAAACATATGATTTAATAATAGAGCTTGCAAATGAGTATTCTAAGTTTTGATGAACATGAAAGGATTCTGATCACGAGGAAAAATGTATTACATGTTTCTTTCTCCAGTGTCAAACAATTCTAATTTTTTATTAGTTTAAATAATAACTAATATAACAAAAAAATCTGAAGAATTTAATAAAACATTTTGTGTCGATCTTTTCAAAAGGGTTTATATATATATATATATATATATATATATATATATATATATATATATATATATATATATATATTTATATATATATATATAAAAGAGCTCGTCTGTTTGTTTGTCCGCTATAGAATCATAGACTGTTTCACCCACCGGGACCAAATTCGGCACAGTTAATGTTTAGGACCCGAGAAACTTAACGCAGCAAAAACGAAATTTGGGTCTCAATTATTTTTTTAAAATTAATTTTTTAATGATTTTTGTGCCCCTAAGTAGTGCACGAATCCCCTGTGGATACAGCCCCTTCATCGGACCAGCTGCCTTAAGAGGATTGGATTCGGGGTGGAGTTAAATTCCAATGTGGGGGAGGAAGAGGGTTGGGAATGACCTTTGGCCCTGGCTCCCCAGATAGACACAACTTTCCTGGCTCTGCTTTGTGACATCCAGATAATCTTTGTGATAAGACAGAATGTAATTATGAATCTGCTAATGAAGTATGTATTGGATGAATCTCGAAAATATATGACAGCTGTGGTGCTAAAAAGTGGTCTAGAGAATCACCAGGAATGTGTTGCAGTAATGGGAAAGTACAATTGCTTGCAATTCCAGAACCACCCGAGACTTTGAGAACATTACTCACAGGTAATACATCTGATTCAAAACATTTCTTACAAAACATACAAGCTTAACGAAAATAGACATCACGGGGAATCCCGCCTTACTTTGATTAAATAATGGGGATAACGCATCTTTCACTTTACTTCTTTGGTGATTTGGAAAAAAGTGCGTTTTTAAGGGGAAAATATATAATAAAGGTAAATAAAAATTATAAACCTTATTTCTAATTAAAAAGTGGATTAAACAAATCTAATTAAATCTAATTAAACAGTATCTAACGAATATAATTAAACAGTAAACTTATTCAATCCAAACATGCGAATCAGGCAACACGGTGTTATTAATTCTCAATAAAATCAGACGAAGGTCAGAAGGCTCAAAGTTTCTTTCTTTCTTATTGTATGTATATCATTTCCGTAGAAACGCGCTAAGCCAATCCTGATAAACAAGAGTGGGGGTGCAGCCCAGTATTTTTTTGATGGAATGCATGAAACATTTTATATCTATATATCTACCCGGGCAACCAACCAATAATGCTAGTATATATATATATATATATATATATATATATATATATATATATATGTGTGTGTGTGTGTGTGTGTGTGTGTGTGTGTGTGTGTAATATATCCATTACATCTCGTTCTTAAAATGCAACCTGAAAAGGAAAACTAGCTCAAATTTACATGGCTGGAGCTAGACTCAGCCTGAAAGGAATTAAAATTTTGAAGCAGTTGTTTCGGATAGTTTTATTACAGCGATAGTAACATCTGTCCATCTCAGCATCTGTCCATAACAGCTCCGAGACGACAGCTCGGAGCGAAGTGTAATATCACCTTTCAACCTTACGCGCTAGAAGCGAGGTACATGTGCCTGTTGTTTTGAAGTGTCAGCGGAATTTGGGGCTGCGATGCGAACCCACGCCTTTCTCGAGACGTATACACGTGTAGAAATGCAACGTTTGCTGTTTTATGGGAAGTTCTGTTGCTATGGGTTTTTAAAGCGCTTAAGTAATGTTACTGGGGATTGGATTTAGGAAAGGGAATTTAAATGATAAAATGGAGGGCCTAATATTTAATTTATTACACACACACACACACACACACACACATATATATATATATATAAATATATATATATATATATATATATATATATATATATATATATATATATATATATATATATATATATATA
Source organism: Dolomedes plantarius (assembly GCA_907164885.2). NCBI lineage: Eukaryota > Metazoa > Arthropoda > Arachnida > Araneae > Dolomedidae > Dolomedes > Dolomedes plantarius. The sequence continues at coordinate 158,769,841 of OU015491.1, forward strand.
AAATTTATAAATAGAGGAATAAAATTTATAAATAGAGTATTACCCTTTTTTTTACTTAAAATGAGTACTTTAAATTTCATATTTTGTATTAAATCGAGGTCTAAGAAATATCACTGATTTAAAATCTGTATTATATTTGAATAATTTCTTCATTAGCAACTGATTTTGCCAGAACGTCTTCCCATAAACGAGCGATGAGCATCTTAAATTCAGTTTTGTGTTAATTTCCCCAAGATAAAAATCCCATCTTTCTCTGCGTTCCTCCAATCTTTTTCTCGAAGAATTAATCTCCCGGCAAAAGTCTGATCGAAAGCGAATTCATTCATAACTGTCTCATGAATTTAAACTGGAATTTACTTTCTACGAATCATGTGTTTCTTTGTGAAGGAACTCCGCATTCAGTCCGATTTTAATGCTTATTAAGAGCAGGAGGAGGAATGTGGCTTTAACCGGCCATACATGTACACATGGAACACACGCTAATGGCAACCCTTTATCGCCCTGCTGTGGGCAACATCGCGAAAATAGAGTTTTGCAGGTGCTCTGTTTCCCATTTCGGATCCAAAATGCAGGCGGAGCATAAGTAGTTATTTATTTGTTGAATAAAGGCTTTATTCCTCGTTTGGAGATGAAAGAAGTTCCGCTGTTCCTAGACTTCGATGTAAGAGTGAGTTATAAATGTATAAATGAGAAACACAGAGAGACTCGCCCTTTAATGATTCGCGATAAAGTATAAAATTAATCATACACACACATATACATATATATATATATATATATATATATATATATATATATATATATATATATATATATATTGCAGGAAACCTAAACTAACTATTGAGAAAAAGAAGGAAATAAGAGCTAATAATGATAATGGTGTGCGTGTTTCTAATCTCGCCACGCAGCTTGGTTTGACGAAGTCTACTATTTGTACTATCCCTAAAAACAAAGCGACAATAAAAGCAGCTGATGGGGCTAAAGGAGTGACTGTTTTAACAAAAAAAGCCTCAAGTTATAGAAAATGAAGGAAAATTATTGCTTGTGTGGATACGTGGCAAATACCTTTGTGGTTATAGTATTAGTGAGGTTTTAATATGGGAAAATGATAAGAAGTTGCCCAGTGATTTGGTAGCTAAAACACCAATTACTTAATGGTGTTGAATGTGAAGATTTTAAAGTTAGTAGAGGCTGGTTTGAGAAATTCCGAAAGCGAAGTGAAATTCATAGAGGTTTTAGGCATGGGAAGACTGCTAGTTCAGAAAAAGGGCTCCAGAGGAATATATTAATGAATTCAAAGAGTTTGTGGAGAGTAAAGGCTACATTGCAACCCAAGGTTTAAACTGTGAGGACACAGGATTGTTCAGGGAAAAAATGCGAAGAAGAACCTACATCACCAAGAGGAGAAGGCACTACCTGACCACAACCCTATGAAGGACAGTCTTACACATTTTGTTGTGGGCTAATTCAAGTGGTGATTGTAAAATGAAGTCACTTTTAGTTTACAAATTTGAAAATCTTCGTGCGTTCAAGGAAAATGTGATGAAGGCTAAACTGCTTGTAATGTGGAGAGCAAATGCTAAGGCCTGGGTAACAAGAGTCATTTTTATGGAGTGGATTGTTGAGGTCTTCTCTTCAGCTGTCAAGAAATATGTTGAGGAGAATGGTTTGCCCTTGAAGAAACATCTCGTCATGGATATCGCTCCTGCTCATCCTCCAAATTTCGAAAAAGACCTGGACATGACATATAACTTCATTAAGTTCAAATTTCTACCATCTAACACAACTCCTTTGCTTCAGATTATGAACCAGCAGGTTTTTATAATTAAAAAAAAATGTTTATCATTGACCTCCTTCCAAGGTATTTTCAAGCCACAAATGACACCTATTTGACCCTGAGAGATTTTTGGAAGGAGCATTTCGTTCCCCTGCATCCTCATATGCTCAATTACATCAGCATTCTTGGTAAGGCCTGGAGGGGAAGAGGTTCTTAACGTACCTTGCAGTCTGCTTGGAAGAAAATTCAGCCAACTTGTGTGTCAGAGAGAGATTTCGAGCGCATTGATAATGAAGGGGCTGAAATCAAAAGGCGTGGATGAGATAGTGTTCATTGTCAAAAGTATGGGTTTGGAGGTTGACTGTAAAGATGTGGAGGAGCTGGTGGAAGAACACGGCGAAGAACTCCCCACAGAAAAACTTGTTGAGGTACATAGGAAACAGGTGAACGCTAAAAAGGAAGAGTATTTTTCAAAGAAAGACAATGATAGGGATAACGTTTCCATTGCCATGATAAAAAAATGGCAGCAAGTGGAGTGGAGTGCAGGCATTTATTGAAAAGCATCACCCTCATAAATATATGACCAACATAGCCATTAATATTCTAAATCACAATGTAATGTCCAACTTCTAAGAAATTCTGCAAAAAAGCAAAAGACAAATTACTTTCGATCGGTTTCTTGTGCCAAAATCAGCTAGTGAGATTGAAAGTAGACGAAGAGAAAAACAACATTTCAGGTAGTCTCTTCTAACGAAACTACCGCGATTTATTAACGTAGGATTACTTATCGTTTCTTACCTCTTTTTTGACGCATTTTGCTACTTTTCCGTTTAACTGTTTACTGCTACTGGGTTTGGCACGCTGCTAAAATTATAATTCGTGACGCAGAACGGACTCTGAATATTTTTCTTTCCGGAGGACCGTTATTGAGCAACGCAATCCTACGTAAAAAATTAAAATCAGAATTACCTAGTGACAATACGGAAGAGGACTCACCTTCTAAACAGCAATATCTGTAGTCATCCTTTCCTTTTCAACAATCCACCACCTGCACCAGCCATGATCCACTACAAAGCTAAAACGCTGTACTGAACAAATATCATGTGACAATATACTGTCTGTCAAGGGGCATCAGTCACAACACAACAACAAGATTATCATGTGTTAGTTCTTCATAATAGAATATGTTTTCAATTATTTTCGCCATTTCTTTATATCTTAATGCATAAAAACAAGGTAAAAATAACTGTGTTATATAGGGTGAACGGATTAGTTCTAGATCCATTAATTTATATGGGAAAAACTGCTTCGATTTAAGAGCGTTTCGGTTTGAGAACCAAGTCTCGGAATGAATTAAGTTCGTAAACCTAGGTACCACTGTATATGATACAGAGAGTTACAAGTTTATATCACCTTTTCACTTTAAGTGCTACTAAAAAGGATTATGTGGTTGTTCCTGGGTATTGCATTGGAGTTGTTTCGGCTCTTCAGTTATGGATACATGGAAATCAAGTATACTTTCATTAAGTATAAAAAAGGAAAAGCTTCTTTGATTCAACATTTTGTAAAATTTCAAAAAATGTTTCTCTTACATTCTCAATTTAAGGGCCTTAATGCACGAGCTATGCTTATAATGATGGTGTAATCACGCGTGTCAAGAGAAAACTACGAACAAACCTGAATATTCACCAGCCAATATCTTGCTCTCATACCCCATCCATGAAGGAGTTTCGCAATCCCGAGGCAAAAAAATCCCTCAAATCTAAAAGAGAGTTACATGTTCATATCCCCTTTTCCACTTTAGGTGCTTTTAAAAAGGATTATGTGGTTATTCCAGGGTAAAACATTGGAGTTGTTTCGGCTCTCCGGTTCTGATGTTTTGAAATTATGAAAGCTTTCATTTCATATAAAATCTAAGATCCTTAATTGATCCAACACTTTCTAAATTCTTTAAAAAAAATTTAACGAGTACGTTCCTATTTTAATACATCTGTTAAATCCATTATTCAAAAAATTCACAAATTTCCAACTGCGTCTACAAAAAAGTTTTGCAAATTACCAGTAAATATTTGTAATACTATCCATCATTCATAAATTATTTTCAAATTTATAATTATTTTAATTTTTTCGTTGAGCGCACTATGAAATAACTAGTACCTTGTCTATCAGGAATACATTTGATCTCTTTTATGCTAATTACGAAATTTAGTGAAAATATCATTAGAAGCAAAGTGACAAATCTACAAAGTTACAACCAAACCTTTGGTAGAAGTTTTAAGTGTACCTTCCGACAATACAAAAGGGGCTAAAACGAAGGTTTTTTTTTCATTATTTGACCATCTATGTATGATTGCTATAAATTTATAATTTGTTTTCGGAACTTTAAGTCTCCTAAAATGTAGTTTCATTGTTAGGAGTTCCTATGATATAAACCATTAAATATTAAATATAAGCAAAAGTTTGTTATACTTATTTTGTTTAAATAAATTAAGACTAACATTCAAGAGTAAGTTTTAATGCATGTAAACAAAAAATGACCTTTGTTGAAAATGGTATTAGGCATACAATTAGATAAACTGAATTTCCTCTTAGTTATTTTTTAAAGAAATAATTGTCTAAGTAAAAACATCTTATAAAATCTTATTTACTCCCAAGCATTTATGAGGAAATGCAATCATTTTATCATAATATGTTTTCCAACATAAACAAATATACTAAATACAACAATATTTAAGCAAGCATTTTAGTTGATTAAATAAGAAACTTAGTTAACATATTATTAGGTATATAACTTCTATGAAAGTTCTATTTATTCATGTCAAAAAAATCGTACACGGAAAAGTATTTTTGCTTTTCAAATAATGTACATCATTTCCACCACTGTTTAAATAATTCTGTATGCAAATTGCAGGAAAGGGTCTTAACTCAAATAAATAAAAAAATATATTTGTGACACAGCGGGTTTATAAGAATGAAATATTACGGAAAAATACCATGAATTTCTTCCGTTTACTCTTTTTAAAACAATTATTTATCCTTACCGTGTTTTCCTCATGAATATGCAAGTCTGAAATTTTCCCTTAAGACATTTTCAGCTTTTATTTAACGATTGGTATCCTTTGATTCAGAGCTGCCATTATTTACCCCGCAGTTAAAAGCTAAATCCATTGTTCTTCGTGTCATACCCCCAAGGAAGCTTACGGCTTTAAGTGTTTATTGAGTGAGTTTAACATAACATTTATTTACTTTCTTCATCGGAGTTTTACGGAATCTTTTTTGTTCGTTTGCTTATTGTGAGTTGTTAATTACACAGCAGTATTTGAATATTTTTTTTGTTTACAGATATATATTATATATTATATGTATATATATATATATATATATATATATATATATATATATATATATATATATATATATATATATATATATATATATATATATATTATGAGTATGTGCATTTCTATAGTATTGTTATTAAATATTGTCTACGAAATATTGTAAATTATTACGTAATCTATAAGAGAAACTTCTATAAAATAAAGCCCCTGAAAATACTGAAAATTTTCAATCTATCCATATCTGTTATATAAGCATTGCAATAACATGACCAGGGTCAGTATATACATAAAACAATGTACACACGCATAAGATCGCTGTGAATAAAATCATTGCTCAATAATTATGAGTTGTAAAACAGACATTAACACAACAGAATAAGGTTTACATCTCTTCAGAAAAATTACCTCTTTCATTTGAAACCCTTGAGTTCGCATTGGAAGACAACGGATACCACTTGTGGATTTATTTTTAATAGTGATTATACATAGGAACCCTGGTGCTCGTATATTGTTTCCCGGAACAAGTCAATTCTCCAGCTCTGGATGTTTTATTTTTGCCATATGATCAAAATCGAAGGGTCTCATATTTGCTTAATTGTTTCAGCCCTTCTCAGAGGAACTGGGACTATGAAAAAGTCGCCTACACTACAGCTAAGATCCAAATGATCAATTTATTGCAAGGAAATGGATGGATCATTTTGACACTTCGATAAATCGATGTAGCAGTCATCACGTTGTCATTCTGGTGATTACCAAGCAATTTTTTTTAAAAGTGTACAATCTTTTTTGTAGCACATTCAGACATCTCTGACATATTATTATCTGAACTTTGTCAATTGAAATGAACAGTGATTTCAGCAGCGCCACGGGGCGATGTTAAATGACTGGGTGGCCTGAATGTGCCTCACCATTCATTAATTACCGACCTCAGGAAAACTGTTACTGAATGTGTCAAATTGTAATGAGGTAATATTTCGAAAACTTACACGTTCCAAATCTCTTAATAATATTCCGAAGCATTTAAACTGCTTACATTTTGAATTTTGGTCCATGAATAACTTGAAAAGCATGTGTCTACTATAGCAGAGGGATTTGTTTTAATTGGACAAACAATCTTTTACACATTTTGTGTCTTGATACTTGTACACCAAGAAACTGGGTATGTTGTGCAGCGCCTGATACATCTCCATCCGCGCTCAAAATAGTAGCAACCTTCGGCCTTAGCAAAATGTTTCGACTGTTTTTATCAACTCTAGCCCATGCATAGTGCACAAATGCTTTTAAATTTTAACCCTTAATGCGACAGCGAATTTTTTAAAATTGCCTATTGAAAAAACTTTATTTTAATTTTATTTATTTGGTGATAATATTAGTCGTCGTAAGGCCCCTCAAATAATCATAAACAAAATTCCGTGTTAAATATATTGAATATATTTTGAGTTATTAAAATTTCCTACTTTAAACTAACATGTAATAAATAGCATTGTACCGTGGGAATTTCACGTCTATAAAATACCATCACTTTTACTATGAGGCAATTTCCATTCCACGGAATCAATCTAAATATTAATAAAATATTGATAAAAAATGTAGCAATAATAATTCTTTTCATTCTATTAGCTCTTTTATTCCTGCTCTAAATACGAGTGGCGATACTCTTCCTGTGATATTCTACGAAATTTGCTTTAGTGTTATGATATATATCCTAGGATTTACTGAATATTTTATATGTGGCATAAAGTATCAATCTAAAATGAGTATGGTTATTAGAAATGCGCACAGAATATTTCAGTCTTATCATGAAAATGATATTATTCAGAAAATGCTATGTAAAAGTTTAAATACATTTAAGAATATAATTTTATAACGTTGTTATAAAATAATACAGGAAGATTACTGTTTATGGATGTTCATACATGTATTTATGTCTCAATAAGCAATGCGTTTTATACTTGGTACAAAATACTTTCATGGTAAGTCACACGTTTAGAAATTCCTCTGTCCCTTCAACATATTGCTTAAAATTTTAGTCTGTATAAATATAAATAACATTTTAAGCAATCTAGTAAAATATGATTAATATTTCTGCATTTTAAACTCTTTTCACAGTTACAGTGAATTTTTTTCACGGTAGTCATTTAATTTTAAATTTCTCCTTTTAAATCCCCATTTTATTTTATTTGAATTTTTGCATATACTTTCTCTGAAGGCGGCGAATTAATAAAAAAAAATAGATTCCCCTTTGTATCTTATCTTTGTGGCCGAATACGGGGTAAAATTTTTACTAGCGTTAGAATGGACAGTTTTTGGGAAAAAGCCAGGCGTCTTTTATTACAGCAAAAGTGTTGACAGTAAGCAAGCTGCCAAGTTTCCATTTCAATATTAATCTTAGTTACGTGGTGTAGATTTTCACATTTGCAGTCCCACTTTCAACAATGCGTAAATAATTAAGGGTTATGTTAGTCACATTCAAATGTAATTTTAACGAGGACTTTTATAAGATAATCTTTCTCCCACGTAATGAAAATTTAAATCGGTTTTCACGATGGTGTCGATTAATTGGATTTGACGTCGCATTTGTCTGAAGTATTTTAAGTAACATTTAACAAAAATATATTCGCTATTTGGATAATTGCAGAAATTCTGAAGTTGATAAAAATACAAAAACGTATGTTATAAGAATTTGAAATATTGTTTTTCCAAACAATACTTAAAGGATTAATATTTTCTCTCAAATTGCTTAAAGCGAAGAATGAACTCTAAATATTTGATGGATATATGAATAACTTTTACTTTATCATAATAAAGTACATTAACTATATTGACAAATAGGAAACGCATATACAAACATTTCATTAACTTAAATTAAGACAATAAATGAGTATTCAGAGCTTGATAAGATGAAGAATTTTTATTTGAAAGTGTGCAGCTTGCACTGGCGTATGTCCTTATGCATTAATGCATAAGAATATTAAACTAATTTTCTATGGCACTGAAGCCATGCAAATTTAGCTTACAAGTACAGCATAAATCATTACTAACTATTTACGTTAACTATACTTCTGTTGCGCAAGTCTGGTAAATAAATGAACAAAAATTGTGTAATATTCTCTGAGACAGATTATACGTAAAGTAATGTTTAATGGAAAATCCCTTTGTGATTTCTATGAGGCTAATTTAATTCAACAATAAGGTTATAGTGTGAAAGTTTCATGACCAAATTACGCATGGCACGTGTCCTGTGAAAATTATTAACCGACCCTAATATGTTAATAATTACCCGAAAGATGTAAGACCGAAAAGGAAACTATCAAATCGAAAAAAAAATCCGCCAAACTCACTTCATTTTCTGAAAATATAACATGAATCCAAAATCCCAATATCGTATCAATTAATTGTACATTTTACTGTTTTTTAATTGACAGAATATAAGTAAAGCGTCAAATAGTATGTGCTATCACTTAAAAAATTTTCAAATAAATAATCGAGTAGGGCCATAGTTTAGCATTTCGGGGAACAAGATTGGATAGTAAAAAAGACGGCATTATTCTGTTGGCAAAAAGGTTTTTATTGCATTTTTTTTTATTTCAAAGCGTTTCAAACATGGAACAGACATACCACCATAATGCATAAGCTGAGGCACGACAGTTATTTAATTCACTCATATGGCAAAGGTGAAAGAAATGTATGGATTAATAAGGAATTAATGTGACAATTTTAGTGAAATTTTACTGCTTCCTAACAGATAAAATTGACTAAAAATATATTACAAGTAAAGAGAAATATTAACACTGGCGTATTATTCGTCAACACTTGAAACAAATATTAGAGTAGAGCAATAATTGGCATTTCAGGGTACAAGATGGGTTAGGAAATAAATACGTCATTCTTTTGTGGGTTAAAAAGTCCCTTATTACAAATTTATTATTTCAAAGTGTTTAAAGGATGGAGCAAACATACCACCATGATGAATAAGCTGGGACACGGTAGTACTTCAATTCCCCCAAACAGCGAAGTGAAAGAAATGTAAGGATTAATAAGGAAGTAATGTGACAATTTTAGTGAAATTTTACCGCTTCTTAATAGACAAAATTGACTAAAAATATATTTCAAGTAAAAAGAAATATTATTTGTCAATACTTGAAACGAATATTGAGTAGGGCAATAATTTGGCATTTCGGGGAACAAAATGGGTTAGGAAATAAATACATCACTCTTTTGTGTGCAAAAAAGGCCCTTATTGCAAATTTATTATATCAAAGTATTTAAAACAAGGGGCAAACATACAACTATGATGCATAAGCTGAGACACGACGGTACTTTAATTCCCCCAAACGGCAAAGTGAAAGAAATGTAAGGATTAATAAGGAACTAATGTCAATCAGTTTTAGTGAAATGTTACATCCCTGAACCTAGTGACAGTTTTCATAACTGACATAATAAATGATTAGGAAAAGACCGTTGCTGACGTCGGTTGATGTTTAAAGGAGACAAGGACATTATTTTGTCCAATTCTTTGTGTAGAGTGTGAATAGACACTAGATATCCCGCCTACTTATGAATAGGATTTGTAAATATAAAAATTTGGTTCCTCTTTTCTAAGTATACTTTTCCAGTCCGAATCAAATACAAAAATTCAGTGATTTGTGATACTTAAGTAGATGATTACTGGACTGCTTTTCTATGAAGACAAAATATTTAAGCAAATTTGGAAAAAGAGGATAAAATCTTTACATCTTAGTTCAATTTCATTTTCCAGATACAAAATTAGTGAATAATTATCAAACTATAGGTGGAATGAGTGAAATATCGTAGCCTCAATAATATCATACAGGAGATCTGTACGTAGATTCGCATAACGAAAAAATTTAAAACTGAAGAGTTTATCTAAAGCAAACATGTTTAGATCATTGAAGCTGTGCTTTAATAATCCTCTCATTAGCAGTCAAATCTAAATAACTATGTCAAGCGTATAAGAGGTGATAGACTGATATCTTGAAGATATACCGTTTCTAAAGAGTAAAGTATGTTAACAGGAGAAAGGTAAACGTATGACAACTTTGAGCTTAAATTATATATGCTCAAAAAACTTCTTAAATTATGTTTTGAGTCCCGTGTGCCGTACAGGAAGCAGCGATTGACTTTTAAGCTAAAAATAGGGAGATACGATGATACAAGACTGTTGTTATGTCAAGACTGGAAAAAAGGTATTTTATAGCAATTAATGAAAGTCATGTGCTTTCAACTGCCTTAAAATATAAATGTTTAACATCATATACAAAAAAAATTTACAAAAAAACTAAAAATTAATAGCATAACGACTGGGGTACTCTTATGTAAGATTAACGTCGTTCCTGCCATATTTTACGATGCATCTGAAGTAAAAAAGCATAATATAAAAGCAAAAACTTCTTTTCCACAACTTGAGTTAAAAATTATTCTTTATATGGTAGTCAGTAAAGTTCTTTCCTTTATATAGAGGCTTTTTTCAAGATTGAAACGTTTGCTGATTCACGCGTATTATTTTATATACTGGACATACCTTGCATCTACTAGAGCAGGGATACTCAAACTGCATCTACTAGAGCAGGGTCCACAAAGCTTTTTTGTGTGGCACGAAACATTCACAATGATTATCAGGTAGGTGTTTTTGTCAACAAAATTTAGTTAATTAATGAATGAAAAAACAAATCTTTATAAAAAAAGTGGGACCTGCTTCTCACGTTCTTTTCATCGACGTATATAGAAATCGGCTTACTGATTCTTACCTTGATGACGTATTGAGAGTGGTATATAGCAGGTATAAACCAGATAAGTCGAAAATAGTGAAACGTTTGTCTCAACATCAAAAATCATATTCATTTTTAAATAAGCGTTTGAATACATTTAAGGTTTTGAGTTTTATTTTTTACATTATTTTGTACTAGCCGGACTTCGCCCGGCTATGCTCGGGTTTCGGCCAGCTACGCTCAGGCCATCCGTCCACCAGACAAACGGCTTTGAATAGATTCAGTGAGAGGAAGAATTTTCATAAGAGGCATTATTAATTTGCAGTCTTCCCCCAAACCCACAAAAAGAAAAATCTGTTATTCGTATTTACACCCACCGTCACCTGGTATGATATGAGCAAAACTGCATTACAAAAAGATAAATTTTCATGTGTCTGTCTGGAATTGAATTCTAACGGAACAGCATTAACCTCTTGAGACTCGAGAAAAATAGAATTTAAATATTTTTTTATAATTATACTTTATTAAAACAAATGGGCATTTAAAAGATTGTTTTTCAAGAAATTAATGAATTTAATTTTTTTTAATATTTCAGGGGAGCACATCCATTTTATTGTACTTTGAGGCAATAAACCCGCACAAAAACATTTCAACAAAAAACTTTATTTGGGTAAACTAATAAACTTTATAAAGTTAATACTAAGTTAATTATTGAATTTTAAACTAAAATTTAATTTAAAAGTTGATTATTGAATTTTAAAAGTGTATTACGAACAGTTAATATCAGGTAATTACTTATCATTTTACATTAAGAGTCATGAAAAACTTTAAAACAATTTCTTTCGGAAGTAATACACAAAAATATTTTGCAAACTGTACCACTAAAACCTGTAAAGTAAAAATGTCAAATTGTAGAATAATTGTTAACCAAAATCATTTTAAAAACTAAACACGGTATAAATAACCTAAGAAAAAAAGCATGGGAAATATTATACGCATGAATAAAAAGAAAGCCCGATATAAAAATCGCACATATTCTGTTCATAATCCTTAAAGTTATGAAATGTTATCCTTCGCGTTCTAAAATAAAATTATTTAACACAAATATAAGTAACAAAAAATAGTTATTTAGTGTTCTACCAGCCAAGCCACTACATATTAAAAATATAACCAAAAGAATAGAATGTAACTTATTCTACCACCAGTAATACAAAAGTTAGAACAGCAAAAAATAATACAATCAGCTTTTTTTTAATTAAAAATCGTTGCCATCCTACAAGCAAACGATAGTCAAAATTGATGCGCGTTATAAAATAAAATTATTTAACACAAATATAAGTAACAAAAAATAGTTATTTAGTGTTCTACCAGCCAAGCCACTACATATTAAAAATATAACCAAAAGAATAGAATGCAACTTATTCTACCACCAGTAATACAAAAAAATTATTTTAAATCACAGTAAGCAATGAAAAACATTATACACACTTCAATAATAGCAAAACAAAACATGATAGTAAAAAAAATCTTGTCAGTGATTCATTTTTTAGTGAGAATCACGCTGTGTTTACGTTTTGTTCAGTGGAGTATGCATTTAGAATTGAAATATCTCTAAAACTATTAAAGTAACAGAATAAGTCTACACAGAAAAAATTATCAGTTTTTAAAGCTCTTTCCAAATATGAAACATTTACGTACTTTAATGAAAAAAAATACATCGATTTCGACATTTTCAAATATGGCTGAATTTCATAATGAAAGCCCGATTGTGACACGACAGACATAGCATTTGCTATATTTATATAGATTAGGAGGTATAGTGCACTATGTTGCGGCCCTCGTAATGTAGCAAATATATGCACGTGGCCCAAGAGAGAAGAAGGTACGGCTGTACTAGAGGAATATTTTGATTATCCTGTGCTACTAATTCAGATAAGAAAATGTTTCCTAAGACCTCTCTTTGAAGTGTCCGAAGATTTTGATTCTCTTCTAACATCTATTACCCAATTTCTCTTTAAATATCACTAAACGCAAACGAAACATTCGACAGATAACCTGCGACATTAATTCCTTTAGCGAAAATAAACTAATTTATGAACACGTATGAACTCTAAATTTTATCGTGCACTCTCCTCCCTCACTGACCTTCATAGTGGGACTTTCCAGTTTTCGGATTCAACGTACCCATATCCGGCCTAGACACGCAGGTATTTAACGACGCCCGCCGGGATTCGATCTGAGCAAACCTCAGCACCGAAAGCCAGACACTTACTACAAGGTCTACATTTAAGTTTAAATAAATACTTACACCATTGTTGATTTTATTTATTTGCTAGCTGAACACCCGCACTTCGCTACGGAGTACATTGAAATAAAATACAACGGTCAATGTATGCAATTAATGTCAACAAAAATAAATATATGTATAATAAATACGACAATCAATGTATACAAATGATGTAAAAAAATATATTTATAAAAAAAACGTAAGGGAAATTTTTATAGACAAAATTATGTAGAAGAAAATATTCAAATTAAATCTAATAGAACATACTAAAGAATATAGTACAGTTTGAGGAACATAACTTTTACTGTATTTTAATATTTGTTTGAATAATGTCGAATTGTCTGCCGCATTAGGAAGAAAAAAAATATTTTTTTTGTCTATTTCGTTGTTATGGATGTAACGATAAATTTAATTAAAGTACCAGGAAAAGAAATCACGTGATCAGCATTTAATAAATTAAATTCTAAAAACTAATCTTTAAAAATTCACCAAAAATCCGAAAATGGAGGTAAGCATTCGAAAATTTCATTTTAAAGGAATTTTTATGATATTTCTTGTGATATGAATTTTATAACCCTCAAATTATTATTTTAAATGCAAACTTAAAAAAAGTTAAATAAAACAGCTTAAAAATGTATTTAAAAAAATCTAAGAAGAATTTTTCAAAAATCTTTCTTAGCGCACCTCTACACTATAAAAATTATTGCCATGCAAAATTTCAACCCATTTAGGTCCACCGGTTTGGTCTGTGTGCTGTATGTCAGTCAGTCAGTCAGTTACGGAACTGTTTTATATATACAGACTAGCTGAAAACCCTTACTTCGCTACAGAGTACATTGCAATTAAATACAACGGTCAATGTATGCAATTAATGCCAATATATATATATATATATATATATATATATATATATATATATATATATATATATATATATATATATATATATATATATATATATATATATATATATAAATAATAAATACGATGATCAATGTATACAATTGATGTAAAAAAAACAAAGAATATATTTATAAAAAATTCATAAGAGATATTTTTATAGACAAAATAATGTGGAATAAAATATTTAAATTAAATGTAATGGGAAATATTAAAGAATATAGTACAGTTAATATTGTACAGTTTGAAGAACATAATATCTTTTACTGTATTTTAATATTTTTTTGGATAATGTCCAATTGTCTGCCGCATTAGCAAGAAAAAAAAATTGTCTGTTTAGTTGTTATGCACGTGACGATAAGTTTATTTATTGTACCAGAAAAATAAATCACTTGATCAGCATTTAATAAATTAAATTCGAAAAATTAATCTTTGAAAATTCCCCAAAAATCAGAAAATGGAGGTAAAGTTTCGAAAAAGATCTCATTTTAAAGGAATTTTTACGATCTTTCCGTGATATAAATTTTATAACCCCCAAATTATTAGTTTAAATGCAAACTTAAAAAAAGTTACTAAAACAGCTTAAAAATTTAATTTTAAAAAATCTAAGAAGAATTTTTCAAAAATCTTTCTTAGTGCACCCCTACAGTTTAGGAAGAATCGCTATGCAAAATTTCAGCCCTTTAGCCCCAGCGGTTTGGTCTGTGTGTTGTATGTCAGTGAGTCAGTCAGTCAGTGAGTCAGTTACGGAACTGTTATATATATATATATATATATATATATATATATATATATATATATATATATATACTAGCTGTACCCGTCCCGGCGTTGCTCGGGTAATGTAATTACGAATTTTTTAGTAGCCTTAACCCTTTGTTAATAGGCGTCGCTGTCATCCTTTTCCTCACCACGATACATTATTTTACCCATATAAATTTAATCCTTTCTGGCACATTTTGGCAAAATTTTTGACATAGGATTACTAATCGAATATCACTGCAATAGTAATCGATTTCCTTGAAAGCGAATATATCACATCCTCCACATGCTGAAATTCTTTGAAATCTTCATAGATTTTTTCCACAAATACACCACAAATTATATGATATTAACTAAGTGCTGGCCAAAAAAATTACGGCATTACTAAATGTGATTTTTTAATCGATTATCACTGCAATAGTAATCGATTTTCTTTAACCACTCAATCCCTCATAGAAAACAAACGCCCCAACACATCACGTGCATTAAGTCGAAAAACTGGTTTTTCTCCTATTTTCACTCGCTGTACCTTCGTCCGGAAATGAAGAACGAAATCTCCAAAATGAGATTTCTCACAAGAGTTTCCGAATCATAAAATAAATTATTAAAAAATAACTACAATTTGTAAATTAATTTTGGTTCTGGCTTTCGAAACTGTGATGTCTAGGGTCTCTGAGATAAAAATTTCGTAAAAATGTAACGATATTTACGTATCGATTCGACAATTTGGAAAAAAGGGTCACGGACAAAATCCCGATTTTTTCCGAAAAACGGGTGCGTACAGGCGATCGAAAAAAAATCACAATTAATCGATAAATTAAGACAGACAATTTTAATTGTGATTTCCGTATAGTGTCATCTTTCCCGTATAGGCTCGTCCGAAAAAAAAAATTCTTGGACGGATACGTTAGGATTTACGGAGCTTTTACTCGTCCGGGAGCTCCAAATCGTGACTAAATATTTAATTACGGAAAATCTAATTAAAAAATCGAAAAAAGGGCTTCGAGGTGCATAATGAGACCTCGGGAGGCTTCTTCGTGTCGAATCTCAAGACTGTCCGACCTACCGTCTTTGCGCTGCGCCGCGAGCAGACAAAAACTCGGTCACACACACACAGACTTTGCCTTTTATATATAAAGATATATATATATATATTACAAAGTTTAAGTAACAAACACCAAAATAGAATATACTGAAGCACTCTCATAAATAGCCACGGGATTCAGTATAGTTTTACACTGGAGGACTACAATGAACACCACTAAGAATAGTTTTGTCTGTGACTGATTCTTAATGCACAAATGTGTGATATCCATTTAATATTTATTTGAAATGGTCCCTACTGGTATTTTTTCGTTAATGCCCTAAAAAAATCTCCCTGCATCCCTGGCCGATTTTGCGGCACCTTAAGTGTCGAGGCTCACCTGTTAGGCACAACTGAATTAGCCGAAAACATAACCTGTTATATATATGAAAGAAGTCGTTATTTAAGAATTCAAAATGAAGCAAAGTAGACTGTTCATATGGGAATACGCAAATAAAAGAATACAGGATGAAAGATCCAAACGTCAGTAGTCTGGGTGTGCATTTCAATAGGTGGTGTAAATGCTATTTTTCACTCAAAATCAATATAGTAAACATCGGAATGCACCTTAGAACTGAGTATACTTGCCTGAATGACACATTGCCTGAATGGCACTGATGAAACATTGTATGAGCTTAAACTTGGATGTCTAATCTATTGATAGAAAGTGCGCTTAGCCTGCATGAGCATGTAAAATCATAGTAATAGGTAGTATAGCTTTGGCCTCGTTTATAGACGTTGTTAGAAGCTATGCTTATATTTGACAAATATATGCTTATCAAAACTAGTACATATTGTTTAATAGTAAATGAGTACAATAAAATTGTTGTGTTGGCAGAATGAATATGGCTACCAGAGACGAAATAGTTCTTATAGAGTCGAAACTGTTGTAATAAATTTAAAGTTGTTTATAAAATAAATGCAAATAAATATAAAATACTTCCATTTGATAAAAACTGGATTTCTTTTATACAAATATAACAATTTTTGATTGAAAGAAATGACTTGATGATTTATTCACTATTTAGAAAAGTTGATGGGAAATTTGTTAAATAAAAGGGAAGTTATTAAAATAATCCCGTTTTAGCAATTAATAATGATACATTACAATACTCCTATATGAAAAATACGTAATTTTTGGACAATATGTTATTTTTATTTAACATATATTTCATTCTGATGCTTTACGGCCTGCTCATTTACTGAAATTGTTTCTGCATAGATAAATTCTTCAGCAACACTTGATTTTATCAATTAATTTAAAATTGATAAAGAAGAAAAAATATAGTCTGAATTCCTTTAACAAAGAAGTTCCTCAAAGTGAAAATTTTGTGATTGGAATGTAAATAACTTTTAACTAATATAATACTGTATTTTTGAGTAGTTTTCTTTGCTTTCTTTAGCAACGGTGCATTGAATTTTCCAGACCAGTGAAGGACGAAATTGAAAAGATGAATCTGCAAAAGACAAATTCTTTGTCTTTAAATCTCTCATCCCCTAGGTTTATGTGGCGGAACCTATCTTTACATTTTATTCAGGTGTAACGGACTATACGAATGCTTTGTTCATTAAAGCCCATAAAATATTCTTATTTACATGACAAGGTAAATATATAACGTTAAGAAGTATATTAATAACAATATATACTCTTACAAGTTTTGCTTCGATTTAAGATAGAAAACTCTATCATTTCCATACGATTACACAACTCATAGCAATCAAAGAATTTCCGTTTGTATGATATCTCGTTAATTAAAGTAGCATTCAAAAAGGTGAGTTATGTGATAATTATTATTTTTTTATAAGTTATAGAAGTATTGACTTGTAAGTAAAGACATTTAAAAATATAGCATACGCACCGAAAATGAAAATAGGAAATGAAGTATGAACACCAAAGTTTATAGACTAAAAAACCAAAATGCGTCAATAAAATGAGTCAGTTTCCCAAAAACCATATTTTTGTAGATTAAGGATGTTTTGGACCACAGATAAAACGTTATTTTGCATTAATAGTCGATGCCTAAAATTTAGAAAACTAAATTCGGTTCTAAACGTCAAAATATCTGTATTGATTTTGGTACCTATAAATGAGGAACCAAGGAATAAAATAACTATAGAATGCTGCAGAATGGACTATCATAGTTCACGTCCTAAATCATGAGTCACTTCCTTACTAGTGAACTCCAGGAGGTCACTGGTAAGAGAGTGTGGCACTAAAAAATTGTGGCACTAAAAAAGGATCGTCACCAGTTGTAGTATTAAAGAGATATCATTATTAATTGCTAAAACGGGATTATTTTAATAACTTCCCTTTTATTTAACAAATTTCCCATCAAATTTTCTAAATAGTGAATAAATCATCAAGTCATTTCTTTCAATCAAAAATTGGTATATTTGTATAAAAGAAATCCAGTTTTTATCAAATGGAAGTATTTTATATTTATTTGCATTTATTTTATAAACAACTTTCAATCAACTTACTACAAAATGTAAGTTGATTGCCGACATCAGTGGTGGCATTTCAAAATATTTAAGATGAGTTAATCACCTTACACTGAAAAAGAAATACAAAAAGGGGTGACAGAAGCAATTGGATTTTTAAATGAAGACTTCATATTTATTATTTTCAAATTAAATTAGCTAGGTAAGGCTTAGGGCCGGTGGCTTAAGGCCATTTACAGGAATTTACATTAGATCCTCATATCAGCCATGGGGAGTCAGGAGGCCGAGATGGAAACGCCGATATTCGTCGGACCGCTTTCGCCCTGCAAGTCGGAGATAGTTGTGAAGGAAAAATCATCTTCTTGAACCTGCTAGTCACGTGACCTGCAGCGAAAAACTATCTGGAACTTGGCGACCCAGTGGTCGCCAGCAGATTCCGCCAAAGCTATAATACAAAGGGTTATTTTGTGTGTTCTACGAGGGGAAGGGGATAAATGGAGAATCTTTTCGCCATGCGTTAGGCAACCCCTTTTGGGGGGTTGCCTAACGCATGGCGTTACTTCCAGAAGAATGTACGATAAAGCAGAGACAGCGAAAATTGAGCAAAAAGGTTGCTCTTTGCGCATTATTCCCAACTGTCTGGAGAAAATATATTAGATTAGAAAACAAGAAGGAACTGTTCCTAATTGAGTTGAGTGGCTGTATGAAAACTATGAATTATTAACAAAATGTTGAGTAGATTACTAGCAGTATTTATTAGGTTATTGAAAGCGTTGAAAGCGTTACGACAGGGAGTATTAGGGGTAGAGCGGCGCGGGAGCTGGCAACATATCGAGCGAAATTTGTAGTTGGCAGTAGACACCATGATTTGGTCTGGCGAACATAGCGATTTCATTATAGAGGTGTCGTTTTAAACTAACGATTATGTATCCACAAAACAGAGGGCATTTAGAACGCTCTTCAGGCTCTATGCAACTGATACCGTTCCTTATCGGAAAACTATCCTGCAATGGGCTTCAAACGGGAGAGTAAGTGGGTTTGCATTACCACGGAAACCAAGTGGTCATCATCGGAACATAGGACCACCTGAAAATGTACAGCGAGTTTCTTATGTTCCTCTATTTGTGAGGAAGGGTCCGCATTTCCCCCCAGAAATCACCAGAAGAGTGAAGGAAAAAGTTAAGCAACGGATCCGGCAGTGCATCACAAATAACGGGTGCCACCTGAGTGATATCATTTTAAAAACGTAGTGGAAACAAACTAGTTTATAAGTTCGTTTCGAAAATGTGAAAATTTTTTCTGTAAATTGTTTTGTCCGTTTTTAATTGCCCTGTGAAATGTGGGAGTCCATTATGCCGCACTCTGTTTAACTGTAATCAAACTATTGGGTGTCCATAATTTGTAAGAACGCAGGACAGCTGAACCATGTCCAATTCTAGGTAACCTTAACTACTAGCCAAGAAAAGAGTTACTGTGGGGCAAAAGTAAGACAGATTCCATCGAAAAAAAAGGAAATTTTCGTTGCACATATTTATAACAATCCACTTCTTTCATATTTAGAGATAATATTTTTACGCGTGATGAGAGATAATATTTAGAGATAATATTTTTACATTTACCTTCTAAATGTTGCCTAAGACGTATATCTTCATTTTGTTGTAAAGTATTGCAGCAGTGAGGAATAAGGTTTTTCTTTTTAGGCAGATTAATCGGCTTGTCTAGAGACTAATGGGATATATATATATATATATATATATATATATATATATATATATATATATATATATATATATATATATATATATATATATATATATATATATATGAAAGATATAAAATTTAAGTTGATCCCCTGTAAATTCTCTTCCCTTCCCATGCTTAAGATCGCATTACCAAATTCTGTTTTCAAGAACCCAGGAATATTTTTCATAGCGTCAGCAATCCCTGGGCAAGCCACGAAACTGTACGACTACTTTTCTATGCCCAAATAAGGCAATCGTCCTGCACAAGTGATGCAGCTTGCAAAAAACATCTTTGGTCAGCAAATTCTTCAACCGCAGATACCTCTATACTCAAACCCCGGGAATCACTCGGGTGTTGGCTTTCAGCTAGATCAGATGTCCGTTTAGCCACTCGGAATTAAATTTCTCTTTCTAATAGTTCTGTAATCTGATCTTATTTCATTACATATATATATATATATATATATATATATATATATATATATATATATATGCAATATAATCATTACATATTGTTCTTAAAAGGCAACCTGAAAAGGAAAACTAGCTCAAATTTACATGGCTGGAGCTAGACTCAGAATGAAAGGAATTAGAATTTTGAAGCAGTCGTGTCGAATAGTTTTATTAGATCGATAGTAACATCTGTCCATATCAGACGACAGCTCGGAGCGAAGTGTAATATCAGCTTTCAACCTTACGCGCTAGAAGCGAGGTACATGTGGCTGTTGTTTTGAAATGTCAGCTGAATTTGGGGCTGGCGATGCGAACTCACGCCTTTCTCGAGACGTATACACGTGTAGAAATACAACGTTTGCTGTTTTATGGAAAGTTCTGTTGCTATGGGTTTTTAAAGCGCTAAAGTAATGTTACTGGGGATTGGATTTAGGAAAGGGAATTTAAATGATAGAATGGAGGGCCTAATATTTAATTTATTACAAATCCACCCCGAAAAAGGGAAAATCGTCACGTTGAAAGGTGACATTTTCACAAACGAAATACAAATGAACTCTTATATAATAAAGTGAGTACAATTACAATAAAATATAATCAAAATTAACTACATTATACAATTACATGTCTCTGAATGCAACATTGGTGGAAAGAAGTCACGACAAACAGCAAGGTGGGTGAGAATTAGAACACATCAAGGTTACAGAGTCAAGAGCTTTGTCCATAACCCATCATAAATTAACTTCACCGAACAAAACCAAAGCTAAATCTTTGAATCTTTACTATAATACTAAACTCACTCTTATGACTTCGTTGCACCATCACACAAAATATATGAAATTAAAGGAATATACAATGAAATTTATAATGAACATTCAAAATATATGGAATTAATATAATATGCAATAAAGTTTATAATTATTATACAATGTGCAATGAAATTCAAATAACTGAAATATTATTGGCTAATATAATCTAAATAACTTTTTAATTAAATCAAAGTTCTTCATTCAATAATAAGTCCTAAAATAACGTATAATTCTTGGAGTCCTTAAGCTCAGTTTAAATTCCAGTCGTTATACATTGTTTATCAAATAAGTCCTTATTGTTTGTGGTTTATATTCAGTGTTTACATTTTACACATGATTTCACATGATTTCAAAACTTCCTAGTTTACATCAATTATCATTCATCGATCTCCATTTTTCATATTCCTAATCTCGAATACTTACATAAATTTTAAAATAATTCACAACGTATAATTCAGAAGATATTTCAATAAGTTCAAAACAACATTACTTTAGACAATATTATTACAAAATTGATTTACATTACTCTGAAACATGTTACATTATTCTGAAAGTTTCACTTCAATTACAATATAGAATTTAGATACCTGTCAAGTTTTTTAACAATACATAAGATCATAAATTAAACAATTCAAAACAACTTGTTATAAATCCTTAATTAAGTAAATGGGCATCATTTTCATATTAGGTAATATTCAAAAACATTATGCGCTTTAACATCGTCACTAATTTCAATTCAAAATATTCAAATTCTAAAATCATTGGTACCAATCATAGGTACCAAACATAAGTGACAAACCTGGAGGTGAAATGGGCTATCCTCTGTGATGTCCAACGTGAAAGATTGTTAGTGATCACGAGGGTGCTGTGATGCAAAGACAGCAAGAGGCTCATCCCTCTGCGGGAGGAACTACCCCTTGTGCTGGCAAAAGGTTTCTCCGGTGTCAACAAAAATAACAACTCAGATCATCAACATACTTGGCAAAATTAGGGGTAGCCTGTGACATGTCATGTTAGCCCCAACATTGACAAAATTTTTCTTTAACTTAGCACATCAACATTTTCTTTTCATGAATATTCTTTTAAAATAATTCAGATGGTAATTTGTGGAAGACAAACTAGCATCAAAAGTTCTCTAAATATGATTAACTACGAAATTTAGGTAGGTATCTAAATCCATCAAAGTTAGGTTATCTTCATCATGCGTCAACAGTAATCTTCATTGGGTTATCAAAATATCGTAGGATTATCGGAGTCATAGTCAGGTAGTTATTTGAGTCACAGTTGGGTAGTCTTAATCATCACAGATAGAGTTTTTTTTTCTAACACTATTAATTAATTTTTACTTGGGATCTTGGGCGTTTTGGGGTTTGCTGTTATTAAAATAGGAATTTTACTTTTTCTCGTTGCTAATCGAAAAATATCTGCAGGGTTGAAATGTCTTAATCTGGTACAGTGTACAATTTCCGAGGTTTTCTTAGTTAGGGAATTGGGTCTGTTAATTTCAAAATTTACTCTAGAAATTTGTTTCAAAATTTTATATGGACCAGAATAAGGGGGAGTAAGTTTAGGAGTATTTGGGTAACGAAACTCTTCGTACATCACTATATCACCTACCTTAAATTTAGATTCCTCAAAATGAGTGTCATATCTCTCTTTATTTACTTCATGATTAGTAATCATGATTTACTTCTGTTTAGCAATCTTCCTCGCTTCTTCAATTGGTGCGTACATGTCTTGATCATCAAGTAAATTTTTGTAGGGTGGTTTTCCATGCATTAAATAA
This sequence comes from Dolomedes plantarius, assembly GCA_907164885.2. Lineage (NCBI taxonomy): Eukaryota > Metazoa > Arthropoda > Arachnida > Araneae > Dolomedidae > Dolomedes > Dolomedes plantarius. The sequence continues at coordinate 158,792,950 of OU015491.1, forward strand.
GAAGGGGGAATTTTTGTTACGGTATGGGGTGTGTCGTTATATCCATTCGTTATTTCAAGTAATAATTTTGTCCAGGAGACTTTACTAGGGTGTGAATTTAATTTACATTTAAGCCTAGTAATCAGGGTCTGATTTACTCTTTCATTTTTTCCCTTTGTTTGTGGTCTATGCGAAGTAGTTAGCAATTGTGTAATATTATTGTTTCTCAAAAAATGCTTAAATTTGGAGGAAGTAAAAGCACTATTTCTATCACTTAAAATTTTCTTAGGTACTTGGTGATGAAAAATTTGTGTTAAACAATTAATATAAGTATCTGTATTTTCATTTTTAGAAGCAAAGGTCCATATATACCTCGTGGCATGATCTATAACTATGTGTAAATATTTCTTTGTAGACTCATAATAATTTAAGCCACCAACAGTGTCTATGGCAAGAATTTAAAAGGGTTCACTGGTAGGGGGTAACATTTGTAAGAGACCAAATCTTTTTTGTCTTGACTTCTTATTTAATTGACATACTTCACAATGTTTCACATAGTTACTCACATCTTTAGTTATTCCAATCCAATAATATTGAGGTGATATCAGATTTAACATTGCCGAAACTCCTAAATGTCCATAATTAACATGGGTTTTTTCTAATAATTTTAAACGTAAAGAGAAGGGCACAACAATTTTCATTAAACCTTGTTATTTAACTGTCCATACATTATTACCTTTTTTAAACTTCTTACCGTTTACATTATCTAAATTTTGATGATGCTCGATTTCTTGCAATGTCATCAATGGGTCACGTTCACGTAAAGTTACATGGTGAGAAGTTGGGTTTCTAGTTAACATATCGGCTTCATAATTTGTAAAACCTTTTTTATATTTAATGTCAAAATCGTACATGGACAGTTTAAGTGACCATCGGAAAAATCGTCCAGTTGGGTGTTTAATACTTTTTAACCAGACAAGTACAGCATGATCCGTATGAACGGTAAAGTGAGTCCCATGTAAATAACAATAATATTTATCAACAGCATCAATAATTGACAAGCATTCCAGCTCGATAATGGCATAATTTTGTTCATAGGTTCTAAGTTTTCGAGAATGATAGGCTATGGGATGCAAACTTCCATCAGGGTGTTGTTGTTTTAAGATTGCGCTTACCGCTTGTCCAGACGCATCCACGAAAATATGACATGGGTAATTCGGATTGTAAATAGATAAAACAGGTTTAGAAATTAGAGCGTTTTTTAAATCCTGAAAAGCTTTCTGGCAATCATCTGTCCATTCAAATTTAGTGTCTTTCTTCAATAATTTATTCAATGGTACTAATAATTTAGCATAGTTAGGAATGAATTTATTCTAAGCATTTACGCTACCTAAAAATCTTTGTAAGTCTTTAGCATTCCTGGGAAGTTGAAGTTTCTTAATAATTTCTATATTACCGTTACTCGGGTGATAACATCCCTTTTCCACTTCATATCCCAAAAATTTTATTTTTGTTTGGGCAAATTGGCATTTTGAAAATTTCAATTTTATGTTTTCTTTTTCAAAAATCGAGAAAATAGTTTTTAAATGCTCTAAGTGTTCTTCGAAAGAGTCTGAAAATATAATTATATCGTCAAAATAGTTGAGCGCAAATTTAATTTGGTATTTATTTAAAATTTGTCTGAGTGTTCTTTGGAATATGGGAGGAGCGTTTTTCCAGCCAAAAGGTAATCTTTTCCATTCATATAAGCCAAAGTTTGAGGTGAAAGCTAATTTTTCTGTATCTTTTTCATTTAGTTTAATATGCCAGTAGCCACTCGCGAGATCAAGGGTGGAGAAAATCTTAGCATTGGTTAGTTGATCTAAAACTGCGTCGATTCGGGGAATTGGTTCCGAGGCCGTTTTTGTAATACTATTTAGTTTTCGGTAATCGATACACATTCTGGATTTTGAATTTTCATCTTTCTTGTAAGCCAACGTAATTGGGGAAGCATAGGGTGAATGAGATGTTTTTATTAAACCTGCAGCTAAAAGCTCGTCTATTTGCTTCTTAATTTCGGCATTATCTTTTGGCGACGCCCTTTATGGACGAAGGGAAATTGGTAGTTCAGAATTCAAAAATACTCTTTGTGGTTCAAGACGTATACATCCAACCTCATATTTATTTTTCGAGAAAATATTATTATACTCATTCAATATTTTGTTCAATTGAACACTTTCATCATCAGCAACATTATTTTCATTTTCAATTTTATAAAAACGAGTATCACAATTTCTATTATATTTAGTATCAAGATTTATAGTATTATGAGAACAAGTATGTGGCACATTAGGGTTATCATACGTTAAAAATATATAGCAATTATTAGTAACATTTTCCAAAGACAAAGTAGATGAAATATTATTTTTTCCTTGATAAACACAAAAATTTTTAAAATCCAAATTAATTTTAAATAGATTTATAATTTCCTACGATAAAATTGCATACTTTAAATTTGTTTCAATAACATAAAAATTCACAAATCTATTCAACTTACGGATTCGGCACTTTGTAGAAATTATTTTATCAGTTTTTATTTTACCTGCGAGGGCACTGACCTGTGAATTGTCCGATGGAAGAATTTTCACATAATATTTAATTTTATCATATACAGTTCGAGAAATAATGTTAACGGTGCTACCTGTATCTATCAGGCCGATAATCAGTTCAGTACCGATTTTTAGGTGTACGGTGAACATCCGTCATTGTCGCTGTTCTGTCATGTTGCTGTTATAGTTGTTTGCATGTTGTGGAGACTGGAACCGAGTCCTAGGACGTTCCTCTTCTCGAAAATTCTGGGGCCATCTTTGCCATGGTCGCGGTTGTTGGTGCCGGAATCTAGGTGACTCGTGTTGTGGGAATCTGTCATAGTCATCTCGCCTATCGAACGGTCTGCGAAAACCGGACTGTTGGTTATGCAAGTCTCTATTGTGGTGTTCTTTCCTCTTATCTTCGTAGCTGTTGATCATTTTCCTCGCAAGGGAAATCCACTCAGTAGTTGTACAAACGTTACTTATTAAAAATAAATCCCTGTATCTTGTCGGCAATCCGTCTGTGAGACCTTGAATTATAATTTCTTCTTCAAGTTTTAATGCTTTACCGATATTCATTTTCTTTTTAAAATAATCCTTTATATTTTGACTTCCAGAAAGGCTCAACCTGCTGAAATCTTCGAATGAAAACTGTTTTTCTTCTGAGAAATAGTCACTGATTTTTATTTTAACTTCATCCCACTTTTGTGATTCTATTAGGTTTTCGATGTAAAATTCCAAAGCCTCGTCCGATAGAAAATCCGGAAATATTTGTAGTTTTTCTTCTTCCGTCAATTCAATAGTCTTTTTCTCGAAGAATTTCACCCAGTTATTAATTTTGACCATTCCATTAGGATTAAATTTCGGGAGATTACTTAATTGATTTGGTGAAGATATAGCACTGTTCTCCAATAATTGTTTGTCGTAAACTCCAGAATTATCCCCTTGTTTTTCTTCAGGTTGGTCAGAGTCACGATGATCAGCCAATTTTTTATTTAAATCTTTCGATGTCATTTTCCTTTGCTCGTTTCGAAAAGGGAAATCAAAACTAGGTCATTTCATTTTCAAGTGGCGAACTCCTATTGCGCTTCTCTCAAGGTCGGTATTTCACGCGCACACACATAGTCCCAGGCAATGGATTCGAAGTCCGTTGAGGTTGATTAGCACGTGAAGAATCGCTTTCGGCTCTATGTAATATAATCATTACATATTGTTCTTAAAAGGCAACCTGAAAAGGAAAACTAGCTCAAATTTACATGGCGGGAGCTAGACTCAGCCTGAAAGGAATTAGAATTTTGAAGCAGTCTTGTCGAATAGTTTTATTAGAGCGATAGTAACATCTGTCCATATCAGACGACAGCTCGGAGCGAAGTGTAATATCACCTTTCAACCTTACGCGCTAGAAGCGAGGTACATGTGGCTGTTGTTTTGAAATGTCAGCGGAATTTGGGGCTGGCGATGCGAACGGTCCCTTCTGAAAAAGGCCTTTCTCGAGACGTATACACGTGTAGAAATGCAACGTTTGCTGTTTTATGGAAAGTTCTGTTGCTATGGGTTTTTAAAGCGCTAAAGTAATGTTACTGGGTATTGGATTTAGGAAAGGGAATTTAAATGATAGAATGGAGGGCCTAATGTTTAATTTATTACACACACACACATATATATATATATATATATATATATATATATATATATATCTACGTAACACAAATTACTTTTTTTATACAGTAGAGAGATGAATACATATGGACTTGAAATTAGTGGTATATGGTTAAGACGCTAACGAAATCAATAAATGCTACGTACAGTGTTTTTAATACAGTAAACACCGCTTATAGTGTTCAGTGGTTATAAGAATCAACCGTTCATAAGAATCACTATCGCGAAAACAAAAACAAATGTATTTTTCCATGTTAAAATTTTCGCTTTAAAGAATTAATCCACCGGTTTTAAGAATCAGTTTACACTCTTCGCTTTCCTTTCATTTTTCCAAAAAGACACTTAAACCCTCAAAAGGCACGAAGTTCTTTCTCTTCTTTTTTAAAGAAAGATTGATAAGATGGTATGGAATATAGTCGTAAAATTCAACCCTTTCTTTGTTAGACATAACATAATAGTTTACCCGCTTTAGTACAATGCTTTATTACAACACTGTCCTATTAGCTTGACCCAGGGACATCTTTACCCGTCCGGGTCAGATTTAACATTTCTCCACCGCCAATCAAAAATAGGGATCTTTTATCTCACCTCCCATATCCTGGTTGCGGCTTCCTGGACCCTGAAACACATAAATCTTCGGCGAAGTGTGCACTATCACTTAGGGAAACGTGACATTAGTAGATTCCGCACGTTATCAAACGTAACTAGAAGGTGAATCTTTGTCTGATACTATTAGTATTGAAAGAGGTATAAACAGCCTCCTGAAAACTTCATTACGTCAAACTACCTTACAAAACTTTTCTTGCTCCCTTCCTGTAGTTGAAATCTTAAAACTGTTAACCAGGTATGTATTAACAAATATTGGATTTTTTTCTTCTCTTACTATAATCACGTGCATCTACTTATAGGTCTAGAAATTAAGTTGCATTTTTAAAATTTTAAAAATAATTTTAATAAAAGATAATTATCGTAAATTAAAGAGTATTTTATGGTAAATTATCTCATATATGTATATATAGGTGTGTATGTGCCTGTCCAAAAACAGAAATTTCGGCTATAAGAATCAACCGCTTATAAGAATCAAAAACATTAATAACAAACGTGATTCTTATAACCCTTTACTTCCCAGTACCCTTTAAATTTGAAATTATGACCTAAGAATTTGTAGGCATTCTGTTTAGGCTTAAAGGAGCACAAGGTTAAAATTTCATAAAGATTGCACTTCCGGTTTCGATTTTGTGGGTGTTCTATGACCTGGAACACTGGGAAACTAGCGCTTTGAAAAGTGCGGCTAGGCGAGCATTGCGGTGAAGTGAACAAAAGAAAAACGCACACACACAAATAAAAATGCAACAAAAAAACTTGATTATATATGATTTTAAATAAATATTTACAGTTCCTATATACAAAAGCAGTTCCTATTTTTACAAAAGCAGTTCCTATATACAAAAAACACACAATAAAAAACTTGATTATATATGATTTTAAATAAATATTTACAGTTCCTATATACAAAAGCAGTTCCTACACTTAAAAATATTCACTAACCTATTTTTTTGCTTCGTGATATTTTTGGAAGCACGTCAGTCACTTCTGAAAAAAAGCAAAAACCAACATTGCAGGTTTTGCAACATTGCAGGTCCTCGAGTTTACTGTTCGTAAACTCGAGGATGCCAGGATGCTGCCCAGGCAATCGACGAACAACGATGAGCCCGGGGGACTAGTATTGCACATAGGGCTTTTGTTCGAGGTATTCGGTAGAAATTGAACCGGTTTGGACTGGCTAAGCTGGACAGAGAGGTCTCCAGAGAGAAACACGTGTTCTACTGCGCAAACTGCTCTAGTTTCCCAGTGTTCGATATCATGGAACACCTTTTGAAAATCTTTCGTTATTGCTATGGTTTCGGTATAAAAAATTTAAAATAATATAGAATAAATAGTTTAGAGTATAGCCAATACAATAACATAGAAATTTTTTTCCTTGCAATTTTTTTTATTTAAAAATGATTTTTAAATTATGACTCTGAAATATGGCTCTTTTTTATAACGCCACTGGAACAAGGGTATGTATGGGCTTGTGACACGCTGCCATGTATTATCAAAAAGAGTAGATCAAAGTAAAAAATGAAACTAATTGCTTAGTTTTTTGCAGAATTTTGACAGATTTAGAAGCGAGTAAATTTTGGTGTTCCACTATATGGAACACCGGGGAGCAAAGGGATAATCGGAAATCACTGTACTTTTCAACTCCATGCCGTATGGGTTAACTCTGACATTTAAGAAACTGAACAAAAATACAAGATCAGTGAACAAACACAAAAAACATAGGTATTTAGGCTCTTAATATTCGTACAAACACAAGGTCGCCCGCAACTATATTCACTGTTTCTTAAAATTTACCCATATGCAGGTTTTATTGACATATTTTCCTCAGTTACATAGTTTACTAACCTGTATTGCTGTTGCAGTCTAGATTTTGATTTCATAGACAAACACTTGATATATTGATACGAAATATACATTGAGGTGTACACAATTTTCGGCTTCTTGGTAAAATATTTAGGGTGATTTATTTTTAAATTTTATGACTGCTTCATGGTTCTTTAGAGTTAAATTAATTATTTTTTTACTGTAGTGATCAAATGTTTCTTTTCTTGCTATTCATATGAATATATACAGAATCAAATCACGGCTCCCTGAAATTACCACATCTGAATTACCTGAATTGTTTGTTGAACCAAAATACATAAAACACGTTTCCGTAAACATCATGTTTTGAAAATCGGAATAAAAGTTAGGAGCTTAGAAATAAACAGAAAAATTACGATCCTAAATCGCTGAGGAAGCATAAGACTCAGTTAAATTTAATACGTGATTTTCGTACTCTCACAAGCAGTGAAACAATATCGGGAACTATTAAGATTTTATCGAAAAAGAAAATAATATCATCAAAACTAGTGAAAAACGATACAATCATAATCCTTAAAAATTGTTATTTACAAATTGACCTTAAAAAATTGTCCTATGGAGAGGAAGGTTTTAATGCCCTTTTTTAAAAGGTTTTATTTTAGGAGACAGTAAATGTAAAGGTGTACTTAAAGTTTAATGTCACGTTTTCCTTATTCTGTTAATTTCCACGCAAGATGAGAGTTTGTTACTTACAGTACGAATGTTACATCGTATTTGTAATAAGTCCAAATAATAACTTTGTATATAAAGTTCTCATTCAGTCTTTAAAGGGCAGCATTAAACATTTATTACAGTTTGGGACAAATATACAGTTGTAAGATCACAGAATTAAGATATTGTTACAGAACTCCATGTGGTATGATTTCCACCATTAAGTGGTGATTCCTCCATTAATTGTGGTCAACATAAAGTGCCTGATTTCTTGTTTGCACTATAATAAATTCCGGTTTAATTAGGAAACATCAGTAAAGTTCTTAAAATCAGTAAGTAAGCAGTTACGCAACTTAATACACATAATACGAGAAACCACATTATATGTAGATTAATCAAACTCTTCAAAGCATAAAACCGTACATTTAACTGTATTTTTTTAGGTTTCAAATCGATGTATGTCACTTATCTAATGCAAATAAATCAAACATCCTTTGCCTCAGTATAAGTCACACGTGTTATTGGAAGTCAAGTCTAATACAAGTTAAATGATCTGGGAATGCCTTGAGTTGTTTATGGATCATTAAAATAATGGGTTGCGTCATTTTAATGAGGTGAAAACTTTACCCAGGGTAATTTGTTTGACAATTTGCAGAGCATCTGAATGTGGGGTGATTCTGAAGTTGCAGCGAGTGTTCTAAAGTACATGTACAAAAATTCTTCTAAAATAAATAATGATTTTTATTATGTTGTTCCTCGCTAGTACTTATCTACACCATAATATTTATTTATATGAGTTATAAAATATATTAATATTTCTAAATTTGAATTAGTCTGTTTTTTGCATTTATACCTATGAAAAGTTTAATAACTAATTTTGTATTCAAAGCTTATTTTAGCTGTTTAAATCCATTCTATTTGGAGGATTCTATCGTAGTATATTAAGAAAGAATGAAATTGGGGAATAATTTGTTATTTAACACTGGTCAAAAGGTTTCCTATCAGGCAGTTTTGCTTGAGATATAAAATATATTCATGCACGAATTTGTGCTTGATCTGTCTCTCTAGCCATTTCTTTTTTTCTGGACAAAGATACAATTTCCTTTTCTACCATGATTAAAAATGAAATATTAAAATTTATGCATAAGTCTGAATTCCCAGCCCTCAGTAAAATATATTGTCGTCTCGATTCAATGGTTCACTATCAAATATAATAGGCATATTATGGTGACGTACAGTATAAACTATCATGACTGAAAAAACATTGAATAAATATTATTTTCTCATATCCTCAAGATACATCAAGTAATACCCGCCTACATGTTTAAACCCCGCTCTTTGCATACTGTCGGTACAGTTTTTTTAAGCTTGGTATATTTCTAAACGATTTCTTGAAATTATACACTATGACTAACAAAAATTATTAATACAGAAATAAATAATTCAAACGTTCGATGAAAGGAATAACAAACTGAAGTTAACAATGAAATCAGTAATTCTAAATATGTGTCTTGACGTACGGAAGCAATTAACTCTCTCTGTTTTATGAAACTAATTTCCTTGAAATATTTGACTTGTTTCGTATATTAAGAGTTATTTTTACTTAACACAAATAAATTACCCCCCAAAAATGTATATAAAGGAAATTTTAGTATTTACTGTTTTATAACAATTACAGATGTACACCAAGAGAACAAAGTTGTCTTTGTACTATCTGTGGAATTATTATTGAAATTAGAACACTCCAAAGTTGGTAAAACTCCACTTTTGGTGAGAATTTTTGGAAATTTACATTCCACTTTCGGAAAGTAGGAAAATTGCGCTTAAATATATGTTACAGTTTTTCTGATACGGAAAACTTAAAATCGTACTAGATAGTAAATAAACGTACTAATACACAAATTATGCTCAACACATCATTGCTAAATGTTGAAAATCATAATAATGCGCAGAAACAAATTAATGTGTTTAAGCGGCCTCGTGCTTAGTGAGTATCTAAAGCCAGATTTAAAAATGTCACTGAGCATGCGCAGAAAGCAATTTTTTAAATTGTAAATTATCGCTAATTAAACAGTGCGTATTAAACAACTTCCATCATGTTTAATCTTATATTTCACAAACGTAATTATCATAAAAAGAAAAATGGCAGAGAGAGATCTAGAGAAATTGTTCGGAATAAGCGTGTTTATCATTAAAACATGTCACTGAGCAGAAACAGTGAGTTTCTAAAGCCAGATTTAAACGTGCCACTGAGCATAAGCAGAAATAAATTTTTTAATTGTAAATTATCGCTAATGAATAGAAATTGAGGTTACAAAAACCAAATTTGACAAATATACAGATTACAATCTTTCGTTTAAGACCAAAATGAAGTAAATTGATGCAGTAATTTCCTCTCGCGGACTGACGAAAAAGTCAGCTTTGCACCTTAAATATATAGATTTTATTGCCGGTTTACATAACGGCTATTTGCACTCTTGCCGGAAGATGGCCGAATGGCTAGGGCATTGGCCTTCGACACCAGAGCCTGTGGGTTCGAGTCCCACTCTTGCCGCGGACGTTTGAAGCTGTTCGGAATCGGCTTTAAGCAGTAGATCCCGGTCTAAATAACCCTCGTGTAGCAAAATTTGACATTAGTGCTCCAAACCAAACCAAACCTACATGCACTCTGGATTGCTCAGAATATGTATATGAGTAATGGATATTAAACAGTAACGTTATGTCTCAAGTAAGCAATACGAAATGCATAAGTTGAAATTTGGTAGGGAAGAATGCTTTTAGGACTATTCGAATAAGCTCCCGCAAGTTTAATGTTCCTCCCCCTCCCCATTTGAAGTTGGGAATTTTCTCATGCGCTGGGAAAAATTCAAAATTGTGCAGCGTATATACATTGAACATATCATTGAAAATGAATCAGATTCCTACGGAAATAACTCCTACCTGTAGCTTACATAGTATATAGTGTGTCATTAATGTGTCGAAAAAATGAAAGTTGATGAGCGTTTCAGCGAAAATTGTCCATCAAAAACTTTCGAAAGAGTAGAAAAAATGAAGTCATAGTTGAATCGTGATTATATAATATGGAAGAATTGGCAAAAAGAAGGCAAATGATACCAAAGTGTGGAAAAACAGTTTTATTTTTGATGAAGTTCCCCCCCCCCCCAGAATAATTTCTATCCAACGTATTTTAGCATCGAATTTCATTGAAAAATTCATTCTCAAAAGATATTGTTGAGACATTTTTCTTAATGCCGAAATCAAATCTTTTTCCAGGGCAACCGTTTTGCAAAAGTATTTGAAGTAAAGAAAACAAGAGAGTAGGAAATCACGGAAGAGCTGGTTGATGATTTGCTACAGCATTCGGTATATAATGTAAAATACGGAGCAGTGTGTAGATACTAAACACAAGGCAAAAGTAAAGGAGCAAAAAAGTAAAATGGGATAAATATAATTAAACTTAAGTTTTAGCATAACTATCTTTATTTAACAGTCATTCCTTGTAATACATTATCTTAGTTCTTCTTCAAGCCAAATTGTTATGAATTTATTATCTCCATGTAAAATTACGATTTTATGCAGTAGGATTTTAATAGTATTTATCATCACTTGTGCTTTCAGTATCTCACAAATTTAATGAGAATGATCTTTGTGTTAAATGACAATATGTACTATATGTTGAACTTTTAGGAAATGAAAATTAGAAGATTTTTAAAAATATTTATTTTGGTCTAGTAGCCTCCAATGACCATATCAGAGGTGTTTCTTCATGCACCACAGAGATAAACCTCTTCTATTTAGTTCAAGTAAGTAGTTAGCAGGAAGTTCCACATTTGAACATGACCCACAATATTTGAAAACTTATAATATGATATAATTTTACATATTTTGAAAGGTGAACCAATCATATTCTACACCTAAAGTAGAACTGTCTATCAGAAATTCTTTTTTACCTGCACCTACTAAATGTGTTTAAAATTGTCATCCTACCACTTCAGAGCTTTTTTTGCATGTCCACCTCCTTTGTAAACAATAAAATTTTGAAAAAAAAATATCGATATTAATTTTTAAACTTTATTTACTTCGATTTATTTTTGTAAACAGATTGCATATTAGGGGAGCCCCCACCTCCGAATAAAATTAAAGTTTGTAGGTTTAACATTTCTGTAAACTCACCCACCATACAGCGGCACGAACCCCAGGTAACCGAGAGGTAGCTAGTCGGGTTTCGGCACCAAAGGTGTTCATTTCGGATTTCGATAAACGCCATTAAATACATTCGTGTCTAGGCCGGATATGGGCATGTTAAATCCATAGACCGGAAAGTCCGTCTATGAGGTCGAAGGGGGTGGAAAGGGGTACAGTACCATCAAATTTCACTTCTCAGGGTCCTCGGTCAAAATTGAGGCGGCACCTAGCTAAAACGGACTTCGACTCTTGTGGTGCTATTGTAAACCGCAGCTGCACTCCTCAGCACTCCAAAGCCTATAATATTGACTTCGTCCGAAACACTTCCATCAAGGGGCCATTACCAACAACTATACAGCGACAAACAAATGCAGTAAAATGACACCGTGTTGTTTGTCTAAACTTCCATTCCTGATTATATAGCAGCATGTTAAAGCAAGAATGGTGATCCTTGATACGTTTGTGCGCTGTTATTCTGAAGATTGTAAACATTATTGCATAATTTCACAACAGTTTTTCTTATTGTGTCTCACGAATCATTCATTTATGGCATGTGTCCTTGATGGACGCCGCTATTTAATGGATGATCGGATCATACCCTCTGATTTATTTCCCCAAAACACTTTAGTGCCTTTCCATTTACAGATCAGGTAGCAGGATAAGGTCCTCACTGAGTAGCTTGTATCTATTTTCTGGCATGTGCTTAATAAAACTAACACAGCCAATCATTATAGCAGTGATTCCCAACCACTGTGCCGTGGCATTCTAGGCTGGCCGTGAGATTGGCCAGTGATGCCGGGAGATTTTTTGTGGATAAACAATAAAATATTAGTTAGGCCCACTTACAATTTATATTAATTTGAATTAATTACACTCTTGTCCGACAGATTGTGACACAGAACAATTCATCGTTCCTGAGGATGAGTTAGATACTCTTACGCTCAAAAATGTTAGGCCTGATATCAAACATTTGATCTCTAAGCATCAATCTCAAGTCTCACATTAAATAGACAAAACTCTTTACCGAAATTCCTATGGGAGTTGTCTAGTGATTTATCATTCTGAATCTTATAGTTATTTTTTAAACTTTATAAATGTTATGCTTTTCTGGTGTTTTTTACTGATATCATTCAATAAATGAATAAAATCACCATTTCCGAAAGTATTTATTTGAATTTTAACATGTTTCTGATATACATTCAACTTTGATTTAATAACATAATTTAAAAAAATGAAAAAAAACCTAAAATATTAACTAGGGGGACCAAAGTTCTAATTTTACTCCCAAGTGTGCCGAAAACGTAAAAAAACGTGAAAAAGGTTAGAAATCTCTGCGTTATAAATATATAAATTGTCGCTCCTTTACACTCTAATGTTATGTACGAGTGCACAGTATTCAGTATATAACCAAAAAAAAAATCATAATATAATGGAAATTATTTTTTAAAAACATTTATTAGGTTTCATATTTATCAGGTATAGGGTTATCACCCTTTTGGGAGTAAAGAAATGGGAACAAAATGAAGCTGTCAACTCATGAAATGATTAAAGAAGAAACTCATGTGAAAAATCTGCTTGCTTTTTGATATATTATTTGCAATGTAATCAATGCACGTCTTTTTAGATTTTGCTCTGAAAAAGTCTAACATCCAGTATAGTGTAAACGATTACAGAAAGAGGCGTTCATATCTGATTTCTGAGCAATAGTTTTATCGGGTTTTTAGGGAAACCGATAACGGAAGCCAATATTCCGTATAAAGGAAAAGACTAGAAAAAACTAATAATCGAAATTCATTTATCTTTCGATGCTATTATTTCAGCGATTTAGCAATATGTTAATAATGCTTTTTCATTAATAAATATCACTATATCAATGGAAAAAAAGATTTTTCCAAATGACTAAATTGATAAACTGTTAGAAAAGTTTACTAACTGTAAGGATAGTTTATCACATTATCGTGCCGTTAAACAACGACTTCTTTTTCAGGAAAAAGGTTGATCTTTAAAGGAAAATATCTCTTTTTGCAAGCACAGTCACTGGTTTATCCATAAAACAATCCGTGTGTCGGTGCTATGGAGTGGCAAATGATAAAAGGTAGGATAATTTCAATCTTGCAAATCATTTACACGCCATAGCTTACCTATAAGAAAAACTTTATTGAGTTTAATAATAATTTAATAGGTTTGCTGAATAAAAAATTAAAGTGTATAGATTTGAGCATTAATCAGAATCAAGAGGTACTTTATGTTAAATATCAATATTTATAATAGTTTACGGTAGAAAATAAATATTAGTATTTATATCATAACTATACAGACTTCTTTTCGATTAGTTGACAATGATTACCTAATCACGGCTTTGATTAGAATTTTATGAAAACTTTTTCTTAAGAGAAATTAGGACAAAATAATAAAGGCGCCTGATGTCCTGCAGGACATTGAAGTATTGGAAGTGGAAATGGCTTTAAACGACTATGACTTGCAGCTAATTTATGCATTCATATGTAGTTATGAAATTATTTTTTTAATGTAGGCTTATGTTCCTCAATAACGGTTCTTCGGAAAAAAAATATCAGAGTCCGTCGTGAGTTCTAATTTTGGCATGTCGTCAAACTCAGTAGCAGTAAACAGTTAAACAGAAAAGTACCAAAATGCGTCAGAAAAAAAGAAAAAAGAGGTAAGTCACGATAAGTAATCCTACGTTAATAACCCGCGGTAGTTTCGTTAGAAGAGACTACATGAAATATTTTTTAAGCATTTTGTGTGACTATTGGAATATATTCACGATTTTTATCCCTGTAGCGGGGTTTGTTGCATACTTGTCAGATTTCAATAAATTCGATATTTTTGAAGGCAAATTTCTAAACCTGAGGGAAAAGGCAGTCTATTTTTCATTGAATTTAGCTTTCTAATGGCATATTTTAAGCTTTTAGACACATGTAAAGAATATTTATTGGTGGTAACTAAAAATTTCCAATCTTAAAAAATCTTAAAAATAATTTAACTTGTTTCTCTAACATAAAAATATACATTTTATTTAAAAAAATACAGCGATATTTTGATTATTAGCATCTATTGATGGAGGGAATAAATCTAAATAGATCTAAATTACATTGGTATTATTCCATCACTTTCTTGTAAACATGGAAAGGAATACCTATTTTGTACAAATGAGACTTATAAATGGCATTTAATTCTTGGTGTGGAAAATATCTTCTTTTATTTACCCTTTGGCGGACATTGTTAAATTTAATATTTATTGAAACATAATAGTCACTTTTCTGTGTTCGAATTTCCGTGTCAGTGCATTGAGTTTATGAGACGGAGTTTTTCATAAATTATAAATGTTCCCACATTTTTCCAAATGGAAACGTTACAATTGTCCTTTCGTATAGGGGTTTACCCAAAAAGAAATAAATATTTTACTTAATACTATACTTTTATTCAGAAGAATTAAAAGAGTAGATGAGGTAGGCAATTGGCGAGATATATTACTTCAAGAAAAATTAAGATACAGGTTTAAGTTAATTAAAGGCCAACTTCAGTTTATCTTCAAAGGAAGGCTCTGTGAAATTCTCTGTTTAAACCATTTTTTAAAATAGTTCATGTAAAATAATATAAGAATTTACATTGAGAAGTAAATATAAATATAATCTTAATAATTTTAGTGAATGTATCAATAAACATTACTATAAAAATTATAGACATATGGTTAATTAAAAATATTAAGCTAACAAAACTGGTTACTGAATGATGTTATAAAATCATTTATTTTTTCATTAATTCTATTAAATTAACATTAACTCAATTTACTCATTAATTTATTTTCATTAATTTATTTTCATTGATTCAATTAAACTCATTGTTCGAAAAATTTCCATTGAATATTTCCAACTAAAAGTATTTATATTTTAACGGTACGACTAACACTTTAAATTCAAATTAAAGTTACCACTCGAATTTTTAAACCAGTTAATTTTTTTTATACCTTACAGTCTTTGCGATAAACGGCAGTATATTTATAATTTTAGTGATAATTTTTGAAAACGAGGGACCATTGTATAGTTAAATTTTACACTGCAATTGTTTCCTAAACTTCCTCTTTAGAGAAGAAATACTTATATATTGTTCATTAATCATTTATGTTACAGTCGTAAGAACATAATTGCATCATCAAAACCCACTATTCTTCCCATTATGTTCTGACTATTATACAGGGGAATCAAAAGCTAATTAAGATATAATTGTGCATTCGAAAACTTATTGTTTAAAACGGAAGATTATAAACCCAAATGCGTGTAACATCATACTATTTTGCATATTACGAACATATTTCATATAAATTTAGTAAAATGTACTCATATCAACTAAAATGCATTACATACTGAACATTTGCGTATGGAATATATTATAAGGGTTACATTACTCAAATACTATATAATTATACAGAATAATTTCTCATTCATAAATATCTAATGCTGTATCATTTAACACTGAATTTAATTTTTGAAATTCTACTATTAAGTTTTACCTGCTGAGGGAACCCCTTTTTTCCATGAGATTCCATGCAATTAGGATTTTCTTACTATTTTTAAAATTATATAAGAAATAAATATTTATCTTACATTTAAAGTAAATAAAAAAGGATCTTACTTAAACTTTTTGTTTACGAGTAAATATTTCTTCGCATTTTCAGTAAAGCACTCCTCTCTTCGTAAATTAGAATAAGATGAAATATAACGAAAGAATGCACTTCATTTCCATTTTGTTCCTCTCAAATGATTTTTGAGGTTCTGAATGCATTACTTTGATGTTCATTCTGACTAGTTTATTCATTCATAAACCTTAATAGGCTACAAATTAAATTACATTCATTTTATAAACATCTTTGCTGATATGCTGATTCATGCAATGGGATTTTTACAATTCTCTCCTTTGTTTTATTAAACATTTTACTTCTTCAAAGCGATCCATATTCGTTCAGGATATGGTTATAAATGCATTTTTATTTAAAGTACATGTTGCTGAGTTCTTATTTTGAGATGTATTGTATAAGATGCAACTAAGGAAGTTTAACTTTTTTTAATTTTCTTGTTGTGAAAGGAAGTGGAATATGTATGTAAAATTGCGAAATACTTTTTTTCAACATTATGTGATATTATGCTGTTTTCATTAACAATATTCAACTTAATGCCTTTGATCCTAAACTATTTCTTCTATGGTTAGCCGCCAAGTACACTATCAGTGACTGCAAGTAAATATCATTAAATACAATTAATTTCTTACTTCTCACCACTAATACTTATATATATAAAACAGTTCTGTAACTGACTGACTGACTGACAGATAACGCACAGATCAAACCGCTGGACCTGAAGGGCTTAAATTTTGCATGGCGATTCTTCTTATAGTGTACGAGTGCACTAAGAAAGATTTTTAAAACATTCGTCTTAGATTTTTTTAATTGAATTTTTAAGCTGTTTTTGTAACATTCATTAAAGTTTGCTTTTCAAATAATAATTTGAAGGTTATAAAATTTATATCACGAATCTTTTGTGAATATTTACCTCCATTTTCTGATTTTTGGTGAATTTTTAAAGATTAATTTTCAGAATTTAATTTATGAATTAATGATCACGTGGTTTCTTTTCTTTTTGTGATACTTCAAATTAATTTTGCGTCACGTGCATAAAAATGAAATAAATTGAAAAAAAATATTAAAATACGCTAAAAGATAAAATTTAACCACTATACTAATTGAGTTTTTTAAGAATTTAATTCAAATTAGTGTGCTTTATGGATATTAAACATGCAAATTAATTGCATATATTGACCGTCGTATTTAATTTGAATGTACTCCGTAGCGAAGCACGGGTATTCGGCTAGTTTATATATACAGCACAAATGTTTATAATATTTATTTCATATGAGTAAAAACTTAATTGTTTGCAATAGTTTCGAGAAGATTTTAAACGCCAAATAATAAATTTGTCTCTGTTTTAATTCTTTCATTGTTTTTATTTATACAATTTTTAGAATAAGAAATTATTATTTTGTAAAATTTGATATTGAATCTATGTTGTGTTTATATATTCATAAATATGATGAAAATTGAATTATTTACAATAGTTGTGTCATAAAACGTTGTTTTAACAATATGAGTTATAATTAACCAACTTAAAAATGTAAAGAATTGAATTTTTACTTCCTTATTTTTTCTTGTAATAAATGCAGCAAAGAGATGTGAATACAAGTAGTAATTTTAAGAAGTAAAAACAATCATACGGACAAAAATTTTGAGAAAAGTCTACAAAATTAAGACGTTAAAGAATACTGTGTGTAGTACTCCGAGTTTTCTTAATTAATAGACATGTTTTGTTTAGCTCAGCAGTAAAGAACTTAGAGGCGCGAAGTCAAGTAGAAAAGAAGTTAGAGTGATTAACGGGCTCTCTTAAGACAGCAAGAACTTAATTAATTATAGAATTACAGCTAGAAGCTGTAGTTGCATACCTTCTTCGAGAAACATTCCAAGTTTACAAAACATCGAATTGCCAACAGGGTGTGATGTCATTGAAAAGGGGAGATATAAACGAAAATAATAAGCGGGACAATTCTGGTGATAATTTAACGTTAAAACTACCGTAAATTCTTAGACTAGTTCGAATAATTCCTAAGAGGATCATTTGAAAATAACTCGGATATATTTAGGTTTTGATAAAAAATCAAAAAACTTTAAAAAATCTGTGGGATTAACCTAAAAAGACTAAAAATTTATTATTTACTAGCTGAAAACCCGCACTTCACTACGGAGTACATTCAAATTAAATTCAACGATCAAAGTGTGCAGTTAATACCAAAAAAATATAATCATATATATATTTATAATAAATACAACGATCAAGGTATGCAACGGAAGTAAAAAAAATATGTATATATATGTGTATATATATATATATATATAATATATATATATATATATATATATATATATATATATATATATATATATGTGTGTGTGTAAAAAAAGTCATAAGGGATATTTTCATAGACAAAATAATGTAAAAGAAACCATTCAAATGAAATCTAAGAGAACATACTAAGAAATATAGTACAGTTAATGTAGTACAGCTTGCGGAAATTATCTTTTACTGTATTTTAATATTTTTGGGGATAATGTCCAATCGTCTGCAGAATTAGCAAGAAAAACATTTTTTTCTATTTCGTTGCACGTGAGGATAAATTAATTTAAAGTACCAGAAAAAGAAATCACGTGATCAGCATTTAATAAAATAAATTCTAAAAATTAATCTTTAAAATTTCCCCAAAAATCAGAAAATTGAGGTAAAGATTCGAAAAAGATTTCAGTTTAAAGGAATTCTTATGATCTTTCTCGTGATATAAATTTTATATCCCTCAGATTATTATTTTAAATGCAAACTAAAAAAAATACAAAAACAGCTAAAGAATTTAATTTTAAAAATCTAAGAAGAATTTTTCAAAAATATTTCTTAGAGCACCCCTACACTATAAGAAGAATCGCCATGAAAAATTTCAGCTCTTTAGGTCCAGCGGTTTGGTCTGTGCGTTGTATGTCAGTCAGTCAATCAGTCAGTCAGTCAGTCAGTTACGGAACTGCTTTATATATATATAGATTAAGATATTTTTATACTATTATTTGTCCGTGTATTTAGTAATTATCTAAACTGGTTTGTTTTTAGTGGAATCTCGGACACGTGTCTGTAAAGTTAAGTGTAAATTGAAAAGTAAAAATGATGATGTTAATAATGCGACTAATATGATGTACATAGATATTTTATTCCAACTGCGATGAGATTTGTTTTTAATGTAATTTGCAAGGAAAAAAGTTCTACGTAACCTATATACACACTTTTAAATGCTATAACATATTTATTAATAAATGTTCTTGCATTTAACTGTAGAGAAAAACTATTTATATAGAAAATAGTTTTATACTCTATGTTTAAAAAAAATTTAAATATAAAAAAACAATTATGTTTCTATATTTTTGAAGATTCCAGGTTTGATTGCGATTTACACATTCTAAATAGATAGATAATATTAGAAAGTAAACATTTCTCAGTGATAAGCAAAAGTTGTTTTTATCTTAAGTGAAATACAATAATACTAGTGGCAACGGTGCTGCAATGGCGTTGGTTGTGTGATTTTGTGCTCCGGAAAATTCTGAGCTATTTGAAGTTTATTTGTGTTTAAAATACATATTTATGAAATAAGAGTGATATATAAGTTTAGGGCTTTTTGTAGATATAAGATTTGTGTCTGTAGGTTGATTATTTTTTGAATAATCGAACTTGTAGATTGACGGCGAGGCCTAATCAGGCGCTGGTCGTAAAGCCTTATGGCTTCACAGTACAGCACTGTGGTGAGGATTTTCTTCCGTTGGATATCATTTGATAGAAGTTTGCGTGTCTGCTGACACGTGGATTATTTTGTGTTTTCTTCATCTGCTGCTGGCTTAGCTTGCTACTGTGTATTGGCCTGGTCACGCCTTTGAATTCAAGGTAGGAGTACTAATTGATTGTGTTTTGCTGCATCTATTTGATGTGTGATTTAGTTGAACTAAGACTATACGTCAAGCTGTCGTGCTGTCTGCTACTTGTTGCATTTGAGTGCTTTTAAATCAACGCTGTACTATTGGCGGGCTGACTATATTGGATTGTTGGCTTGTGAATATTGACTATTGCTGATTGGATTTTTGATGGTTTTTCTTCTTCATTATTTACTCACAGGGTTGAATGCTGATTATAGCCAGTGAGCTGTGCATGACCGACTATTTGCTTTATAGTAGTAATGACGGTATATACCCTTGACGACATCGCTAATGTGGTGTTCGATGTAGATCACCCTTGTACGGACGAAACGCTTATTGGATTTGAGAATGAATTGAAAATAAGAATTGCTGCACTTAAGGATAGAATTACCAATAACATAAGAACTAAGGGTGATGCTAAGTATTATACGGGAGAAATTAATAAGAGTTTATATTTGGTAGATCTTCAGAGGACATTTATTATAGACTTGAAGGGACAGGTTAAAGCCCTCGAGAGGCAAATAAAAAACCTATTTAGTGAAAGCAGAGTAGAAGAGGCCAGGGTTAAGAGTACTTATGCTGATGTGGTTGGGAGACAGGAGAGAAGAGCTAGGTCTACATCAAAAGTAAAGAAATCAAATACGATTCACTCAGTGACAATTATACCTAAAGCTGAACAAAGCTCAGATATTACGAGGAAGGAAATCCAGGATAATATAAAACCTGAGGAAATGAATGTGGGAATAAACTCATTAAGGAAGATTAGCAAAGGGGGACTAATAGTGAGTGTAGATAAAGCAGAAGACATTGATAAGATCATAGCTGAAATCCAACAGGTGGATAAATTGCAGGAGAAATATATCATTAATAAACCCAAAAAAAGAAACCCACACATTATAATTTATGGAGTGGAAGAGGATATAAGTGGAGAAGAGTTAGAGAGGAAGATCACCTTGCAAAACGAGGAGTTAAGTAGTGAATCTACGAAAGTCATATTTAAATATAAGGCCAAATACGGATACAATTGGGTTCTCAGTACGGATGGTCGCTCATTTAGCAATATAATCAAAAGTTCTAAAGTTAAGATTGGGTGGCAAAAATATAATGTGAGAGAGTTTTTGAAACCAAAGATTTGTTATAAGTGCTATCGTGTTGGACATATTGCTAAATATTGCAAAAGTGATAAGATCTGTAGAAACTGTGGACAACAAGAACACGGGGATTGTGATAGAGAAGTTTGCTGCACCAATTGTAAATTTTCTAACAACAATTATAATACGAACTTTGAGACAGGCCATTTGCCTTACGACATCCACTGTAATAATTATATTAAAGCCATAGATAGGCTTAGGGCCAGAACGGATTATGGCATTGTTGAACTTGACTGATGGGGCCGATGGGTCTTCCCCGCCTTCTCCGGTGACAGTGGCTATTTTTAAGTGCTTGCACTGGAACTTGAATAATTCTATTATTGCTTCTTATGAACTTGCCGCGAATTTAGATTTCGACATTATTTCGTTGAATGAACCGCATTATTATAGAGGTGCAAAGCACGAAATTACAGGCTTTCATTCCTCCTATCAGAAGATATATTATCATGAATCCCCAAGAGTTGCGCTTCTCATTAAGAGACATATTAAATTTGTTAAATTACTTGTGACGGATCACCTGATCGCGGTTAAAATGAAAGTGGATGATGAAGATTTTGTTTTTATCACCATATACATGCCGCCTGCGGATGGTACTACGGATCGAATGGATCCGCAATGGTCACTGCTTAATAATATTACGGAACAACAAAGAGATAATAAGATTATTATAATGGGAGATTGCAATGCGAAATCGACACTGTGGGGTAAGAGAAAGACTGATAAGAGAGCTGAGGAAATCATTAGGTTTATAATTCAATACGATGCCATTATCAGAAATGATCCTGAGAGTTTGCCCACTTATGTTGGACCATTCGGTGAAGGATGGCCAGACTTGACTATCACTATCGGTCTTGAAGAGGAGAGAGTTAGAAATCGGAGGGTCACTGATGAATATACTTGCTCGGATCATAATGCTATTAATTTTGAAATTTTAAATAATGGTGATTGTAGGAAAAGGGACAGACTTAATAGATGGAAAATCAGTCAACTTTATTGGATAGAATTCAGGATCGAATTGAAGGGAAAAATTAAGAGAATTGCGGAAAAAGTGAATATGATGACAATTGATGAGATAGTCAAAGAGATAAACATGGTTACCACCCAGTTGTGCAAGAAACATAGGAAAAAGGATAATAGGAGGAATTGCAATAGTGCCCCTTGGTGGAATATGGATCTAGAAATAAAAAGAAAGAGACTAAGGGCTCTACGCAAGAGAACTCAGAAAGAGGAAGATGTTACGAGGAGAAATAAACTTAAGATAGAATTTAAAAAGGAAAAGGCAATGTATACGAAACTTATCAGAGTAACAAGAAGGAATTCTTTTAAAAATTTTATTGAAAAATTAACAATCAAGGATACCTTTGGGAAAATTAAGGGTATAATCACTGAGAAAAAGATCAGCTATGGAGGGTATACAAACAGAGGATGGGGTGATTTTGGATGATTTAGATCAGATAGAAGAATCATTGGTAAAATATCATTTTAAATATGATCAAGCCTCGGATTGTATAAATATGGGTAATACCGCAACTGAGGAGATTCACGAAATTTCGGTACGGGAAATTGACTATATTATTGGCACCATGGCTGCTGATAAAGCTCCGGGCTATGATGGTTTTACACTTAGCATCATATTAGAGATATATAAAAGTAACAAATATTTTATTAAGGATTTGTTTAATAGATGCCTTACTGAACAGTATTTTCCCAGGGACTGGAAAAGGGCCATAGTTATTTTTTTTCCTAAGGAAAAAAGAGATATGAAAAAAATGAGTTCTTATAGACCAATCTGCCTTTTGCCAGTATTGGGCAAGATATTAGATAAAATTCTCGCTAACAGGCTCACTATTTTTCTAGAAACCAGGAATCTTTTATCCATATATCAATATGGTTTTAGGAGAGGCATGAGCACTGCACGAGCCTTGAACAACATTGTTAAGAATATCTCAGAGAATAAAAATAATGGTAATCATACTTGCATGATCTCATTGGACATACAGAATGCTTTTAACTCAGTCAAAAAGAATGTGCTTATTAATAAACTGAAACTGTTAAGTTTGGATGATTATCTGTTGGGTATCTTATACAGCTATGTCTCGGATAGAGAAATTATAATCAACAAGGGCATTATTGAATATAATGTGGGTGTTCCGCAGGGCTCTTCCTTGGGGCCAATTTTTTGGCTTATTGTGATAAATGATCTTTTGATTGAATGCAGCATATATGAAAATGTTAAGATTCAGGCGTATGCCGATGATGTAGTTATTTTGATCAATTCTCAGGTTGTTTATAAATTTACAAAATATGCTGCTGATGTACTGAATCATTGCCAGGAATGGATGAATAGGAATGAGCTTAAAATAAGTATTGATAAGTGTTGCTACACTATCATACCTAGCAGAGCTCAAATTACGAGGAGACCAACTGTAAAAATGGGAGGAAACAGTATCAAATATAGAAGTGAAATAAAATATTTGGGGGTTTACATAGATACCAAAATGAATTTTAATTGCCATCTTGAAAAAGTTAATGAAAAGGCTCTTAAGTATTTTTACAAATTAAATAGTATCTCTAAAAAAACGTGGGGTATTAAGCCCGAAATTACTAAAGAGATATATAAAACTGTGGTGGAAAAAACAATATTGTATGCTTCCGAGGTTTGGTTTAAGGAGCAAGAAACTCTTAAAAGGAAGTTATATCAAACGCAAAGGCCTTATTTGTTATTCCTGACGAAGTGTTATAAAACAGTCTCGACTGATGGGTTAAACATCCTAGCTGGCTGCGTGCCTCTACATCTAAAAGCTAATACTGTTAAACAGCTTTTTAGATTATACGATAATAACGAAGAAATAGTAATTAATGGGGAAAAATATAATAAGGATAATTGCCAAACCAGAGAGAGGAACATCAGAAAGATTAATGATTTGATCGCATTGGATTGGAGTTATGATTTGGAACCCAAGACTAATTACAAAATTTACACGGATGGATCAAAAAAAGAAGAGAAAATAGGATCAGGTGTTGTTATTTATGTAAACGGTTTTTTAAAAGAGAAACTTAGAGAAAGAATAGGTAAATGCAACTCTTATATTGCGGAATTACACGCTATACAAATGGCAATAAATTATATAATTAAAGAGGGTATTGAGGCTTGTGATTTATACACAGACTCGCGTAGCGCACTAGAGGCGTTGAGGACACTTAGTGATAAAGGAGAGATTATTGAAGATATTAAACATCGGATCAGAGATAATAACTTGCAGATTCATTTACATTGGGTTAAAGCCCACATAGGTATCTCTGAAAATGAAGAAGCCGATAGAACGGCGAAGGAAGCCACGGAATTACATAATATAGGACATTACTATAAATGGTCAAAAAGTAAAATCAGAAAGCTGTTGGGCAAAGAGGAAAATAGAAATTGGCAGCTAATATGGGATACAAGCACTAAGGGTAGGAGAATTAAGGAAATATTTAATGAAGTTAACACACACAGGCTAATAGCTAACTTTTATTTAAATCAAGCAATTACGGGCCATGGCGCTTTTGGCGCCTATCAGAGAAGATTTCATAACAAATCTAATTTATGCACTTGTCTAGCCATACAAACAGTTGAACATTGTCTTTTTGACTGTCCTGAATTTAATAAATATAGAAAACATTTACCTCATGGTATTGAGAACTGGCCGAAGGATAAATTCTTTTGTGATTTTTACTGCAGGAAATTTATTTGTAATGTTGTTTCGGATCTAATGGAACAACACTGCCCGCTTGACTAGCTGCTGGCTTAATCTTCTTGTTCTTCTTTTTGTTTTGTTGCTTCTGCTGTGCTTTGCAAAAAGAAATTGATACAACTCGAGTGTTGCTATTGTTTTATTTGATTGCTTATGTGGAAAAATTATATTGTCTGGAATTATTCTTCATCGTGGCATATCCGATTCTCCTATTACGCACCTTTATGGGGATTTATAAGCTATCTTGTGGCATGAGAACTGTGATGAAGAGATATGGACCTTCTACAGAAGACTGGAGTCGGAGAGTTCATGAGTTCGGGCCCCGTCAGTGTCTCTACCGGAGTATGCTGAAAGATGACTTCCTGTGGCTAATTATGGCTTCCTATAGAAAGGAGAGTTACTTACTTGCTTGTGATTTAATAAAATAATAATATTTAAAAAAAAAAAAAAAAAAAAATTGTTAAAGTCAGTACTGCTTTTGGAGTCTATGGACTAGTATTTCAATTATAAATATTAACTCACTCTATGGTGTTGGTAGGAAGGAAAATTATGTAAACAAGTAATTAAAAGTATTTAAATAGTCTATTGCTAGTACAATTAAGTGTATAAACTTATGATTATCTAATTAAATAGATAATTAATTAATTACAATAATTATAGGGGTGTCACTGTTCTTCATTAAGTCTAAAACATTAATTGAATTGGTTTCAATTTTAGAAAAAAAAATAATAATAAATAAATAAATAAATAAAATAAATAAAATAAAACTTAATCAATTGAGCTGTATACTCTTCTAGTATATACTTTCTTCAGTGTGGTTTCGCCATCTTGTATTTAGGGGAGGTGATAATTTTCAGTTATGCTTAATGGTTAGGCATATATAATATCAGTAATGGTTACCTATAATTCAATTTAAGAATAGTTTTACTCGAATTATTGTATAGTGTAATTTGAAATCAGGCTATGTGGTTATTAACACTGGACTAGGGCTAATTAAAAAAATGACAACATGTGTTAATGGTGCTGGTATGTTGAAAAATATTTGCTTTGGCAAAGCGAATTCAATAAATACTCGTATGTTAACTTCTCGGTCTGCAAAATTTAACCTTTTCGGCTTTATAGAATTAATTTCACTTGACTGTAGTAGTTATACAGCTAATTAGCACAATATTAGGAGTACAATATATAAACATTAATTTATAGGGTACTTACTTTTGAAGTGGACGGCGGCTTACTTCGCTGTTGGCTACGGTGGGTTGATCTGAAATTAGTGCTCAATGTGTTCAGTGTTATGCTATAGTGTGGAATTTTTGGACCAATCGAGCTGCCCGTTATTGGTGCTGCGTTGTTTTGGCTATTGTGGGAAAAGGTAAAATAAGCTATTATTAGCAACTCATTAACTTATTTTGGCTCTTAAACGATAAAATTAATAAGCACAAAATTAAATTTGGGATTCTGGTGATTTGTCCCACTTTATGGGGGTGAATTGTAATAAGTAGTTTCATGAATAATATTTAGAAATTATTAGTTGGATTATAATTTGAGTGATTTGAGAAAATGGGTTTGGATAAGCATGTGGAATGTGGTCTAGTGGTTTAGACACGTTGTCGCTGGAATCTTGCTGGCTCAGTTTCGGGTTCGATCCCGCTTGTGACATTAGGCTAAATGATACTGGGATTTGGAATTTAGGAATTAAATGGATTGAGTTTATTCTAGGACCTAAAATGAAATTAAATTAATTCAAGTAAATTTAGTAAGTTTGGTTAAAAAAAATATATGTACTACCCGTTGTCAACTACTCTAAGTAGTTTCTAAATTTGCTAGTTTATTCCGACTTAAAGGGGGTTTGTCTTCGCGGACCCGGTGGGCCGGAGGGACTTCTATTGCGCGGTTGGTCATCAATTTTTGCCGATACGCGAAAGCGGAGGGGGCTGTGGTGCTTTAGATTATACAATAATACTATTTAAAGCGATGATGCTGAAAGGGATACAGAAGAAAAGGGAGTACTTTAAGAGCGTTTTTCAAGTGAATATTCCTAAAAAATTCCCTACCTGGGTGAATTTCCCTACCTGGGCTCACTTTAGCCATCCCTACCGTCATCCTAAAAGAGATAAGCTAAAGCGTAGTGACGAAATTCTTAAAGCAAAGAGCAATTTATGATTGCTGTAATATAAACTATCCAAATCTTCCACCAGTGAATACTTGCAATCTTTAAAGTCGTTTGATGGTTGCCTATAGAAAGAAGGCCATAGAATATAAGTCCACAGAAGTCATGAATTCCTAAGTTGAAAGAAACTGTTCAGTGCATTGTTTAGTAAAGCTTGTGATTTGTTTCAGCAATGTCTATGAAGATTTTTTTCCCTATTCTACTGATCCATATTTTTTGCGTGGGCTCTGAAAGTTTCCATAGTGGGAAGTTCTGGTTTCTCATGTGGTCGTGTCTTAGGGCTTTAAGTAAAATTTAAGTTTGTCATATTACTCTCGTTTACCTGTTAATCCACTTTAAATAAGTTTATATAGTTAAGCAAAACCTTCTCGGGTTTCCGTTAACATTTTCCCGATTATCCCATTTCTTTCTTCTAAGACTATCACAACTAAAAGTGATTAACTTAAATTCTTTACTCTTACCCAGAGGAAGGAAACCTACATAGCATTGCCATGTCTAATAAACTCAAAAAGAACAATCCGAAAGACTGAAAAGAACTGAAGCCAAAGACGAACATTAAGCATTGTTCAAAAGCTTAAATAGTAATTGAGCACTTCAAAAAGGAGTTGAACTTCGGTCCTGGATCCTCTTCAATTCATGTCATTCAATTCGACCATTGAGAATAAGGTATCTGCTGGTCCGCCTATATGGTGCCCCCATAATAAAATGGTCATCAAAACTGCGGTGAATTATAGGTGAATATCTTCACGACAAGTACCTCCGCATTGATTAATTTTTTTAAATAAAAAAAGAATAAGATATCTCTTTTAATAATTTCATCTAGTTCATATTATATGTATTTATATCTGTCATAATGAAAAGAACACTTTTGACTTTAGAATTGGCAGGAATTTTTCAGAAATTATTACTCTTATTTAACTGTCATTATTGAGAAATTAAAGAACCTTTCATCCATTTTTGAAGTAGCAGAAGGTTTAGTTTATTTGCTGTTCTTATTTGTATATACTCTTCATATTTGTATATGTATTTGAATTTCAATTTAAATATTGATAACTTTCACCTTCGATTTGTATTCAGCGTACCAAATAAAATTTATATGATATAATGGAATATTTATTTATCCCTTTTAAGCCTGAAATTAAATTACATGCTGTAGAAGATGTAGAAACAGATAATCTAGAAAGTATATTTTATTTTGCATCGTAGTACCTTTTGCACAACTGAATGTCTTGTTTTGTTACAAATGGCTATAACCCCCAAATCTGTATCCATTGGTATAAAACTGTGACAATGTATTTATGTTACTTTATGTACTGAGATGTGAGAAATTTCTAAGGTCTATAAACTTTATAACGTAAGGTTTGACACATTATTTTACATTAACCCACAGCATCACCTCTTTATTAAAAATTGGCTCAAAATTCTACTTTTTTTCCAATTTGTTTGATATCTTAAAACATGTTTTAACAAATTTTTGAGACAGAAATTAGAAGTACTAATCTGATTTTCTTATCTGTGCCTCGTTCAATTTAAGTATCATTATGTTGTGTCCCTTGTGTTATATTAGCTGAGGTATCTGGGATTTAATTTTCCTGTGTTAATTACCTAAATACGCATCATTTACTTAATCCCCACTTGTTTTTCAGACTTTTACAACTATATATGCCACTAATGAGCTGTATAACCATCATGTAATTGAAAATATTTTGGAAAGTTACACTTTAAATATGCTGAAACTTATGTCCATCATACTTTAGTAATATTGTAATATAACGTTAATAGAAGAACCACTTATCTGAAACTAGAATATAGTTTGAGTTATGATAACAGATTAATCTTTCATCGGTGTGATTTTTTTTAGTATAATATGACCTTTAGAACAGTAATATTAGAGAGACATATATAAAAATAAGGGGTAACCCCCGATTTGCCTACGGTTAGCCCATCTCCCACTTTCTAAGTATTGGCTTTTTCTGCTTATGAAAGAAATAATGAAAGATTAGTAAGAAAATTAAATGTAATATAAATGCGTAACAGAAAATCTTTACACTATATTATAAATTTAGTAATTTATACTTAATTATAAAATATCATTAAAAGGCTACTATTTCATAAATTTCAGTTGAAAAGCTATATCATAAATGTTCGTTACAAAGCTCTACTATAAAATTAAAAGCCATTTAGATTATTGGAAACACATTTCGCGGAAATGGTTTGAGGAAATTTTATGACTTGAACTATAAATGAGATGATAAATTTAATCTTATTACAATAAAGTGTTTTTTAACATTAAATGCCATCAGTTATGGATAATAAAAATTCAGTTAATTGTATATGCATATTCAATATTTAAAACAAGATTTAGAATCCTAAAAAATAACAGGACTTTTTGAAGTTTAACATTTAATTTTAATATACTGCTAATGTAATAACGTTATATGAAAACGTTACCTCCATGGAAATCATGTCATTGTATGAAAAATAAAGAATGTGGTTTATTAAACTGCGGTGGCAATAGTCAATGATACAAGAATTTCAACATCTTTAACTATCTAACACACACAAAATGTAAAATTTTTATGGTTTAAGCCCTGCAAGTCTAAATATTACAGACTACGAGCATTTTATTCTTAATAAAAATGCATGAAATAACACCCTGCCAATATTGCTATCTGTTATAAATTACTGGATATGACTATCGAAATGGTATTCATTGAATTGTGACGGTCGAACAGCCACAGTTACGAAATACGTAATATCTTTTCAAATGAACTCAATACGAGTGTCTGCATCTTGGAATAATATTTATCGATAAAACTGAAAATAAAAAAATAAACACAAAGCGGTTGAAAATCCATTAAATTCTTCAAAGCAGGCCGGCGTCGAGAAAATGACCTTTCCTTTATTGAATTCAAAATGGAAATATGATCTATCACACTTTGGCAGCTATTAACAGCGACTTAGATATAATATTCTGACTCGACCAAAATGTTTATAGAATTTTATAGATATTTTGCTTTGAAATTTCTCCTCCCAGATGCCATAATGCACCGAAGTATTAGAAAAAAAGTTCAATGCGATAGCGCGAAATATGGAAAGAGAAAAAAAGGCAAATCCCTCCGTTTTTTGAATTTAGAAAAAAAAATGTAAGGTTATTGGTTTTAACTCTAAATGAGAAATCTATTTCATATTTTTGTTGGGTATAAAGTGTATAGTTAATAACTAAGGAGGTTTTCGTTCGGTTTATACATGTTGCTATTATTGGAATATAAGACTTTTGGGGAAAAATGCATGAACATGCTACTGGTATTCAAAACAAATATCGTTAAAAAATATCGGATACTGTGTACACGCAATAAAAAAATTAATTATGAAAAAAATGTTTCGATAACGGTAATGAATAGAAATACGATATTCATATCTTCGATGTTTTAGATAGTTTTAATTGTAGCAGGAGCGGTCATTAACTTCCAGGACTGATCTATTAACTCTAGAAAATATTACTGAAATACATACCCCTTTAGTATGTTTCGAAGTAACTCCCACCTACCGTAATGCACTTCTGTGCTCTACTGTATAATTTTCGAATACAACTTTTAGAGTCCTTTTTCGGATGCTCCTTTAAATGTGGACGTCACCGTTTTCTTGATGGCTTCGACATCCTCAAATTTTGTTCCCTCAGCAAATCCTTTCAGTTTTGGAAGCAAGAAAAGTCTGCCGGTGCTACGTTCGGAGAATATGTAGGATTCTCCATCTCCACAACCTCATTCTGGGGCCAATTTGCGAAGAGAACAAGATTTGAGGATGTCGAAGCCATCCAGAAAACGGTGGCGGCCACATTAAAGAGCATTCCGAAAGAGGACTTTAACAGTTGTTTCCGAAACTTATACAGCCAAGCACAGAAGAGAATTACGGCAGGTGGGAGTTACTTCGAAACGTATTAATGGGTATGTATTTCATGTAATATTTCTGGAGTTATTAGATCAGTCCTGGAATTTAATGGCCGCACCTTGTATATGAAAGAGTATAACCGAACAAACAGTCGAATACATTTTCTTTTTAACGTTCACAATTCATGTGTAAAAACCTTCATTGAAAATTATAAGTACCAGATTAAATTGGGTTTTATTTTTCTTTCCAATGACAAGCAATAAACAAAAGTAAAAATTTCAGCAAATTAAGTTTAAAACAAAGAAGGAAACCATATGTATTAATTTCTCTTTTCCTCCCAATACCGGCTACAAAGTTCCCGACCCGACAGTACCTCACAGGTCTGGAGGTGGAATATATCCATAACGTGTGGTTTATCACAAATAGTTCCTAAAGGACTCTGTGGAGTCGTCAAACGATTCATATCTTTAGTCAAGTAGTCATGACCAGTTAGAAGCCGAATCATGACTAGCGAATCATTCCTTGGAAAATATGGAATAAATGCATCATTTACAACCCATAACTTATTATAATTTCTGTCAATTAATTCTTGATAAAACAGGTCCTTCAAATTTCTTCAGGATAAACACCCTTGTATAATTAAATGCTATAAGCCTACACAGGATCTGCATAACTGTAACCCCTCTTTTTTCCAATCCGTCCGTTTCCTGGGATAAATCCAGAATAAATTGCTAGTGCTGCTAAAAATACATCTTGAAAATAACGCATAATTCTATAAACAAGTTACAGATACGAAATTTAAAATTCTGAAATATTTCCCGCGGGGTGTCAAAACGACACTATTTAATCAACCACTGAATAGTAGAAAAATAAGTCAACAAAGAACCGCACTGAGACAAAAGGACTTTTTTAAATATTAATTGACATCTTCCGTTAGACAAACAGCATTCTGTTGTTTTTCGAATGCTTTTAAAATGGGGTAGACTCAATTTCAAATTGCACAATTTGAGAAATATAATCCTTTTCCAAAACAAAAAGAAACAACAAAACAATTCTCCTGCATTCTTTTGCAATATATCGTGTAAGTGTATTTATCTGCAAATCCAAAATATATTGCTTGGAAATATTGTTGACTGGCCGGGAGTTGAAAAGAAAATGCATTCTTGAACAAAGAATTCAATATCGAGACAATGAAAAATCCATATGATTCCGCGGATCATTTCATTTAGAACACGAGCAGAAATAAGAAGCAAAGGAAGATGAGTTTTGATCGTTTCTTTTCATTAATTACAGAACTAATTACTTCTCTTTGCAACAGAAATATTATAAGGAAAGAAATTCGCTAATAACGGATGAGTTTGGTTTAGTCAAAGATTTTTGCATTTATGTGAGGGATAATGAAGAATTTTCATCTCTAGCTTAATTATATCTGTATTTGACCTTAAAAAATACTTATTCTGAGTGTATGGAATAAATTAGCAGTAAATGATTATATTTCAAATTAATCTCATCCGATTCAACTTTGAATTAAACTAATTCATTATTTATAGACTGTAGAATGCAGATTGTTGACATGAATTCCTACCCAGGAATAATGAAGTAACGATTTAAAAAGAGAAGCTGCTTTCACATTTTTATTAGCAATTTTAAGGGAATTTCCATTTTAAGTGAATACATTTATTAAACTAAATCTGAATATATAAATTATATAATAAATAATATTATAAAATATAATATAATATATACTATATATATTATTATTAATTTATAAATTTATTTTTTAGGGATCCATGACACAAAATTTTTCAAAGTTTCGAAACAATTTTATTGCATAAAACACTTTGTGTTCTTTTCTGCTTTAAATGACGTTTAAATTATGTTTCTATCTTAATTAGAACAGGATCGATTATTTTGTTTTTTGCAACATTTCTATTTCGTAGTATTTTACACAATTAGCACAAGTCCCCCCCCCCCCTTAAGTTTTTTTTTTATTTTTTTATTTTTTTATTTAAACGCATAACCGAAAGGTTGGATTGTTTATATATTTGTATCTTTTGCAACATTTTAATAATAGTCAATCTTTGTTTAAACCTGTAAATGGGTTTTTCAGCATGATCGTTTTATTCCCCATTTCTCGTTTTTAAATTGTTATAAGTCAAGAACCGTTATAGATAAATCGTTCAAACTTGGAACATGCCATTTTGAATTATTTTAGTTTAATTCCATCCAGCAATTTTAAAAACAGTTTCACCTATTGAAAATATGATTTTTTTAAAATAAGTTACATCGTATTTGTTAAAATTTATACTCCAATTTGCTTCAACGCTGAATTAAAATTAAAACCCTATATATTTCTGTTTAATTAAATGTAAAAAATTTTGAAATTCGACAAATAATATTTCGAGTTAGATTTTAAATTAACCCACTTTTTAAAAAATTTTAGATTTAAAATTTTTATAAAAACTTTATAAGTTTGTAGTGTGATTTTGTTTACAAATTATATGGTTAACCATCACAAAAAATTCAAAATTTTAACTCAATAAATAAAAGAAAATTTAAATGTGTCGCGGAAGCCCTTAAATAAATTTAATAAAATTTTACACATGAATGGCATACAGAAATTTAAGTAATAAATTTGGGATTACTAGTAATATTTATAAGTTCAAAGAAGAATAATATACATAATTCATTTAAAATTTTCATTTTAACAAACATGTGTGATGCGCCCACTCTTAACATTACTTGGCTTCGATAACATTTTCGTGTACGACCCTGCATGTTGATTGTATTATTTTTCAGAATTTGCAACAGCTTTCCCATTGACATTTAAGAGGACTCCACCCCCACATGTTGTCATACGGCATTAAGGAGGAAGCTGCTGTGATTTGGAAACATTTTTCATCATTGAGATTTAAAAAAGCTCCACTCCCACATGCCGTCAGATATGATTGAGGGGGAAATCTATAGCTTGCAAATATTTGCTATTCAACTTCTTTTATGGTCAGAGCTAAAGGAATGTTCAAGTGAGATTAAGAAATAGCGTGCCAAAAGGTAACTCTCTCTCTGATTGGCGGTGGTAGGGTGAAGTTGTGTGCGTATTGAATCTAGAGGAAAAATATAATAACATGAGAGCCACGAGGAAGGTACACCTTGCGATGAACTTTTTTAATCTATTTACTATGATGACATGTTTTTGAAATTAGGAATATTTTTTTAAGGGGCAAGGATCCTTCAACCGAGAATTTTTTAATTTTAAATATTTAACTCTATGTACAGAATCGGAATAATTAATATTCTTTTTTACTACATTGGGGACCCTTAGAATTCAAAATAAGGATTTTTTGGCAGAATAATGCCTATCTTTCAAAAAAAAAATTTCAAAAATTCTAGCATTCTACAAGAAGCCCGATGCGTATTTCTATCATTTGAAAACCTTAATTTTTTAATATAAGTTTACCCCACAGACTCTCTCACACACACATATATATATATATATATATATATGTGTGTGTGTGTGTGTGTATGTGTGTGTGTGTATAAACATAACTGTACATTGAGTTTTTATTGTATGAATCTAAAGCTATAAGATTTATTTCAATATAAAGTCTGTTTTTTTATATTTTTGTATGTTTTGACTTTATTTCGTGGTCTACAAATTTTAAAAAAATATTTGTGGTTTTAAAGACCAATGTTTGTGGCAAACATTTCAAATAAAAATCCTGATAAATTTGAAGGAAATTAGAAGAAAATGAATTCCTTCAAATTCATTTTCTTCTCAAGGAACATTTTGAAAGATTCTAGAATTTTTGAAGATTTTGTTTTGAAAAACACGTGTTATTTTTTCACAAAATACTTATTTTTGTATTCCTAGTGTCTTTAATGTAACAAAAAATAAAATTAATAATTCTCATTTTGCAGACAGAGTAAAATATTGAAAATTGAAAATAAATAAATAAATTGAGGCTGAAGGTCTCTTGTCCCCTTAAACGTATTTGATATTATAGAGTGGATGTTAACTACTTAAAATGTATCAAAGAAACTAAAAGTAACTACTAGTATCAAATGAATACCAATAATCCTTAATAAGACAGCTTAATGAATAGTGCGATTGTATCAATGGACAAAAAATACATCTCATATTTTTAAAAGTTTTGTATATTAGAAAATCGATTGCAGCTTTTTATTAGAACTTCATGAACGACGGGGTAAAACATTTTCATCCTATTATGAAAATGATTTTTTGCTTGCTCGTTAATATCAATAACGTATGGATAATCTTCCATTTGACTCTGACACTGATTTGAAACTATTTTTATAATACACTGCACTTGGTATTCAACGTACAAGAGGCGTGTAACTGATAAAATCATTAATGAATTTTATTTTGTTTTATTCAACTATTTCTATTCAAATCTTATAAAAGGTTGAGTCGACTTTTCAATTTATCGGATCTCTATAGTAAAAATATTCTTAGAGAAATAGTGACAGTTAAAAAAACAAACTATTTATCGAAAACGCAATAATTATTTGTGGAAAATATAATTTTCAATGGCAGAAATTGATCCCTAACATTTAATACACAGCTATAATATGTTCTAGTACTAAAAGAGTTTAAGCAGTTAGGGAAAAATACCATCATGTAAAAGGTAATCAATTTCCCTTAAATTAAAAACAGTATTTATTCATGAAAATATTAATTTTGTCTTCAAGAATCATTATCAAACACCAAATGCTTAGTTTGTCATGAGAATAAAAGAAATAGTCTTAATGTGAAATCCATTTATACGTTACATAATTTGAAAAACATTATTAAGACAATTCCAAACATTAATATTTAGAATCCTTCTAAATGTCTTGTGTCATATGTGTTTTTAAAAAACATTCTAATTATTGATTAAGAATCGATAATTTGAGTGAAATTTTTAAGTTTTCCCTTTGAATCGGTTATTCTTAACTATATAAGTAAAATGACATAATTTAGTAATTTGTCACCGTAATTTCCGACAGAAAAGAAAACTACTATGAATACTAAGTATGAACAAGTATGACGCCATATTTATTAAGATATGAATACCGGAACCTCTCTTTTTTCTATTAGTGACAGGTTTGATAGAACGCTTCCTCAATTTATTTAAATGTCATTCCAGACTTGAAAAAAAAAATCTTTAATCAGTATTTGACTGATTTAACTGTGTTCTGATAATTTAAAAATTTTCCATGCTGCAAAAATTATTTGGAATTCGAGATGAGGGCTTTAAATGAAATGTTGGAATATGTTTGCTTTAAATAAATACTTCAGTTAAACAAATAATTCACTGTCACTGTACCTCCAAATCTGAATAACTTGGAAAGAAAAATATCTAATTTCGAAAGAGAAATGCTTTTAATTCATAATTTAACATTTCTGAAAAAATATTTATGTTTCCAGAAATAACAGGATCGAGAAGTAAACAAAACATAAATAATAATCATTAAACGTTTCGAGATGATTTATTGTGCTGTTAACAAAACAAAGTACTTTTATATACATACATAAGCGTTGAAAGGGGAAATAAATCATAATACTTATAAATTACGTTCGGTGTTTACTCAAACTTATTTGCAAAAACATAGTATTTTCTCTAATAATAACAGTTCAATTCAGTTTTTGTGCAAATATGCCATTTGGCGTCTCGCAAGATAAATGATGAATCAAAGTCATTAATTTTTATCGGTGTTCATAACTAAACGTTTTACTGTATATTTAGAAGCACCATCCACCTCGACAAAGGTTATGCACTGAAAAACAAATATAATTATAATTAAGATACATCCCTGCTATACAAATCCATTATGTAATATTAATATATGAAGGAAGTAGGAAGTTCTTTAGAATTACATTTGGATTTTATATATAAATTTATGAAAGTAAAAAAAATGTTAATGCGTAATTTACAAAAATGTCAGTTGATCAACAAAGATGATCTTAAATTCGTAATATTAATTCCAAAATTAATAAAATAAAACCAAACTATGTTCTACTGTAGCATGGTTATCCAGTTATTTTCAAGAACTAGAATTATTCATTAATTTATTTACTTGAGCCTTCTGATCAATAAATAATGTTAATAACCTACTTGTGATGGGTAAATTTAAGTCATAAATAACTAACACCAATGAGTAAATTTTATTTAAACTATTACAATTCAAATGTTTATAGCGTAAAATATACAATTGTCAATCCACAAGTTAAGAAAAAAAACAGCCTCTCTGGTGATGTGCCGGCATATATAGTATGATACGTCAGTATCCTCTGCTGTTGTGCTAACGTTGTGAATTTTGCCATCTTAAACGTCACCATCATGATTAACAATTTTCTGTCTTTCCTATCTGATGTAGCCATGTGGGATCCAGACACTTCAAGACGATGTGTAGAACGTTCTCGTGTCCATTGCATCCAAGTACGGGTAACTTTACTTGCCCAACGCAGGCAGTAATATCATTCTACAACAAACCTCCTTTTGTCAACCGAAAAATCTTTTTCAGACCCTGTCAACTGATCATAATGTCTCGGTTTTCGACAAGGTACTCTTACATCTAGCAAATCATTGAATTCACTGCTACATTTATTGGTAATTGCTTAACTAGGTCTTCGTTTATATTCTTCAGTTGTATAGTTCAGCTTGCATTTCACACGCATCATTTGCATCCTCAGATGAGATTTTTAATTCTTTGCATTTGCCATAATAAACTACCCTTCCTGCAAATTTCAAGTCAATCTAGCAAGTCTTACTTGGAGTCTCAATAAACAGTATTATATTTGGTCCCTATCGTATACCACGAGTAAAGAAATGGGGGATAGCAGGTAGAGACAGAGCGCCCGAAGAGCTGTACATTGTGTACTTGTGTAACAGTTGAACATACTGTCTCATATTACACAATGATGCGTCCGAAAACACAGGCAGTAAAAACATACAGACCATTTCATAATCATACTAAAGAAACAACCTGTAAATAGAACTCCTAAAACAAATATTTCTCTCTGTGATGGAAGGTGAGTTGAAAGTCCCTTTTTTTATCAAACTAGAACCAGCTCTTTTTTAAAACATATAGTATATTATAACACAGAGCACATCACGAACAAGTACAGGAGACGATATATATTACAGCAGGAGAATAATACTATTTACAGGAACAAATTATTATCATAACCTCAACGCTCTAAAAATATATAAGACACGACCGGAGTCTGCATTTACCTCCGTCGTTTTTCGTGACAGTTTATCAGATACGTCTGGAGTCTGCAATCACCCCGAGCGTTCTGCGTAGTACCCCTTACCCTACGATAGGGGGCGTTATTCCTTGTTATAGTAACTCACCTGTCTCTACACCCTCCCCTGAAGATTGGGATTATACCTCAAATAATCTGAATCTGAAACTTAAGTGACAAGCGTACCATATCTTAACTACTATTACAGGTAACATACATAATACAACAAATCACCCTTACCTGCTCCATTATATAATGTTGACTAAAAAAATATACTTAGCTAGATATTCATCTAATCTTACTACATGCAGAATAAAGAAACTCAAAACACATACAAAAGAAATAATTATAGCCAGATAAATAAGTTAAAAGAATTAACTTAGTATACCAAATTATTGACTTTCATATCTAAAATGCTTAGCAAGAAACATAAAACAATGAATTTTAAAAAATGTTCAATGAAAAGCCAGTGTTCGGGAACAGTTTAAAATGGCACAGTTTTTAATCAGGAACAGTCTATGGTGCAATATTTTAGTCTAGCATCAGTCTGGATAAAGTGTCAGCATCGACAACTTTGACCATTGAGTAACCTAAAACACAGAGTTTAAGCAATGTTCAGTCTATCTGTTACATAGTTTTTTTCTTTTATTTTAGTTCTTCTCAAATACTACGCATTCATTGCGATAATTTTGCACTCTTGATCCATTCTGTAGGATTGAATCACTTTCCTGAGACACATAATTCACAACGGCATATGGTTTTGCCACTTCTTTCAGCAACAAAATCGTAGCATTTTTCTCCTCTATTTTAAGCATCTAATTCACCACACAGAGTCTCTAAATTTTGTGATTCGTAACTAGTTTCTGCAGTGGTTTGCACACACTCACGGACTGAGGTCGTGCATTTATCGTACGAAACGTTGGGCACATTTTCAACATCGGATATTAAATTAGAAATATCAGACAGCTCGTTTTCCAAAATCTCTTCCATACTTGTATTTTTCTCCATCCCTATTTTACTTCTCTCTATTTTCCGTTTAACTTTATCGAGAACCGCTTTTAACGATTCACTGCTCCGTTGTTCTCTTAAGTTATCAGCATCTGATATCAGGTTACTCCTTACAGCCTCTCTCCGCGGCAGCGAGTTCACAGAAGCAATACTGTATACACCACAAGATGAATCGTCATTAACAAGAGAGCAAAAAAATTTTTCACTCCCCTCAGACCGTTTCGTAGGGATTCCACTTTCCGGCCCGAGCTCTGCAGTAGTGGGGTATAATCCCCCCAAAAGCAATAAATTGTACACCTTTGGGGTCAACAACCTGGGGCCTCGAAGCTTTTCCGTTAATGCTACGAATATCTCGGCAGGTCTCAGAAAGAGTGGTTTATCGGGGTTGCTAAGAGAAATTGGAATTCTCGCCACTCTGGCTTTAATTGTTTCTCCAAAAGCAGAAATCAGGTTAATATTGCCACTATCTTCGATGTGAATGCCAGGCATATATTTCGGGTTCAGCACGGAAATTTGAGCTCCGGAGTCAATAATTATATCTGGTATCTTTTTACCCGCAATGCAAATATTGACACTTTGCAATGGTTGCGATACTATTTTGTAGGACTCTAAACCTGTAAATCCGATCTTCGCTATCATGTTGTCGCTACCATTTTTTTCTGTCGTCTCATTCTTTGAGCTATCGAAGCGTTGTCCTGTTTTCCCTGTTGCGAACAAAATCTGGCAAGGTGGGTATTTTCTCCACATATATAACAGTCTTTGGGGGGTCATCTATTTTTATTCGTACTGTTTCTCAAATGTGGTGGGACATATTTATGTTCTCTAGACACATGCGGCAATTTATTATCTGTATCTTCGCTAGTATTAACAGTTGTTCCGTTCAATGATTTGCTTATATTGACAAAATATATGTCAATTTCTTTAGATAACTGTTTCGGTTTCATCCCACTCTCTCCTGTCTTCACATTAATGTAGGTGGCGGTTTCTCTGTCTAAAGTTTGGAAGATTTTGTCGGAAATTATCAGTTGACACAATGTATCAAAATCTTTAACTTCACGCAGCTGACAGTAATAATGAAAATTTGCAGACAGTCTAGATGCGAACTGAACATGCGACTCTTTAGGCTCCTTCGTGCTCTTCGAAAATTCATGACACATTCGTAAGCTGTTGGTTGATACTCTTTCAACACAAGTTTTTTAATGGTATCATGCGATCTTAATTCATCATCGCATACATAAGATAGTAAGTTTGTAGCTTTGTCCCCCAAAATGTTAATCAAAATTTCAGATTTAAACTCTTCCGGTACGTTTTTTAGTAACGAATGCTCTCTCCAGTGTTTGAAAGAACAAACTGGAGTTTTCCGATTTGCCTGGAACTGGAATGGTTAAAGCTTTCACAATTCTTATTAAACTTTCTAAATTTCCCGGACCTGCATCGACATCTCTACTCGAGTGATATTCATCTCTAGACGCGTCCTGACTTCTAATTTTTTGCATTTCTCTTTCCAACCGCGCTAATTTAATTTTCTCAT
This sequence comes from Dolomedes plantarius, assembly GCA_907164885.2. Taxonomy (NCBI): domain Eukaryota; kingdom Metazoa; phylum Arthropoda; class Arachnida; order Araneae; family Dolomedidae; genus Dolomedes; species Dolomedes plantarius. The sequence goes on from OU015491.1 coordinate 158,833,763, forward strand.
ATTCAATTTTGTGAGCTTCAAGTGGTAAGTGTGCATCCCTAGCTTTTATCTCATTTTTCTTCCTTCGTTCTTCTATCCTCAACTATTGAGATCAATAACCCTGCTACAAATTCTGGATTATCTTTAAAAGACTGGATTTCCTCAATTTTATTTTTTAATTGCATCACTGTTAAACCAATAGTTGATGCATCATCTATTTCACCAAGAAGTTCTATCAAATCTTCTTGTCTCGAATTCTTATACATTTTAGCTTTCTTTTTCTATATATTTATATATCTTCGATAAAATTTTGCTTCACGTAAAATCATATCAAAATAGCTCCTACCTGTTTTCTATGACATCTGAATGACGTTTTCATTTGTTCTGTCAACAGTCCTCTGCTCTGGTTCACTCTGATATAGCTCTGGTTCAAGAAAGAGAGCGTGTTGTGATGGAAGCCGAGTTGAAAGTCCCTTTTTTATCAAACTAGAACTAGCTCTTTTTTAAAACATATAGTTTATTATAAGACAGAGCACAGCAGAAACAAGTACAGGAGACGATATACGTATAGTACAGCAGGAGAAGAATATTATTTACAGGAACAAATTATTATCATAACCTCAACGCTCTGAAGCAAATACCAGATACCTTCGGAGTCTGCAATCACCTCCGAACTTTTTCTCTCTAAAAATATATCAAACACGACCGGAGTCTGCAATTACCTCCGTCGTGTTTCGTGACAGCTTATCAGATACGTCTGGAGTATACAATCACCCCAGCGTTCTGCGTAGTACCCCTTACCCTACGATAGGGGGCGTTATTCCTTGTTATATTGATTCGTCTGGCTCTACACTCTCCTTAAGCTATTGTCCTCAAATTATAAATGTATATTTTATAAAATTATAAAAGTATAACATTATAAATGTAAAACATTATTAATGTAAAATATTATAAATGTAAAACATTATTAATGTAAAACATTATAAATGCAAAACATTATTAATGTAAAACATTATAAATGTAAAACATTATTAATGTAAAACATTATAAATGTAAAACATTATAAATGACGTACTTATATATTTTTTTCCAATGCGGAAGCACTTGTCGTCAAACATTCGCCTATACTACGCCACAATTTTACTGCCCATTTTATTATGGGGTCACCATATAGGAGGACAACATTACCTCCTATGAATTGACGACACGAAAGGAGGCATTTTTCGTGGCGCCACGCCAGGATTCTATCCAAGCACTCTCAGCACCGAAAACCAGCTCGCTGTACCACTGGGCCTCCACAACCCCGTACTTTTAAATTAATAACTACTACTTTACAGAAAGAACTTAAATTACAAATTTAAGTATAACAAGAAAATGGTAACAGTCGCAGAGCACTGATTAATAAATTGTTTCATTTAACTTCACTTCAGATTTGTAACTGTTTTCTTTGCAGACAGAATCTGCATGTCTTCATAGCGAAGGTAATGTCAGCTATTTTACAAGTTATTAATTTTTAGCATAATCCTGCTCAATTTATTATTTTCGACTGTCCCTGTCTCCACTGTACTTTCTAATTAAGGAATTGTATACTTTTTAATGTTTATCCTTTTCTAAGTTATACACAGATTACAATGAAATTCCAACACAAATGTGAATAAACAATGCGAATAATGTTTTAAATGTTAGACTTCAGACATTTCCTGATTCTACCAAAATGTATTAAAATTATGTAAGTCAAAATTGCCGTATTTCTCATTATAATGTGTCATAAATAAAAGAGTGTTAAATGTTATTAAAAAGTGTAAAATTTCTACCTTTCATTATTTTCTTCACGAATGTTAGGTTCAACATGCTTTTGAACTCAAAATATGATAAAAGGAAAAGTCAAATGGAAAAGAAAATTAAGCAAAAGAAAAAAATCGAAAAACTCAATATAATTATTATTCCCGAGTTCAAACTACAGTACTTTAAGCCATTGATCCAGTTTTTTAAACATCCCTTTAATTAATATTTTAAATTAAAAGAAGATTTATGCTGCGCTAAGTTGTAAGCTGAGTAATAGACCCATTTAATTAAAATTAATTAATTAGTATAATGCAGAAGACAGTTCTTGCCATGGTATTGTACTTCAATTACTTCGGAGGAAACCCCAATTATAAATTATACAGCGTCTAAAGAATATACCTGTGATGTAAAGAATACCTTTCTAATTAACAGTTTAGTCAAAACTAATTATGAGAGAAAAAATTGTTTTGAGAATTGAAATTAGAGATTTATAAAATAAAACTGTTTTCAGTGTTATGAATAAACATAAAATTATGCCTTATGTGAAAATGCACATGTTGTGATATTAATTTTTTAAAATATTGCTGTTTCTGGTATGGAGGTTGATAGTAAATATGATATCTAAATATTAAAAAAAAGTACGTTATTTTACTCGGCATATCGAAATTTCCAGGCCTGCATATTTATTAATTAACAACATTTTTGTTTCTACTGAATTTATATTACTTCAAATGTAAAATTAATGGTGATGGTTTTAAGAACTGTTTAGCTATAAAATAATTATGACATAATTTAACACTAGAAAGACGAAAATTAATTTCTTACTAAAAAGACTGAACACCGTCATTTTCACGGTTAAAAATAAAATCAAGAATTTAAAACATTTAATGTTTTTTCATAGGTTAAATACTTTAAATTTTGAACTATTTCATACCAATATATAATAAATTAGAATATATTTAGATATATTTTTATGCGTGTATGCCGAGCTGTCAACATTGTATGGTTTATCCGTAAATATATATGCATGGTTTGTGCAGTCTTTATTTTCCAGCACCAATATTTCCAAAGACCAATATTTCTATAAATTTGCAAAAGGGGGAAGAGACGAAAAGTAACTAACATTTTTCCTCTATTATTTTAAAGATTTCTGCCAGTTTTCTATATTGCCGGAAAATTGGCGGCTTTCGGTCTTCGTAGCTATACAACACATTTTCTCCCCCTCTTTACAATCGAATATAATTTTGTAAGAGTTTGTGCATATTTCACGTAAAATTAGAAAAAGTCATAAAATTTCAGAACCCTGAGGGCATAAATACAGACATATGCTCAATAGTATGCCCGAAACCGGCAAAATGACGGCCACTATTTTTCTAGTGTTAAATATTTTTACATACTAGTGCCATAAATAGCACACACAGATTTATTTCAAGTTGATTTTACAATTTCTATAAAATATTATTCATATTCTTGAAAAACAGTCGTAGAACTTCAGTTTTAATGAAAGCAGGAAGAATTTTGACATTGAAGTCTATACACACTAATATGGAAACGGAATAAATATATATATGCTAAAAGTTATTGGCAATGATAACATCGCTTTTTAAAGAAGCAGATGTACTGTAGTAAACTAAAAAATCCTTCAGTTCTGTCTTATATCTTTATGTATCTTTACTATTTAAAATGCTTTCACTTTCAAAGAATTTTGTTTCTCAAAGTTATAGTTTAAAATAGTTTGTCCGTAACACCTTTTATGCCTCCCGTTAAGAGTATCTTCATGATAATTTCTCCTTTTAGATTTCAGACGACGACGTTCTGTCTGGAAACCTTTGTGTCTACTGCGCTTTTCACTGGCTGAATTCTGGATATTTAACAATGTAATAACAAATGTATCTAAATCCCTCAGTGCACATGGGATCCAAAAATAGCTTTTCTGGTGAAATCAGTGATTTGGTGAGAATTATTCTCATTACGTGATTAATCGCACGTGAGCGAAGTTAGAACGTTCTCTGACTTTGACATTAATCATTATTTTTCTCTTGAAAGAAAGAGTTTCTGAATCTAAATATCCGTATTTTCAATGGACTATAGTTTTTATACTATGAATGAAATTTAAATGGAACACATGTATAAAGTAATTTGAGGATGTAAGAGTTTTTTTTCACTACAATTAAATTTCCAATAATAAAAAAATTTAATGTGGAGATTTTCAAGATCATGTAAAGAAAAGTGCTGGTAAATTATCCAAATAGGGAATTGGTGTTAATGAAACGAAAATATTGAACATTAAACATTTATTAAACAATTCTATGTAACCCATTTTAAAGTGATAACAAATAACCATGTATATATATATATATATATATATATATATATATATATATATATATATATATATATATATATATATATATATATATGTGTGTGTGTGTGTGTTAAAAAAAGTGTGAATCAGAAAACTAGTGGAATGCTAATCCAGGGAAACTACATCCAAATCCTGAAACTGAAGTTTCGAATGGCTGGGGGGAGTTGTGACCCCCCTACTCCGGTTAAACTAGTTTTGTCTGGTTAAACTAGTTAATGCACAAAACTAGTTTAACCGGAGTAGGGGGGTCACAACTCCCCCCAGCCATTCGAAACTTCAGTTTCAGGATTTGGATGTAGTTTTCCTGGATTAGCATTCCACTAGTTTTCTGATTCACACTTTTTTTAATGATAGAAATATTTGAAATACTAATGAAGTGCAGCATAGCGCCTGATGGTATTTTAATTGAGTACAGTTATTTAATATATTATTTCTAACTTTTGTATATGTATTTATATATATATATATATATATATATATATATATATATATATATATATATATATATATATATATATATATATATATATATATATATATATATATATACACTCAAGAGCCAAAACATTATGACCACCTGTGAATAACGAGTTGGCCCACCTTTAGCACGCAACACAGCTTCAACCCGCCTTGGCATGGATGCCACAAGTCCTTGGTAGATGGCCGGAGACAGATTGTACCAGATGTCTAAGCAACGGTCACGCAAATCCGAGATATTGCGAATTGGCGGTCTTTGAACTCTGAGCTGCAGTCCCATGACATACCAAATGTGTTCTATCGGATTGAGATCCGGTGGGTTAGGCGGCCAGGACATTAACTGGAATTCAGCATGTTCCTGGAACCACTCCAACAAAATTTTAGCCTTGTGACACGGGGCGTTGTCCTGTTGGAACATTCCATTTCCAGCTGGAAAAACAGAGGCCATGTAAGGGTGCAACTGGTCCGCAATGATGTTCAGATACCCTGTAGCATTCATGGTCTGCTCTACCACAACCACGGGTCCCAAATACGCCCAAGAGAACGTCCCCCAAAGCATAATACCGCCACCACCGGCCTGTGTATGACCTACTGTACATTGAGGGAGCAACAGTTCGCCTGGAAGACGGCGTATCCTGACATAGCCATCGGCGTGTTGAATGACAAACCGTGATTCATCTGACCAGGCAACTCTCTCCCATTGATCCATGGACCAGTCGCGATGTTCCCGGGCCCAGCGCAGGCACAGTTGGCGATGACGCTTGGTCAGCAAAGGCACACGAGTGGGACGTTTGCTGCGTAGCCCCATATCCAACAGTGTCCGCTGAACAGTGTGCTGCGATACTATTCTACTTGGCCCTGCATCCATGTCATCTTTAGCGACGAATCCAGATTCAATCTCGGCAGTGATGACAATCGTGTTCGTGTGTGGAGAGCCCGTGGTGAAAGCTTCAATCCTGCATTTGCTGTACAGCGACACATCGCTCCCACAGCTGGTGTGATGGTATGAGGTGCCATTGCCTACAATACACGGTCACCCCTAGTATTGTTCCGTGGCACCATGACAGCCCAGCGGTATGTTCATGAAATCCTTCAACCACATGTGTTGCCATTCATGCAACGGCTCCCAGGAGCCATTTTTCAACAAGACAATGCTCGGCCTCATACGGCAAGGGTGTCACAAGACTATCTCCGCACTGTTACTACCCTAACTTGGCCTGCCCGATCCCCAGATTTGTCTCCAATCGAGCATATCTGGGATCATTTGGGACGACGAGTTGGGCATCCCACGAGTTTGAACGAACTAGAGGCAAGGTTACAGCAAATATGGAACGAAATGTCTCAAGACATCATACAGAACTTGTATGACTCAATGCCCGATCGTATCGCATCGTGCATTCGCGCTAGAGGGAGTCCAACGGAGTATTAACTCATCCGTTCTTTTGCCTTTTTCTCTGAAATAAATTATCCTTTTTCTTTGATTTTCTTATCATTTACTTATATCAAAGTAGTCATTACGTATGTAAAATTTCGTTTCATTTTGACGACTCCTTCTTGGTGCGCTAATTTTTTTGTCCATGAGTGTATATATATATATATATATATATATATATATACATATAATCAATAGAAATATACATATTAAATCCCGTTTAGAATTGAAAAAATAACGTAAGGAACTTCGTTCCTGACGGGGGTCCCGCGACCACACAATTTTTTAATTTTTTTTTTTTTTTATGCTATGCCATCAATAATGGTGACTACATAGATTAAGCAAGAAACACGCTAAATTTTTTCAACTTTGTATATACCAATATCCAAATAGGCAGAAAAGTATTTTTATCAAGTACATCGCCTATCATCAGTTTTTGTTTGGTTTATAATGCGATGAATTCTCCTTTCTAAATTATCCAGGTCCGTAGAGGTGTGACTGAAAGGTATGGTGTTATTGAAAAAATGTCGATATCTTAACAAAACCAGATGTTTCTGCATATTTATGAAATTGCCTTCATATCTAGTGTTTGCAATCGTACTCTTATTCATCTCCACTTCTTTTGCATAGACGACAAGCCAGATGGATACTATCTTACTTCATTTCCTAAGATTTGTTTACTAATTGATTTTAGTTAAAATTAACTTTCTCATCTTTTTTGATATTAGGGAAAAGCAGTGGAATTTTATATTGAATACTATAATTCTTAAAATTCTTAAAAGTATTTAAATGCATTCAAAAAATGTCAAACATTCACCCATACTGACTACTGAAATCAACAGTTCTCTTTAGTTTGTATACAGAAATTTTTATTTATTTTTTAACTTTGTAGAGAAAATTCCTTGATAAAACTGAAAAATTATTATGTGAATGAAATACTCACACAGGAAAGACCATATTTCTCTGGGAGTAATGATTAACGACACTTACGTTTCATTACAATCTGTTTGTTTGTTGTCGTGTCTGCGAATAGAAGCACTATTGGAGAGAAAACACTGAAAATAGAGAGCCTGAGAATAGAAGCCATTGCCTCAAGAGAGCTTGGACTTTTATACGTTGGTCTACAAATTTTAAACCGAATCAAGTGACGGGATCGGACCACTTAATCCCGTACCTCCAGAGGTAAATTTGAGAACTTGGAGGTCATTTCAGCCATGACAGATTTTTTGTACACCAGCCGCCATTGGTGTACACGGCGGAGCATTTGACAGATACGGGCATCAAACAACTGACGTTCAGATCACTGGCTCGCTGCCTTTGACAAGTGGGCCACCGCACCCCTTCATTACGACTGAGACATACTTTTCAAGGAGCGGAGCCCGAGTTGGCAAGAGGAGCGGGCCAGTGATCATCTGAACGTCCTTGGTTCGATGCTCGTCGCTGCAAATTTACCACCGTGTTCACTAATGGTGGCCGGGGCACGTAAAATAGGGGCGTGGCTACAATGTCCTCCAAGTTCTCAAATTTACCTCTGGAGGTGCGGGGTCAAATGTTCCGGTCTCGTCACTTGGTTCAAATTACGGGACCGGTCATTTAGCCAAGTCAGACTCCGACCCTTGTGGTGCTAATTCAAGACAGGGGCCTCACCTTCATCGCCCATATCCTTCGGGACTTTATCTGATGTTGATGTCGGTCAAGCGGCACAAGAAGCAGCAGCAACAACAACAACAACAACAACAACGACAACATACTTTTCCAAAAGTCACCAAAAATTCTCATAATCCATAGCTTTCAGAATAAATTAACATTAACTACATTGGATAGGGCTGTTTTGTACAATAGTTTTAAGTTGATATCTTCGGTGGCAATATGCATAATTCATTTCATATGCAGATTAAATTATACGCTAATTACAGACAACTATCTTTTCTATTTGAGAGATCTTTTATTTTTTATCGTTTATCATAACTGAAATACTTATTTTAGTTTCAATGTAGTGTATAAAAATGCTTTTTGTTTAAATTAAATTTTTCCTTAAAGTATTTTTTTAATCCAACTTTAAAATTTCTTCTAGGTTGATGGATGTCTCTCAAACGTTATGTTAGCTATAGGAAAAGGTTTTCATACCACTGATCTGAAATGTTTCTATCTGAATTGCACTACCCGGAAACAGAGTTATACACCCCGCAACGTGCTAAATTAAATAGATTATAATAAAGGGCTCGAGTTTTATCCACATATCACGCATTAGTGACTCAAATCGAAGCTCATTATAGACCGAGAAATGAATGTTGCCTCTTCAAGAGAAATCGATTTCAGTATGATGTACTTCACCTAATGTGGATGGCTCAATAAATGGGGACTCAATCACCTCCAAAGCAAAATTGATTTTTAGTGAAACAGACATTGAAAATGTGTTAATTTAAAAAAATTCCTTAAAAATGAAAACAAAAAATGTCTTTAAAACTGTCTATGTGGCAAAATTATAAAATGAAATTAACGTAAAACCTATTTACGCGGGAATATCAGGATTGTGATAAAAGGAACCTTTTCTGTTTTCATTAAATTTTTTTTTAATAAGAGTTATTTTGATATGCTCAGATTTTCTGGAGTGAGCTGCAAAACTTCACACTCTGGCTTTCCCTGTGATATCATAATATTCTAATTAAATTATGTCTAATTAAATTATATATAATTAAATTATATCTAATTAAGTAATAATATTCTAATTAAATAATTAGAATATAAAATATTCTAATTAAATTATATTTCTTTAACTTTAGTTATCTGTTTTCAATTTATTTTTATGGAACAGTGGTTTTTCTGTAAATTTAAAAGAACTTCATCTTCCTTTCTATTTCTGTACTCAAATTCTTTGTTATCATCTCTCTAGTGGTCTACAGTTACCATCAATGACGTTGGATTTTATGATCTGTAATAATCGTATTGTTTAAGTGCCAGAACAGTACGATATCGTGTATAGCAAATGATGCTTTTTAATAAAATACTTCATCTGCCTCTTAGCGAGGGACAATTCCTATAAAAAAAATAAATAAGCTCAGGTTTGGTAATGTATAGTTGAAATTATTTACTATTCTATTAAATTGAACTATTTAAGGTATTTTAAAATTCATTAATAATTTAAGTGAATCAATTACTTTGGAGAGTAAGAATGACGTTTTAGCGTATTACTGTCACCGATTAATGTTTTGAAGACATCGAGCCATTAGATCAAATGCAACCTCCGACCGGTGGACGTTATAGCTAACGTAAATCAACTTTTGACTGCAATCCCATGCAATTTTAAATCATTATCTCATATATATTCTTAAGTTGGGGATAATAAATTTAGATTTATGATATTAGTTAAGCACGTACAAAATGTTTTTAGAAGTTAAAAATCCACCTAGTTTCTCTCAATTAACGATTTATCTTCAAACGTGAAAACTGTTGGGAATAGGAATTGACCCTATGAAGACCTTCGAAATCACCCTCGTAACCACTAAGCCATCCAAGCATGTTCTGATTACCATTCTTTACCATCTGCATTTTTTATAATCTATCAATCAATATTGACAATCTATCAATCAATATATCTCATCAATATTGACACAATATTGACTCATCAATGAAATTACACACTCATACAATAAATACAAAATGAAGAGATTAATTTACGTATTTATTTGAACTCTACGGGGTATCGGAAGCTTAAGGACATAAACAAAGTATTCCTGACAGTCCTTTGGGACATAATTTTCAAGTGTATTATATATTTTCAAGTATGAACTTTTATAATTTACAGTTCCGATTTATTGTATGTGAAAACGATGAACAAAAAAATGTGCTAATTTCATTTGGATTGAAATAGCGCGAGGGCATAACGGTTTCAATTTTCTGTTCAAGGAAGGGCTTGTAAAACTGGTTTAAGTATAGAGCACAGTAATGGTTTAGTCTTAAAAAAAACTTATTTATGATTTATCCAGACTATAAAGAACCTCTCACTCATTAGTACCGAAATTTTTATTTAAAAATATCACTTTTCAAATGCAAATATTTATTTGTCGTTTCCTAATTGCTTTAAAGTTTTAAAGCCAATTTTAAATAGGATAGCTGTTCTTTCTTTTTTTCCCCCCTTCTGATCGCTAATTACTTCTGTAATTAAAGGAATGCAATAATGGAGCCCACTTCATTTCTTTTCTTTCGCATTCTGGAGTACAGAATGCTCTCCGTATTCTCTTTCAACGACTCTTTTTCATGGGAAATAAATAGATAATCTGAATCAGTCGAAAGAATGAGCTTTTAGAAATGGATAAATTTTCTTCTTTCGCACTGATTCCATTATTTCAAACATTTCTCACACTTTCCGATGCTTGGGAATGGAGTTATTATGCCGGATAATTTTCTGCACGCATTGTTTGAAAGAAATATCTTTCAAGAAGTGCCCCTGAAATTAGAATGAGACGAATATTTATAAATCACACGGGTACTGATGGCGTTAAAAACTGCAGAACCTTATTATAAGATGGAAAAATATTCGGGACAGTGTTTATTCGCTGACTATCCTCCTGAAGTAAGTTCACTAATTGTGAATTGAGAACTCATTTCTTTCTTAAAATCAACGTTGAAGCATTTTGAATGTTTTAATGGTATTTAAAAATAACTTTTCAAGTTGGACGTAAAATACTTATGATGATTGTGAGGCTATTAATTTTTTTTTCCTTTTTAGAATTCTATTCAAGTCTAAAAAAGTTAGTCATCTGAAAACTGTGTAAAGTAGTTTGTGATATAAAGTAATGTTCAATTTCGTGGATACCAAATGCGCAGCAAAAATAACATGACAGATGCACTTACAGATTCGAATAGCACGATTTATAGTTACGCATCGGTGAAAAATACACATAGTTTCTCTTGGCATAGTAGACGACGAACAATTAAACTACGTAATGTAAACTTCACAAGGGTTAAAAGATTAATTTTCAACCATGAACTCTACAATAAGTATTAATAAAACTTTAAAACAACTGACCAGTGCAAGAACAGACAGTATTCTATTTTGCAATTATATACACACCCTATTTCGAGATTGTCAGAGATAATTTGGCATAATAACGGGTCACAAAAGTATAATTATGATTACTGCTATCTGTTATCTGATGTTTTAAAAGTAATTTAAATGTTGAATGGTGTATTTTTTAAACACGATACACATGAAAACATAACGGCACCTCAATGTGATATTTTTCAATAACTTAAAGTAAAAGACTCTTTTCTGCATATTTTGTTTCATGTTTTATTTTGGAGAAAATTCTAACAGAATCAAATATATCAATTTTCTATAACACATTACTACATCGGATTTAAAGACTTTAAAGAATTATTTTAAAAGCAATCGTGTACTATTTGTTCTAATGTTCACTATTCCATTGAAATTGGGAAACAGGCTATAGATCTTTTATGGCTTTTAGTAAATTGCTCACCATAACGCCTTGACACGAGACAGTTGCACCTGTAATAGAGTTTCAATATATTAGTGACCATGATTGAAAATGGGACGTGACGGGCAGTAAAACAATATTTGTCTGTATAGCGAATACTATGGGTTAATTCATATTAGTGACCTTATTATAAAAATAATATTATATCATTTATTTATTTTAAAAAAATACTTTTTAAACTCCAGTAGAATAACTTAAAAAATTGAGAAAATTGCTTTAAAAAGAGAGCGAAAATTGTGAGTCCTTTATTATTAGAAAAGAAATGTATAAATGAAAAATATAAAGAAAATAAAGTTATTTTTGAAACCCTTGCCTTTTATGTTAAGAGAAAAAGAGCTTACATCTGCTACACTACTGACATGCTTTCATAAGCACAAAATCACCCATACACACATACATGCATTTTGTTTTTGGTCTAATGTGGAGGCGCTTTGTCATGAGACATTGGCCTTTAGTTATTCATCGCGATTTACAGGCAACTTTATTATGAAAGCACCATATAGGTGAGCCAATACGGATCCCTAGGAGAGAGACCACACGGAAACGACCAACCTTATTCGGGATTCGAACCCAAGCTCACGGCGTGGCAGCTCAGAAGGCTAAATAGTACACCCCATATATATATATATATATATATATATATATATATATATATATATATATATATATATATATATATATATATATATATATATATGTGTGTGTGTGCGTGTGTGTGTGTGGGTGGGTGGGTGTGGGGAGGGGGTGTGCTTGTTTGTTTGATTTCTTCCCAAAACCTTAACCTACCAGCAGCTGCGCATATGGAGATACACTCGAGTTGAATTCGATTTTATATCTTTAGGCCAGAGAGCGCTACGAATGCCAGCACTTGGCTATTCTACCTGCTCACTTTGCTCTCCTTTCAGTCATCGTCTGAATTTTGAGGCGTTAATAGGGTGCAGCATATCCATCATTTGTATTTTAGATATACGTGCAACTGTTCGCGTAAGTTTTCGTTATATCAGTTTTCTTTTATTTTTTTAGAAGAAATCTTTATTGTTCCATTATTAAAGATTATAGATGTAACTTTTGTGTATGATTGTTTCAATGTACCCATGGGAAAGGAAACGTTGACCGAAGAGCAACTACCTCTTTGAAAATCGAGCTAAATATTAGAGTGTTGAAAAGAAAAGCAGAACTAGGTGTTAAAGAAGTGGAAGAATCGGCGTCAAGGAAAAAAATGGAATTCCTGCCTAAAGGACAAGTGCATGAGGATCACGATTTTCAGCTGTGACATTTGCAAGAAATTTATATGTTTGGAAAACTCTAAACCCATTTGCCCAGATTGCAGAGCTGCAACTCAATGACTATAAATTCTAATTTCTTCATTTTTACAAGTATATCTAAATTTATATTCTTTTTCTTTTATATTCTGTTTTACATTGCCATCACTGATTTTATAAGTAAAGGAATACAGGAAATCGACATATACAGTGATTCTAGACGTACACTGCAAGCTATATGTGCATATTATTTTAGGGGAGATAGGATTGAAAATATAAAAGACCTAACAGAAAGTCATGAGATAGCAGTAAACCTACACTGACTTAAAGCCCACTGTGGGATTAATGCAAATGAGATGGTAGACGCTGCAGCTAAACAAGCGACAACAGTGAATGAAATCTCAGGAAATTATAAATTAACTAAATAACAGATTAAGAATAAAATTAATAATTATTACATAAATATATGGCAAGAAAATTGGGAGAGAAGCAGTTTAGGAAGGAAAATATTTGAGGTATTACCGAACAATTTGAGGTATTCGTCGAAAAGACTGTCGGCAGATTTCCTTGTTAATCAAGCAATAACTGAACATGGCTGTATAGAGAAGTATCAAAACAGATTTTTTGCTAAAACAGATCTTTATCAGTGTGGCAATATACAACACAGTTATTTATAAAGCACTGTATATTCAATTGTAGTAAATTGGCTGAAGCACGAAAACACTTACCTTTGGGCTTTGAATATTGTGCCCCTAGTAAATTATTTACGGATTATTATTGTAGAAGGAATATCAAGAATATTATGCAGGAACTCATGAATATACACTTCCCCCTACAAGGGGAAGTTGGATAGCCCCTCAGATTGAAAAAATAATACATGTAAATGAATTGTAAAAAGAAAAACTTCGGGACCCGGCTAGTCTGGATTGCCGTCTGGATGATTAATTTTATTATTGAAGGGTCGTACAACTTTCGTGAGTGTACGGCGGCAATATTTCTTATATTATGTTTATACCTTTATATTACAAATGCAAATAGTTCCAGAGGGTTATCCATAATTTCCTTTATTTCATTTCAAGTTCATTTCAACATTTCTTTGGTTATTTTACATTGTTTTCATGATTTATATTTACGCTTTTTCTGTTTCTTTAATCAAAGGAATAATCTTGTAATTTAAATAACTTTTGTTTAAATAAAGCGCACTTATTAACTCTTAACTAATAATAACATAATTTCACCAATTAAACTCTCAAAATCTTATATGTTACAATAACGTATCTGGGAAGTACACGCGACCTTTCACGTTGGAATAGAGAGCGCGACTGCTGGAAGGTTAATCTCCTATCTTTGTATTTTATATATTTCTTGTTCTAATAAGTAAACTCTCTAATTATTGCGTTTTCCTTTCGCTTCTATTATGGAGCACACGTGTCAGAAAATTATCTTATGTAGAAATAAACTGTATTCATTCGTAACAGAAAGGCTGTAATGCTATACCTTTGGGTCACAAAGCGAATTAAATATCTTTAATTAGAAATTGGCATTTTCTGTAATGTTGTCATATAAGGTACAGAGATCTGCGGCGAAACACATTTTCTAGCGATAATGGTGAGAAATAAATAAAGCATTATTCAGCACGGATTTGAGACAGTAACAATTTGTGTCCCACGACGACAGTGAACATTGACGGGCCTAGAGGGATAGTGATTACGACTTCGAATATGACAGTTTAGCAAACCCACGCAGAAAAGCACACACGCACTCTATGTGGCAAGAATATGCGGAGTAACTGTGTTTAGAAAGAGGCTGATGGAGTCTAAAAATAGGTATAGTTTCTTAGCATTGTCTCTTCTTCCCAAGCTACAGAACAACAACTGGACAATTACGATGTGTTCGTAGTCTAATAATAGCAATAAGTAAACAGTTTTCCTAAACAAACCTAAAAGAATCCATAAAGAATCTTTGCGTCAGTTGAAGTATTTTAAAACGCATGGCTTTCTTACAACATATAAAGTAGTTACTGGGCATAAATAAATTCAACAAAGATCTAATATCACATTAAGAAGTTGAAATTATGCCCTATTATTTAAAAGCTTAGTTTTAAGAAACTATTCACAAAATGTGTTGTTAAGCATTCTCCTGTAATGTTAAAACTCCGTAGGTAAAATATTTTCATAATTGATTTAAGTCCAATTTTAGCATCCTATTCATATAAAAAAGTTGTTTGATTAGCTCCTTTCCTAGTTTTATACGATCTAGCATTTGACTGAAGTACAAATCAAAACCTGTTAATTTTAACAAATTTTAATTCATAAAATAGTTCAGATAATTTTAAATGAACTTCGACATAAAAAATTAAATTTATTAACAAATTGTTATTTCTTCTAATCTTGAAAATAAATGTAGAAATAGATAAAATAAATTTGTGCAAACACAATTATATTTTTGAAAAATTTATTCATATTATACAGTTCTTCAAGGATGAGGAAGCACAATAATCCTTAAACTTAAAACTTGTCAGTAGGCAATTAAATTGACGCATTTATTAGTATGAAATAACACGAAACACAGGCTAATTGTTGTGTAATGAGAAAACTCCCTTTTGAAAAAAAAATGACATTTTTCCGTAATAATCTTCAAAGCTCAAGATAAATATATTTAATAACTCTATTTCTTTTGAATATTCAAAAGGGACTTCCTACACTGAATCATCGAAAATGTTTCCGTTTCGAAAGTAAGGCTTAAAAACTGAAACTAAGCCTCAGTGAAAAGTGTTTAATTAAATCTGTGTTAAAAGTAATTACAAAAATGGAATAGAGGCGCAATTATCTCTGAACTTAATTAATTATGATCTGGGAGCTGCATTTATTAAATGCAAATAAGCAATGCAGAATTTCACTCAGGGTACTATTTATTTGGAAGCATGTAATACTTTGTAGTAATTGATAGAGAGGAATGCTAGAAATTCGACTTTTGAGAAAATTTATGAATAATGCATCAAACCTTCTCGCCTTCTTTGTCAAACAGAAATTACCTATAGAGATATCATGAGACATTCAGCCATTTAAACACACACAAACAAACACAAACAAACAAACAAACAAACACACATACATATACATAGCAGTAACGTCAGGGAGGCACGGGGGGCACGTATCCTTTCAACTTAACTTGAAATAAATTAAAACGTTAACAGAAATTCAGTTAAAATCGGAGAATTGTAGAAAAATTTTAAGAAAGTTTGTTTTTTCCCACTTTTTCAAACTGTAAAACTGAATGTCCTGATTATATCTTTAGCATTTTTATCATTTTCAAAAACAATGATATAATCCATAGCAAAAATTCAATGCTATGTTTTTTATTCTCATTTTATTTATATTATATTTATTTTTCTCATTGTATAACTTTTGAATACGACTCAAACATCAATTCTATTGTTATTCAATTTTAAAAAAGTCATATATCATATTTTAAGGATCGTCCGGCAGTCAATGCGGTGAGGAGAGCCCTAACTGATTTCAATTCGTGCCCCCCCCCAAAAAAAAAAATAGAAGCACGCTACTCCTATGCCCATATATATATATACAGCATATGATCCAGTTGATATCCAATACACAATTGCTTACCAGTAATATACCTTGGAGTTCAGTCTGAAGGCTGTATTATTTTTTCATAAAGTATTTCTAACGTACTTATCTATAACAAGGACCTTGATGGTAAAACTCGTAAACTTTTTTATATATTTGTATCTACCTAGAAAAATGAATTTCTTGGTTTTGACACTCATAACTTTAGAATAGTCAGTATCATCCAAATATTTCTCCTTTTCCTTCTCTTGACAGCTGAAACAGAACATTGTGTCCTCTGATAGCTCCCAAGTTTCGTTTCAAAAGCGTAAGAATGGAGCGTTGTTGAGGATCCCCAATCTTCGTATAGTTTCTGAGAATCTACCCAATGATTAATTTAAAATGTATTCCCCAAAGCTTCCGAAGGTCATGCGCACTAGATGCTGGAACAGTAGTTTATCCCTCGTACTTTGAGAAGCGATACATTCGAGCAAACGAAATCTATGGTGAGGTGCCTTCTGTCTTCAGCTTTTGATTCGTCCATTTGTTCCGTATGGGGTCACTTGAGGGTGCTCTTGAGATAGACGGTTGATGAAGGGAAGTGAACTCAAGCGTGAAAGACAAGTGAGTTAATGGTTGTTGGACGGCCGAGTACGCAAAATATGAACAATGAATCCTGTGGACCTCGTATTCCTGATTTGCAACATTACTGAAAGATGAATGTTGTATGTATTATGTGTTCCGAATTTGTAGCACTACTGAATAATAAATACTATATATGTCATGTGTTTTGGACTTCTAATATTAAAAAACTGTAGCACACCAAAAAACAGCAAAAGATGTGGAACCGTATACGATTTTAGCACAACCCTTCAGAAATTTAGCTGCAAAAGTCAATTATCTTTTGGTTCATTCTACTTTACACTCAAAAGAAAAGAATTAGCACTCCATATAAAGATGAATTATTCACCCCTTCCTGAATTTTATTCAGGAATTATTCAGAAGTAACTTCCATTTCCCCAGCTAATGCTTTCGTTCAAATTTTTCCCGTGGTGGAACTTCTTAATCCTTTTCCCCCAAAGTATGCAAATGAGCTTTTACTTTGCTAATATATCATTCCTAGAAGTTCCAGACTTACAATCGTTAATTTATTGAGTTTCACTATTATACTGTCTAACATGTATTCTTCACACCGACTTTGAAAGGTTTGTAATAAGCAAATTCTTGGTGTAAAACAACCACATCAGAGGTTCGATAGGAATATTTTATTATAGTCTGGAAAATCATCTTAAATTTTATTGCGGTTTGATCCACAGCTATACTTTGATGAACTTACTTGAGATTCGACTATCGTATGCTTAGATATATTTGACCCTTCACCTTTTTGTACATAACCGAAATTTAGATTCCGAAATAAATCGTTCTCAGTTTTTACTAATTTACTTACACTTTTCAGAAATTTTAGTCATTTCGACTGAATCGACTCTTGAACCAGGCTCATTCGAAATTTATTTGGGCTGAGACGAATCTTTCACTATTTGAATTCCAATTTCAACAAAGCCTTACGGAGAAGAAAAAATGAGGAACTTAATCCCAAGAACTTAGTAAGCACAGTTAAGCATAGCGGTGGAGGTGTCCTTGTGTGGGGGTGCATGTCAGCATCAGGACCAGGTAATTTGATATTTATTGATGGCGTAATGAATCATTCTGTTTATATAAATATTTTAAGAGACAATTTAAAATTATCCGCCCTAAATTTGGGTATTTTAAAAAACTTTTTTTTTATCAAGATAACGGTCCTAAGCACACGCCTCTCAACGTTTGCCTCTGGTGTCTCTATAATTGTCCACAAGTTTTAAAAACGCCACCTCAATCGCCAGATTTAAACCCAATAGAACATATTTGGAGAGAACTGGAGGTTCGAGTACGAAAACACGACATTCACACGAAAAGTGAACTAAAAACAATTATGATGGAAGAATGGATAAACATTGATGCAGAAATTATAAAAGAACTAGTGCAATCTATTCCCAGACGTTTAAAAGATTTTGTGAATGCTAAAGGATATCCTACTAAATATTAATTTAACAAAAAATTACAATATGTACTAATATGTAGAGATTTTTTTACAAGTGTACGATGACTTTTTCGAGATACAGTTTTTGTTACTTTTGAATTATTGGTTTCTTAAAAAAAGTTTTACTGCGTTTTTATAATATTTCATGTAGCTTTGTTAAGAATAGATTATAGATCTTATTATTAAATACCCATTCTGAAATATTCATTTTAATTAATGGATAGACCCCTATATCATTGAAAATCGTAAGTGTACAAACACTTTTGGGGGCCATTGTATATATATATATATATATACCCAACAAACACAGGACTGACGGCAGCTTATCGGGCCAGTGCTGGAGGAGCCGGTTGAACGACAAGTACGGGAGAATTTTGTCGGGGCGCTGGCGGGTTGTTTACGAACCTCCGAAGGGGAAACGCTTTCCGTTTACGTCTTTCAGGTCCTGTTATGGGTTGATATGAATCGCACCGAAACCGTTTTCCCTGTATCGTCCCGGAACTGCACCTCCGATTCGTAACCACAAGTAACAGATATCTGCATCAGAATTATGGATTTGAAAGGGAAGGCGAAGATTAAATTTAACAGACTTTTCAAAAATATTTATTTCATTGTTGTGAAACTTCTTTTACGCGGAAAATTCCCATAATTTTCCTTGTATGTAAAGATTGTATTATGTGAAAGGTATTATGTGAAATTGTATAATTGTATTATGTGAAAATTCACATAATTTTCCTTGTATGTAAAGATTGTATTCTGTGTGTATGTTTTTAACTCCCTAGAAGCTTATAAAAACAGATGAAAATTAGTTTAATTGTTTATTTTTATATATTACTGGAGAAATTAAATATCTACTTAAAAATGGGTCCTTGTTTCACCACTCTTTATTTATAAGAGAGGAAATAGTGATAAAATTTGTATTTTTTAAAATTTCTTTTATAGTATATTAAAATAATAATATATATTTTTGTAGATAAAATATTCAAAATATATTTTTCAGGAAATTTACATATTCTAAGTATTTCTAATTGTTAGATGCCATTATAAAACAACTGATTTTGTAGAATTTTTTCTCGAATTTCATCGTATTAATTTTACAGTAACATATTTTTATAATACACATTTGAATGAAAGAAAAAGAATTTTAAATTTACAGACCTTAGTTCAAATAAACAAATCACACATATTTAGAAAAATATTAATGTAATGTAATGTCAGAGACATAGACAGTAGATGTCATGAGACACCAAAAAATATCAAAAAATAAGACCCTTTATCCTCAGTACGTACATTGAAGAATATATATTACATTTTTTTTTTGTAATTGAATCAGGATACGAGAAATAATATTTACAATAAGAAAAAAAGGCAAAAAAAATAAGAAATGAAAAATAAGACAATTAAGTTTAAAATAATAAGTAAGTTATATTTAATAAATTAAATTGGCAGGTTTGTACATCCGCGAGTACAGAAAACAGAACTGCACTTTGCGGCATCGAACCCAGGACGGAAGCATGGGAAGCAAAAACGGAAGCCACACACCAGCATTGCCTAACATCTTACCAAGTGTGGAACTTTAATAACAGGAAACTGCCTGCCATGGAACAGAAAAATAAATGAAAAATGTTAAACACTATCATTAACCTGTGAACAATTAATGGACTGGGTAAGATTTGAAATATTAAGATCGGAACATAAATTTTTAATTTCAGCTAACACATCGCGGATTTTGATAAATTTATTTAGTGTACATCTAGATTATACATTGTTGTGTTGTAAATTTTGAATAGGTTTGCTAGATGAGAGATTTAAATTATTTTTAAGAGCTTAGCTGTATGAAAGAATATTGAAAGTTTGATTGGTACGAAACTGGTTACCAGTTTTTACAATGACGTAAGCCTAAAATAATTAATTCGCCTTCGACTTCCACAGCCAAATTGCAATCAGCAATCAGCAACAATCTGTGTAGAAGTTCCTGGGAACTGGTTCCCTCTACTTCTAAAAATAGCTTTTATTTTTTCTGGAGCTTGTATTAATTAAATTTGGCTGTGGAGTTGTTAGTGAGTAAAAAATAGTGTATTGTGGAGTGTTGAGTTCTTCGAATTTCTGCGACCAGAGAAAGTTTAGGGATAGGAAAAAAATAAAGTAAAAAATGAAAGCAAAAAGGTGTTAGTAGCAAAAAGGGGAAATTACCAATCTAGAGCAAGAGACGCTCTAGGTCTTTTCCTATTGAAAGGTTTCTTGTAATCATAGTTAGAGAGATCAGTTAATAGAGTGATATTATTAGATTCAATGCTATTGTGGAAGTTAATATTTAAGGAATTAATAAAGCTTAAATATTAACTTCCACAATAGCGTTGAATCTAATAATATCACTCTATTAACTGATCTCTCTAACTATGATTCGGTAATGGCATCTAACTATGATTCTAGTCCTTAAAAAGGATTTTAAGTGGCCGTTCGGTTTTGGGATTTTTTTTCCAAAAAAATTCAATGCGTAAGTAAACTAAGTAATTTTGAAAGGTCCGGTATTAATCCAATTGCAGTAATGTTTTCAGATAAGATTTTGACAAAGTTTCATGAAATTGATTTGGGATATTGAATTTTGACTAGGTTGTACATTTTGTTGAGGGTATCTTTGTACCCTTCCGCCATTAAAAAAAAAAAAACATGGCTCAGGTTTCGTTTCCCGCCTAACAGGAAATTCATCATTAGCAGCGGGAATTTCTTTCCTCCGGATTACGGCAGTTTCCTAGGATAGAAAATTGGTTTGAGAGATTGATTCGATCATTAATGCTAGTTAAGTTAGAGTCGAGAGCAATTCGCTTTAGACCAACACCAATTTAAAAAATCACAGTATGTTCGATTTCGTTCAAAATTACCACATCACATTGCATACCAAGATTATAATATTTTATACATTACATATACAATGTATTTTTCATTTTCATAATAAAACAAAACTTTTGAATGTAGTTGACTTTTTTTATGCGGCCCGCCTGCCTTGAAAAAATTTACCATGTGGCCCCAGATGCTGCAAAAGGTTAAACACCCTGCTTTAAGCTCATCAGCCTGATTCAGAGGTTTAACTTTTTCAGATTTAGGAATATAATCAAAAGTGGGTGTAGAAGAAAATTTAAACGCACACTTACTGTGCATAGGATTAAAAAGTTATTTGAGATTGGGGATGTTAAACGTTATTTTGAAAAAAAGAAAATTCATGTTTTTCAAAAGTCCATAGTAATCACACATGGTTTCCATTACTTATTTCACTGACACATTGAATTGTGTTTTGTTTTGTTTTTTATTATTAAATTTTGGCATTATCTTTTGAGAATGTATTTTCGCTTTTATCAATGCAACTCTTGCAGAAGTGCCACGGACGGGTAAGGGTGACTCGGTAACGAATTTAACAATCCTTTCTACTGCTTGTGTGTGACATGGAAAATTGCTGAAGTCAGTACGTTGACTCCCCTGATCAGATTATTTTGCTTCCTTTAGAAACTGCTTTAGTTTGTAATCAGAAATATGCCTCGTTCTGTTACTTTAACATCTTTACGTACAATCATATCAATATAATCCTTGGCATCAAAGTTTATACGTTGAATTTAAAACTTTCTAATGCCCCCTTCATTTTTCAGTCCTTGCTTTTAGAATCCGGCGTAATCCAAGCTCTCTTACTTGGCTGCGATCAACTGATATCATACATAGGAGGAGATTTTCAGAAGCAGCAAAGTACGAATTTCTTTGAATGACTGGGTCAATTACATTTTTAAGAGTCTGATGGAGGTAACGTGAATAGCTTACAAGTTTCCACAAGTGCTTCGATCCATGGATATAAGATAGTTTCAGCTTTATGTGAAACGAAACATATGCATATACTTACAAAATGTACTCAGTCAGTATTCGGAGATTTTTTTTGCAGTACATTCTGTTCCCACATACAAGTGAAGTATTCGGTTTGCTAATGTAAGCTATCATGAATAACAAAGTTTTCCTGGTTTTCTCATAGACAAATCAGAAGAGCACCTTCCAACAGAGATTGCATTAGACATTTCTAACAAATATTTTGGGTCCACACTTAAATCATCCTTAATTTCTAGTAATGGAATGCCATTTTCAATAGGTGATAATTCCATTACTGGAAGTTCATAGCAGTTTTCTAGTTGTTTACCTATTTCTCCTCCAAATTAGGACGTAGGCGCAGTTCATTTTCATGAAATAGACAAATCAACCACTGCAGTGGCCTTCTTAATTCAATTTTCAAATAAACGAACCACACCATTATTCAATCCAGTGTTCACGGCAGTTCCATCCATTCCAATTACAGTAATGTTTAAATTCTGGTTGTTTCCATTGAAAAATGCTATTATGCTATCTTATATACATTTTCCAGTGCCAGAAATCAGCTTCTGAAAATCTCGTCCTTTGTATGATATCAGATGATCGCAGTCATGTAAGAGAGAGCTTGGATTACCCCGGAATCTAAAAGCAAGGGCTGAAAATGAAGGTGGCATCAAAAAGTTTTTATTTCAACGTATAAACTTTGATGCCAAGGATTATATTGATATGATTGAATGGAATGATGTTAAAGTAACAGGACTTCCTATGAAGAGGCATATTTCTGATGACAAACAGAAAGCAATTCAATGTGTCAGTGAAATAAGCAAAACATACCATATATGATTACTATGGACTTTTGAAAAATATGAATGTTTATTTCAAAATAACACTTTGCCTTTAAAGACATTGCATTAATATTTTTCTAAATAAATGTGATTTGTTTATTTTAACTAAGGTCCGTTAATTAAAAATTGGTTTTTTTTATTCCAATGTGTATTATAAGAATATACTACTGTAAAATTAAGATGATGAAAATTGCGAAATTCTACAAAATCAGTTGTTCTGTAATGACATCTAAAAATTAGAAATACTTAGAAATACCTAAGTTTCCTGTAAAAATATTTTGAATATTTTATTTACAAAAAATATATATTATTAATTTAATATACCATAAAATAAACAGAAAAAAAGAATTTTATCTCTTTTCACAAAAATATCTATTTTGAAGCACCTGAAAAATATTTCAGTAGAGCAATAAAATTTTATATTCAATACCACCTTTGGCCGGGAACTACAATGCACTAGTGTCATCTGATTCGACATTCAGTTGCACGTGATTGAAAAGCCGCCATTAAAGATTGCTTACAAGTTGGCTGGAATTAATCCACAAGCAAGTCTCATTCGTTAGTCTTAAATTATTGCCTTTAGATTTTATTTAACACCCTTACATAGTGAACATTATTCTATTACTGTTATAAGATAGTGTTTTAATCCAAGTTATAATATGAATTGACCGTATTTCAGATCAAATTCTACTGAACTGAGTGTATTGAATTAGCAATACTTATACTTATATTAGCAATACTTATGGCATTTACGAGCACTTTCGTATGTATAAATAAAAACATTTTGTTTCTGAAAAATTTAAGATTCTTGTTTCAGTTAATATTTTAGATGTAGAAAGGAAGTAAATGGTTTGTTCATCATTATAAATTTTCTTTGATAGTTTTCGTCCTGTTCAATGTATTGTATGATAAATCAATAAATATTAGTTTGATATCTAAATTTTAATAATTATTAAATTATTGCACAATATAATTATGATCCATATGATGTAATTTAATGTAATTGACATTTGTTTCTATGATATTTTACTCCAAAATTCATTCATTCACTGAATTAGCTCATAAGCCTATAAACAAACATCCCAACTCAAATGAAGAACTCCCCCTTGTCACACACAAACAGTTGAGAGGATTATTAAATTAAGAGGATGTCAAAAAAAACCAATATTACTTGTGGTTATATTATTTATATTAAAAATTGTTGATATATAATGTATATAACTATTGAATATATTGATATTTTCAATTATTATTGATATATAAATGCAGTATTTCCTAAACTAAGAGAAAAATATTTTTCCACACAATTAGTAGCATGAAAAAAGTTTTAAAATAAATAAGTACAATGAAATTGGTAAAAGAAATAGCAAAAAAGACTTAATATGACAGTAGGATGTTCTTAATCTGTTTATAAAATCCACTACAATTTCTTCCTAACCTAACTTTTTTTTTCATCAGTTTGTATGAACATTAAAATTTTCTTTTCATGAATGCCTACGAAATCCATGAGATAATCAAAACATTTGAACATTTGATGTATTTCATAATACCAGATCTGAAATACTAAAAATTTTTAAAAAAGAGTCAATGGTGCTATAATTTTGACTGCTATCCAAATACATTATTTATGGTTTTTAATGGTAATATAGACAGCATTTTATTATTAACCCAAAAAAAAGGCCTTTCATTATAGTTCTGAATCAATGATATTTTGTAGTATATTATATAGTAAATATTTGAATGCTTAGAATAATTATGTCTATCAAAGTATTCTCTTTAAACATACAGATGTTGTTCCTTTCTCAACCTCCAGTCAACCAGAGCAGAAAATTATAAAAAAAAGAAAGTTAGCATTTTGCATATGTTCAACTTCATGCTATAATTTTTAAAAATTCTAACAGAAGTTTATTGATTTTATACTAATAGATCAGATATCTGATATGCATATTTTTAACTCAACATACTATATAATTCTGATTTATGCTCAATCATGCAGTCTATATGAGTGCATAAAAAAAGCAACTGGAAAAAAAATCATGCACTTATCAGCATACATCTAAATATTAATGTTTATAGTTGATTTTTTATTTTTTAGTATCGCATAATCATATGTACATAAATATATGCAGAAAGTTATTCTATTTTTCATCCCTTAGTTATTAAATTGTTGGTCATTATGCATTTATATACTTTAATTTCTCAGTTTCAACTTTAAAATCTTGTAGAATTTGACAAAGATAGGACAATTTTTGGAACAGCTTGCTTATATGCACACTTTCTCTGTTTTCCACAGAGATGTTCTTAATCTGTTCATAAAAACCACTGCAAATTCTTTCTAACAACATTTTTCTTTAGTCTGTATGAAATATGAAAACTTTCTTTTCATGAATGAATGAAAATCCTTAACACAAATCGAAACATTTCAACATTTGATGTATTTTATAGTACCAGATCTGAAATAATACTGAAATTTTTTCTTAAAAAGAATCAATGGTAGTATAATTTTGACTGCTATCCAAAAATGGACTTCAATATAAAATTTAATAGAAATATTTGAATGCTTAGAATAATTATGTCTATCAAAGTATTCTCTTTAAACATACAGACTTCGTTCCTTTCCCAACCTCCAGTCAACCAGAGCAGAAAATTATAAAAAAAAAGAAAGTTACTATTTTTCTTCAAAAATGAACTAGTTCTTGCGAATCACTGTAAAGAAGCCATACCATAAGAGAGGGAAAAAAACTTTTAAATTACCATATATTAAACCTTTACATAAACATAATATTACTTAACAGACATTCTTAATTACTTACAATTTCTTATATTACATTACATAGAACTTCATCCATAAAACAGCTATACTATTACAATGAAACTTTTTTAAATTTACAACATTATTTATGTTTTTAATATAATATATCCAGCATTGCAAGCATTTTGCCTGTATGTTAACTTGGGCTTTATATTAAGAAAAAAAAATTAGCATATTATGGATATTTATATACACTTCACAATACCAACTAAGAAGGTTCAATTTCATGCTATAATTTTTATAAACTCTAACAGAACTTTATTGATTTTATACTTATAGATCATGCATACTTTTAACGCAACAAACCATATAATTCGGATTTATGCCCCATCATGTAGTATGCATGAGTGCGTAAAAGATGCAAAATGCTCATGCACATATCAGTATAAATGTGAATATTAATGATTATAATTGTTTTTATTTTTTGTTATTGCTTAATCATATATAGATGCAAAAGGTTATTCCATTTTTCATCCCTAAGTTATTAAATTGTTGGTCATTGTGCATTTATATAATTTTATTTCTCAGTTTCAGCTTTAAAATCTTGAAGAACCCAACAAGGATGAGAACTTTTATTTAGATAACATCATGTATGTTAGATTGTTATTAAAACTTTAGGTAAACTTTTGTGTCATCGGTAAAATCTTTATTCATACTGTTCAAAATAAATAAGAACTTAGCCCAAAGTTATATGTAAAGGGGTCATATTCCTCTTTTTTATTTTAGTGATAAGCAAGTTTATAAAGAACTCTACTTTTCAATAGTTCTTGGTTTGATAAATCGTTCAATTTTTATTATCGCATTATAAGAAAATATTGGTTTCTGTTCAGAATTTTGAATGTGGAATCTAGCTTCAGATCGCAGTCGTTTTGGAAGACCAAAGCTGACTTGAATTCATAACTTGTGTAAGTTTGTAACTTTTTTTTTTCTCGACATATACTTTTGTTTTCAGCAGTAGACTCGTGGCCAAAATTACTGTTTTTAATATTTTTTAGATTTATTTTGAACTTTAATTTAAATATTTCTATGAAAAAACTATAAAAATATTTATTAAATAACTAAAAATTTCAAATTATTTTTTTTAACTTATTTGCTAATCTCAACTTTCTCATAAATGTTGGTCTCAATAATTTGTGGATTGAATATTAATTTACTTTATTTATTCTTTTTTAACTGTGAAGCTTGTTGTTAAGGTTTTAGGTGAGTGAGAAAGTGCAGTCCAGGGATTTCAGTTAATATGATGACTCTTGTGAAAGTCTTTTTAACTCTTGCTGAAAAAGAGAGTTTATATTATAAAAGTATAAAATGCCAAGGTTTATTTAGAAAATATAAAATCTGTTCATGGACAAAGTTTGTTTATAAAACTAGATTTTTATTAAAACTTTAGGTAAACTTTTGCATTATGTGTGTGTCATTTGTAAAATCTTCATTAAAAATGTGAGAATTTCCTCAATAACTGATTTATAAGCTATTTGTTTTCAAGACTTTTAGAGAGTATTTAGTTGTCATGTTGTGCAAAATAAATAAGAACTTACTGGTCCAAAGCATAGACGTGCCCCCCCCCCCAACTTAACTTGAAATAAATTAAAATGTTAATAGAAGTTCAGTTAAATCAGAAAATTGTAGAAAACTTTTTAAAAAGTTGGTTTTTTCCCATTTTTTTCAAACTGTGAAACTGAAAATGCGATTATGTCTTTAGCCCTAACATAGTTTTTAACAATGATATGATCCATAACAAAAATTCGATGCTACATTTTTTTTTTCTTCTTTTATTTATATTACATTTATTTTTCTCATTGTATAACTTTTTGAATACTACTCAAACCAATTCTATTGTTACTCAATTTCAAAAAATCATATTTCAAATTTTAATTATCGATCGGTAGTCAATGCGCTGAGAAGGGCCCTAGCTGAATTCAATTTGTATCCGTCCCAAATGTTAGAAGCATGCTACATTTTTTTTCTTCTTTTATTTATATTACATTTATTTTTCTCATTGTATAATTTTTTGAATACTACTCAAACATCAATTCTATTGTTACTCAATTTCAAAAAATCATATTTCAAATTTTAAGGATCGATCGGTAGTCAATGCGCTGAGAAGGGCCCTAGCTGAATTCAAGTTGTATCCGTCCTAAATGTTAGAAGCACGCTACGCCTATGGTCCAAAGTATACATGTAAGGGGGTCATACTACCTTTTTTATTTCACTGATAAGCAAATAGACGAGTGCTCTGCACTAAAACGTTTTACTGATCTTGTTGAGAAGTATTGGAGAGCACGTGCACTGATGGCATAGGTGCTATTTTTGGTAGTGTGTGGCATTTGTAAAATAAATAAATAATGAACTCTGCTTTTCAATGCTTCTTGGTGTCACAAATCACTCTAATTTTTATTATGGCATTAGAAGAAAATATTGGTTTCTTTACAGAATTCTGAAACTGGAATCCATCTTCACCTCATTGTGATTTCCATGAAAAGTAATCCATAACTCACTTGGCAGTGTGCTCGATTCATAATCTGTAAGTTGATTTTAACCTCACTGAACCCATTTTTTTTTATTCTCTAGATATCCTTTTTTTTTCAGCAGTGAAATTGTGAGCAAAATCACAAAGTTGTGAATATATTTTTTTTTAATTTATTTTTTTTTACTTAAATTTGAATTTTTCTATGAAAAACCATAAAAAATATTTTTATTACATAATTCTTAATTAATAAACAACTCAAATTTTCAAATTTCTCTTTGTATATTTTTTACGCTAATCCGAACATTCTCATAAACTTTGTTTGCAGTAATTTGTGGATTGATATTGATTTCCTTTATTCATTATATTTTTAACTGGCAAGCCTGTTATTAAAGTAATAGGTATGTCTGAAAGTGCAGTTCAGGGACTTCAGTTAACCGTGACTCTTGTGAAAGTCTTTTATCATAACTGCTTACCAAAAAAAATTTTATATTTTTATATTATAAAGATGCCAAGGGTTATTTTACTCTTGATAGTTAATGTTAAAATTTTTTTAATTTAATTATCAGAATTTCATGAGAAGTAGTTAGAGGTTCATTCATAATTCCTTACAGAAGTAATAATAATAATAATATTGCTTTTAGATATATTAGATTATTCGTTGATGAGCTAATAGGTAGTTGAATGTCATTTGGAATACTAACTTCTGCCTAGTATTTAATTTTTTTATTATTTCATTGTCAAATTTTGGTGGAGATCTGTCACATAAAATATATTTTTGTGAGCAGCTGTTATTATAAAGTGTAAGGATAAGGGCAGTAAAAAAAATATTCCAAAATATATTATTTAGGTTCAGTTAATTATTAAACAATTGTTGACTATAATAAGGTTATGTTTGCAAGTGTGTAGGTTTTTTTTTATGGTGTAATATTTGGTTTATCTAAGTTAAGTTGAAAAATGATGCAAACATACAAAGATTGACTGGCTGTCAATGTTGAGTGCAGTAGCATAGATTATTATACAAAGTGCAATAAAATACTTTTAACTTTTCAAACCGAACTTCTAACCAGAATTTTAAAAAAAAATTAATAAAACTTTTAAAATTGAAAATATTTTCATGCATATAAAGAATGGAACATAACACCTGTATGGTCAACTAAGTCATGGAAAAAAGATGCAGCTCTAAAAGCAAAAGGCCTGGTTTCTGTATACTTTTATAATAATCATGTTACAACAGTATACAGAAACCAGGCTATTTTGCTTTTAGAACTGAATCCATGAATTTGTTGACTATACGGGTTTTCTATTCCATTGTTAAGATCTGTGAAAATACTCTCATTAGCAAAATATTTTTTTAAAAAACTTAAATTTGGGTTAGAAGCTTGGTTCAAAAAGTCTAAGTGTTTCTTCACGCTTTATAATAGAATCTATGCCATTTCACTCAACATTGACAGCTAGTCAATATTACCCACCTCATTTTTCAAATTAACCTAGACTAATCAAACAATATATTGTTTAGTAATTACTGAATCTAAATAGTATATTTTGAATAATTTTTTACTGTGGTTATCCCTAATAACAGCTGCTCACAAATAAAAAATATTTTATACACAGATCTCCACCATAATTTGACAATTAAGTAACAAAAGATATGCTCTATTAAAATACTATGCAGAAGTTAGTATCCCAAATTACTTTCTACCACAATTTTTGTAAAACCAATTACTGTGAAAGCTACATCATATAATAAATGTTTACTTTATTCATTATTATAGTAATAGATTAGTTAAAGAGTATTCACCCTGTTCACTAAATTTCTGAGTACAGTAAGACATTCAATCCTGTCAATTAAATGATTAGTTATTACAGATATAAATAAAATAGATTAGAATGCCTTGATAGAGTACAATAATTGAAAGCTGACTGAGAGACTTGTTTAGAATGACAACAAAATTTTCTCTTCACTATCGAGAATCACTCTCACATTGAAAGTAAAGAAACACAAGAATGAAGATTGAATACTATATAAAATCTTAAATTTCTAAATCTGACCCAGCATCTGTATTAATGCTCTCTATGGCATGTTGTAATCAAATTTAGAAATTTAAGATTTTGTATTCTAATGTTTTACTTAGCATTCAATCTTTATTCTTGTGTTTCTCTACTTTCAACAGCATTATTGTCAATAGTGAAGAGGAAATTTTGGTGTCATTCTAGATAAGTCTCTGATTCAGCTTTCAATGTTGAGCTGAAATTATGCTCAACATTAAAAACTTATTATTGTACTCTTATCAAGGCAATCTACACTATTTTATTTATATCTATAATAACAAATTAATCGACATGGTTGGATTTTCTACTGTACAGAGAGAAATTTAGTGAAAAGGGGAATACTCTTTAACAAATATTTTATAACTATTTTCTATTAGTATATTTATTTAATCAAGTAAATATTTATTACATGATGTAGTTTTCACAGTATGTAATTGGTTTTACATAAAAAATGTGGTTGGAATTTACTTCTTGGAAGTAGTTATCAATAAAATGACAACAGATTTAAAACTGCACTCATGTATTGGGTGCTGTTTTATATCAAGTTTTTTTAAACCCCTGTCTCAGAATTTATATTTCCTAATTGGAATTATTTAATTCTACTTTATCAACAATGAATTTTTTCAACTACTTTCAACAATCAACTATTTTTACAACAATAAATTACCCTTTAATGTACTAAACTATGCAAAAAATAATTTTCTTATCTGCAGAGCATTTACGAACTCTACATCAAAAAATAATTTAAATAAATTCTTCTTTTGATTCATAAATTATATCAGGGGATGGGAGTCATTTTCCTTTCACATAAATTTATGAACTGATTTTCTTTCTTTTTTCCCCCTAGATGCTGTACAGATGGAACAGAGCTACAGCGAAAGGATCCTGTTTTCTTAAAAAATTGTGTAAATGTGCTATGTACTTTCTAAATAAACTATTTTTACTTTAAACCAGCTCTTTTCTGTATTTAAAAACATGTGTGTCTATAATTATTTCTCAAAATTACAATAGAAGATATTACTATCATAGTACTATTTTTGAGAAATATTACTATCATAGTACTATTTCTCAAAAATAGTACTATCAAGTGTTGGATATTGAAAGTCCAATATAATATAAAAGAAAATATTTTTTAAAAATGACTTATAAGAATTTAATGAATTACTCTTAAATTCACAAAACTATGCAAAAAATAATTTCTTATCTGTAGAGCATTTATTAACTCTACACCAAAAAATAATTTAAATAAATTCTTCTGAGCAAGTTTTCATAAGCTCACAATAATGGGTTTCATCATACACACTACACATTACTCAGGTTTGAAAAATGAATGTATCAAATTTATGTTTATAAATTTATCAAATTATGTTAATAAATTTTATACTGGGGAAGTATAAATTTTGTGGGTTAATTATTAAAGTAGTACTGTTTTACATACTATAATCTCATTCTAAATTTAAAAAAACAAACTGGAACCTTAGATCGAATGGAAAGATGATTTAGCTTTAATGGTTGGTATTAATGTTATCTTAACTTTCAAATTTGGGTAAATGTATCTTAATACAAAATGAGGTTTTGTTCTAACAAGTAAACTTGTGATTCATATGCAAATTTTTAGGTAATAACAAAGATCAGTATTTGGTAATACCTAAAAATACATAAGGCAAAACTGGAAAGAATACTAGAAATATGAAGGCAAAATAATAATAATAATAATAAAAGTGAAAGGGTTGATATCAGAGGTTATTCGTCAATGAAATAAATAATAAAAATAAGCATATAAACGAAAGGGTCCTACGCAAAACTTTGAAAAAATGCAGGCGGTCCGATTCTGGTAGAATGCTGGCATGATGCCCGGACCTACGGGACATTGCTGTTTACGAGATGGGTAGATAACGGTATGTCGACACCAATTATTGCTCCCGTAACCGGCCCGTCAACCTCCGGTTACGCTCCGGCTATCTGTCCGCATCGATGGCTTAATCGCGGCTGCCTAACGGTTCGCAGTCAGATGAACGATGGCTCTATTCGTACCGGAAGCGGCCCAGCAGTCGACGGGGTAGTCGCGGGCGAGAGGACACAGCCGTGACGGAAACGATACTGACCTAATGCGCCGGCCCGGCAGTGGTGAAATCGGCTGGCCGGAACCTTCCGACCCCGGCCCGATGCCTCTGTGTTTGTTGGGTATAAATATATATATATATATATATATATATATATATATATATATATATATATATATATATATATATATATATATATATATATATATATAAAGAAAGGGAGAGAGAGAATAATTTATTTTTACTAATATATGTTAAATATTTCACTGTTCATACGAAGCAATTCCTTTAGAATATTCAGATAGCATGTATAGATAAAGTTAAAATGAAGCTAAGTAGTGCGCATAATTTTAGAACTGAACTTATGATTGTCTTTTAAAACTTAAATTATGAAGTGAAAAATATTAAACTTTACATGATTGCATTATTGAAGTATCTGCATTGATATTTTATGGAGCATCAGAGGATTTATTGCATTCACTTGGTAACTATTTCCACTCGAAGAAAATGAAAATTTGAGTTTTTAAGTTGGAAATTTCTCGCATTTTACGGTTGTTAATTGCGGTTAATGGTGTCCCAATTTCATAAATTAAGATAAAATTTTATGATATACCTTTTGTGCGTAATATTTTGTAACCTCATAATTTTAATTTATATCTGAATCATACTCCGAGTAAATGCAAATTGCTTTGAACTCTGATAGTTAAATTTATAAATGTTTCAGATTTTAAGAATTAAGAATGCTTTTTAGTTTTACTGATACTGTCTTTATTATCCTTGTTTAAATTCCGCACAAGAGAATTAAAATGAAGGTCTTACCATTTTTATTAGCTTCTGAGGATTTTTCAGCCTTGAAGCGATCTAAAAATTTAATGACTTGCATTTCTTTACAAAATTACTTTAAAAGATATCCAATGATTATTACTTGCCTGAAATTAAGAAAACAGAAAACATGTGCAGATATTTATTATTAAAGGGCAGAAACTATGATAAAACAATATATATTTTTGATATACATTAAAAGTAAAAAATAAAATATGTTGTGCTACTAGGAACTTTTAAAATTGTTTAGGTAATAACACGTCTCTAACTACACAACCTCCGGCAGTACTCAATTATTTTATCTTTTGAAAAAGTATGTTTCAGTCCTTTTCGTTTTATTTTACCATTAATTGACTGAATAAATTCTTATATCTTCATGCAAATAGAAAGTAATTCATTTTGAAAAAATATTATTTAGGAAAAGTGTTAGAAAAGACCAAAATATGTATTGAAATTACTTTCTGAGTGTATTAGGAGTATATTAATAAATTCGGGTAGAAAGGTACCACTAACATATATTAATCGTTCATAGATAGAGGTAAAAATGCTACATATTTTATAGTTCTTTTCGTATGAACCGCAGTATATTTTTCTCGTGTCTTCATGATTACTAAGTGCGTAACAAAGGTTATGCATAAAGACTGCTATGTACTAAGAAAAAAATAGTATTTCCCATTTCCTCTTCTTGCAGATTCTTGTGGTGGGAGAAGTGCAGTTGACAGTTCGAGAATTCCCCCCCCCTTAGGATTGACATTTTGAGGGATTGTAATGGTTCTCTCTCTATAGGGGGGGGGTTAAGCGCTGCTCGAAATTTTTTATTTAAAATATATTTTTGTCAACTATTTACAGGTACATAAATGCTGATACTCCAATAAAATTGGTATTGTCAGATGGCCTGAGCTATTCTGCAAAGCGCTACCGGATTCATTTTATAAATTTCATTTTATAAATTTCATTTTATAAATTCCATCCACCGAAGGAATTTATGAGCGGTTAAAACATACTATACCAGATTTTTTCCCGAATAATTTAAATTTTAAAA
The DNA here is from genome assembly GCA_907164885.2 of Dolomedes plantarius. Lineage (NCBI taxonomy): Eukaryota > Metazoa > Arthropoda > Arachnida > Araneae > Dolomedidae > Dolomedes > Dolomedes plantarius. Next base: position 158,868,147 of record OU015491.1, read on the forward strand.
TATTAATTGCATTTTTTTTAAAAATCGAAAAAGGTACACAAATGTAAAATTTCTTTCTGTATGACAGAGTACAATTTTTTAAAAAAATCTTTGATTCCAAGTCGGCAATCCGTGGACAAATTTTTCTTCATAGGTTAACATTGAGGTGAACGAATCGAATGGGGTTAGTACATAGCAGCCTTAATCACAGATCTAATCTATGTTCTCTCTTTCAAACCATAGAAATTTCAAGCTGTTAAATGTTGTCAAAATATTTAATACTTACCTATGCCAACCTCATTGTAATGATCAGTGTGAAAAGAAAACAATGATATCATCAGTAAAGACATTGTACACGAATATATCCACATTTATTGAATAACAGTGTTTAAAAGTTTTAATCCGTTTTTCTTTAACGCTGCATTTTCGTAGAAAAATTCTTCTTGAAGCCCACTATATCATTCGGTCGATAGTTTTCCGAATGAAGGAAATTAAGTAATGGTTCGAGGACTGGAACGAAGCACAAGCAACAGATCAATCAGCTTTAAAAAAGGAATTTATCAGCGATAGAGGGGGTAGAGACTGGGTGTGCTGAAGTGCGAATATGTTCGATGATCAAAGGTCAGTTGAGAAGTGTGACGGACATTACTTCTGGTTTTCAAGTGTAGAGGACGTTAGTCGTTCATGATTTGATGTATTTTGAACATTGCCTTGTCTTGTAATTTCTATCAGTGTTCAGTATTCTCTTTCTTTTCGAATCACCGAGCATGGAACATCCATTTAATGAACGATTTTTTAATGGATAAATATTAACCAGGATAAATGATTTTTTTTTTGAGTCTAGTCATCCTTTTTGTTTCAAGAAGTTTAGTGTTATTATCCTTTAGCGGTAGAGATTATAATTCAGGGAGGGGGGTTAGCTGACACGTGTCTATTAGTAGATAATATAGGTGACATTTACTTGTATACATAAAAATTCGAGTAATGATGTGATACCAAAGACAGCGAGTGCATGGATAAAAAGGTATTTGAAGTATTAAATTGCTATTTATTATCCTTTTGCACGGGTTATCTACAGTATGATACGGAGGATCAGTACACAGAATGCCAGCCTTAAACAAACAAGTGGTGCTTTGAATCTCCATTCTCAGACTTGATTAATTTTAAAGGAATGAAGCAAATAAGAAGAGCATGTGGGATGGGCAAACTTCTTTGATGTCATGTTACATGATGTTGACACTTGTCGATAAGTTAGTTTTCGATACGTATGTAATATAGGGGATATTTATTTACTTTCTTAAGCATTTAAATAATGCCGACAACTGTGAGGTAGCAAATACAGTTATAAAGATAACTTGGAATTTTTGGTTGTTGTTTGTTATATTTTTGTTGGGATTGTCAACATCCTGGCATGGAAGTTAATTTAGACTGTTAGCCAAAAAGACAAATATGGAAATCTTAATTTCCAGCTTCGAACATGACTTTATTTTAGGACCAATAAAGGAATTAGTGCTTCTTGAGATATGGGTCTCTGAAACTGCTTTGTTGACAAATTGCGATTAAGAGAGACTGCTGATACCTGTCGAAAAGTAGTATTTCGATAAGTAGAAATTATGGGTGATGTTTACAAAGTCGTATTAAAATTTCACTTATACTAATAGGTCTGTTGTAGTTTATCCCCTTGACCGACAGTATATAAGATCAGGTCCATAAAGGCTATTGGGTAGAAAGGTGCGGCTGCGGTTTTGAATAGCACCACAAGGGTCGCAGTCCGACTTGGCTAAAGGATCTGTCCCGTAATTTTTAAACCGAGTCAAGTGACGAGACCGGTACACTTGACCCCGCACCTCCAGAGGTAAATTTTGAGAACATTGGAGATCATTGCAACCAGTACAGATTTTTCGTGCACCAGCCGCAATTAGCGTACACGGAAGTGAATTTGTCAGAGACCGGCATCGAACCAGATGTTCAGAACACTGGCTCGCTGCCTTTGCCAACTGGGCCACCACGCTCCATATATATACTGATAGGTAGTGAGTATAACACCGAACGTTAGCAAAACGACTTTCAATTGACACTTTTGTTGCTATATATTTTACTAGGTTGAGTTATGGATGGTGGTTCAGTAATTAGAATATGAGCCTTAAAGCCAAATAAGGAGTTTTTGATCGGACATGACTCATTTTATACATTTAGAAAAAATTATGAGTTACAGCAGCGTTATAGACGGGTCGATTCGAAATCTTACTTTTGCATTGAAGTAGAACAGTTAATACTTTATTTTTCGAATTAAAAGGGAAGTTCAGTTAATACACTTCACGACTGGTTTCAAGATTCTTGTTTTGTTAAGGATTCAAACAGGAAGTAAAAGAAGAGTGGTACAAGTTGTGACAGATTTACAGTTTGTTATATATGATATAAATGATATATTTAATTAATATATGATATGTATTTGTTATATTTTCCTTGATTAAGGGGGAAATATGGCACTAACTCACTGTAATAAAATTGCAGTTATATTTTAACACAAATAAATAGAAGAAGATAATGGGATTCAATCGTTATTTAAAAACATATTCAAATATGTTAAGCTACAAATTTAAGCTCTGACTCTCATGTAAGATCGTACCTATATCAAGCTGCAAAGTGCATCAAAATGTCTTCTCAGCATTACAGAAGGGGTAATATTCATATAATTTGTCACTAGAAACGGAATCAATAAGCATGAATATATTATGTGTAGGCATGATTAAAGCTACCATATATCACACGAAGAACTAAATATAGCTGGAGTCTTTCTCGGGCAGACCAGAATACATTTACTATACATAGCCGTAAATCTGAAATCCGATAATATTTGTTCAGAAATTGTGCATCACTTTAGTGAGCATGCAGTTTTGACAGTGGTTATAAATGCCTCAGGCAAAACACCATAATTTCGATAACGAGAGTTGTAGAAACTTTATAACCTTATAAACGATTTAAATTGCAATATTATTTACGTAAAAAATACTGCTCTTCAGTACATAAATAAGATTTCTGGAATGACACATATTTAAGGATATAATTATCATTTCCGTTAATTTGAAACTATATATCATTTTAGTTACGTGAAGAAAAAAAAACAGTGAATTAGAACACTAAACTTTTTTTTTATTAACTACACAGAGGTGATATTTATACTAGTATTGCGCTAGTTAAAAATCGAATGATGGTACATATAAATTCTATACAAATTTTAATTATTCAAAAAAAGCAGTTTATCACTTGTTCTCCATTTAAATAGTTACTTTACTTTTGTTGAAATACATTTATTTTACGTAAATGACATTAAACAAATCAACCTAAACCAATGTAAAGTTAATACCATATTTTAATCGTATTTCACTTCCAATATATAAGCCAGTGAACAAAGTATTCAATTAAACAGTTATTTTTAATTTGAATACCTATATCTCTTGTGTAAAATTCACGTAAGAAAATTATGCTCAAAAATACCAACAATCTCTATAAAAAAGCACAATATTATAATATTATTTTCTCAACTTTGCATTAGATTTGTAACTCTAACCTGCAATTATTTTCGTGTTCTATTTCTTTTATTTACGAGAGGTTTCTTTAAAAATAACTGAGAGTGGAAGATTTTTTTCCATATTTGAACCTTCATAGATTTAGTTTTCTGTGAAGTAATAATGTAGATTCAGAGAATATAGCCGTATTATTTACCAAAATAATTATTGAATTTTTACGAGCAACCATAGAAGTTCCCTGTATTCCTTTTTTGATTTATACTCGTCTAGGACGTTTATTATTATATTTTAAAGTACTTCATACTCAAGGACTTTTAAGAAAAAGAGAGAACTTGGGAAAATGTAGTTGTCCGTAAATTTTCCATATTGAAGGTCAGAGCCATCGTAAAATATGCGACGCACACAAATGGAAAGTGCTAGATTTGAATATGGCGCTCCTATCAGTTCTCAGAGAGAGAAACTGCAGGAAAATTTTGATGTATGTTATAGGTCAGCTTACAAATTCTTTCTTTTGAAGTTATATGTAAATGTAATGACTCAGCTGATATATTTATTATTTATGGTGTCGCTGGTGTCTACTTTTGGAGGCTTTAAACCTGATATGAAGGCCATTTGAAAGACAATAATTCGATGATTAGAAATGCACATTTATGAGGTCAGGTACATTTTAAAGGCCAAGAGGCCGGACAAACATATCCCTATTTTAAATCATCAGTAGTTCGAAAATAATTTCTTTGGAAATATGAAATTTTAAGGCGGGTTTAACACTCTTTATTCCTTAAAAATATGGGTCCCAGTTTTTCTTAGCTAGAAGAGAAAGTTTTTAATTGTCTAAAACTTCAACCACTGTTTTTCCATTGCTATATCATGACGCATATATCACCAAAACAGTTGGCTATAATATCATGAAAAACTATACACGTACAATATAAACATGTATAATTAAAATGCCCAACTATTAAATAATTCCTATTATAAACATTATAATTACAGAAAAATTTATCAAAATCTTTTTTGAAAAAAAAATAAATAACTTTTTTTTCATAACAAGAACTAAGAATTTTGATTTCAAAGTTGGTCATTTAAAATATATATTATATAACATGATTTTCCAACTAAAATAAATGTGTATATTCGTTAATATACAGATTAATTTCTCCACGCCGTGCTGCAACACTGAAAAAAAATTAAAATTTTAAAAAATTAAATAACTTATCTTTAAGCTAGAAAAAATAGTGAGCTATATTTATAAAGAAGAAAGTGTGTTTAACTCCCAGTAAAATTTTCATATTACTGAATAAATTATTTTCATAACTATTGATGATTGAATTTAGAGCTATGTTTGTCGAGTCTCTTAGCTGACACTTCAAATATATTCTTTCATTGCATAACGTACTTAAGGGACTCATATATACAAGAACTTAAAACTGTTTGCTGTTTTTCTGTACGAGACTTTTGACTGTTTTCGACGACATTCCACTTCACCCTGTAAAAATAAAAACAAATTTAAAATAATAATAATATTTTTTTTGTGGGCATAAATTATAGTAAGTGTATCTTTGATACTTTTTACAACATTTTTTCCAAGTTTCAGTTGTATTTTAATATAGCGTGTCTCAAAGGGTTAACTGTTAAGCTTCAAGTAAAAGATTAAAATAAATTATAAATAAAAGGACAGTCTAAAGACTGCGGAATTTTAAGAAAATACAGAAGTATGTGAAATTACAAATAAACCTCCCCCATTCACTTAGCAATGACTTCACAACCTTTGAGGCATAGTTGAGCGTCCCATTAAATATGCGATTGAAGAATAATATCTTTAAGGTTCTTGTTTTTGTTATTTACTCGTGTCTCATATGGCATATTACACTGTCTGCAAGTTTTCGATGTAGGCAGTGTCACCGCACTGCGATACAACGATGAGGTCATTGAAACCTATATGAGATCGTTCCAAGGTTCTTTTGGTCCGAGCATATATTTTGTAGACGATAATGCGAGGTCATACAAAGCTCGTCTTGTTGACGATTTTCTGGAGGTTGATGATATTTGCCATATGGATTGAAAATTATTTCCGGTAAAAATATTTCCGTACGTAAATCCTATAGAGCATGTTTGGGAGGGATGGGACAGACATTGAACAACATAAAACTCCTCCCCCTACCAGCACCCCTCAGGCGCTATAATTCGATTTTTTAGAAGAATGGCATTCGTTGCCACAAATATTTAACGACATCATCTTTAACACTATGACGGCTCGTTGTGCGGCACGGTATAGCTGTGCACGAAAACCACACCCCTTATTAGACGGACCGTTCTGGCAATATGATGCATCATGGTTTAATCGGTTTCTGTCTATTGTGTCTATTGCTAACAATTTACTATTATTCATCTTGATCTGTTGATTTTTCATTGTATGAGCTAGCTATGAGCCAAATTGCGTTGCTATAAAACAATTATTTCCCTAGATATCACAAATTTTTGTATTTGTAACCTTAATTTTTGACACCAGTGCATCTATATATATATATATATATATATATATATATATATATATATATATATATATAACATACAAAACCCAAAAACCTTAACTAATTTATAAATTCTTTTAAATTCCCTTGGGCGTAACGCGTTGGAATTCATTGCGCGGTTCGGTATCTAGAACAAAGGATCTAGAGTATCTAGATCCTTTGAACAAAGGTATCCCTTGATCCCTTTATCAAAGGATACCTTTGATTAAAGGTATGTATACCCAAAGGTATGTATACCCTTGACAGGTATGATCCCTTGATCAAAGGTATGTATACACATACAAAACCCAAAAACCTCAACTAATTCCTAAATTCTTTTAAATTCCCTTGGGTGTACCGCGTTGGAATTCATTGAGCAGTTCGGTTTCTAAAACAAAGGATCTAGAGTATCTAGATCCTTTGATCAAAGGTATCCCTTGATCCCTTTATCAAAGGATGCCTTTGATCAAATTTATGTATACCCAAAGATATGTATACCCTTGAAAGTTATGATCCCTTGATCAAACGTATGTATACACATACCTTTGATCTAGAGATCAAAGGTATGTGTATATATATATAACATAAAAAACACAAAAACCTTAACTAATTTCTAAATTCTTTTAAATTCCCTTGAGCGTAACGCGTTGGAATTCATTGCACAGTTCGGTTTCTAGAACAAAGGAATTGTAAGTAACCTAAAAACTAAAGGAGGAAATCAACATATCGTCCCTTGAAATCCCTAATCTCTCGTGCGAAACATATATAAGAAAACAGATGACCTCTGTCCCAGATTTCTGGATTTAGCCAATAATTGCAGAGTAATAAGTCTTGTGACAAGGGGCTCATAAAGTCTATAAAAACTCAAACATGCTTCAAAGAGCGAATTTTGGCGTGACTCGGTTGCTTAATAAACACGCTGTAACCTTTAGAGCAGAATGTCAATAAATTTGTATTTGCAGAAGTGAAAAACGATTTGTTATTGGACACTCGACTACGACTAATCTCCTTCTGGGGTATGCCGGTTCCGGTCATCATTCCAACGGTGCCGAGCCGGCATGTTAAATATGTATATATATATATATATATATATATATATATATATATATATATATGTATGTGTGTGTGTGTGTGTGCGTCATGTGTTAAATTACTTAGTGCTTACCAACTATATATGTCTTTTTCTCTTGTTATTTCTCTATATTAAGTTTCAGGAACAAAATTACTGATTATAGTAATCATAAAAACATTATCATTTCAGCTGAGGAAACACTGCTTTCGATCAGAGCTTACATTTTTATCAATATTTCTTTAAGTCAATTTAAAGATAATGTAAACATAATTAACAGTGCCGTTTATTAAGTTTAAAAGTAATCTCAAATTAATAATTGCTAAGATTTATTTCCGTTTTTTTTCCTTAAATTTCACTTCATAAAAAAATTCTGTTTTTTTTCGTTTTAATAATAAAAACAAATGTTAAAAAAGTAGCTATATGATTTTTTTTTCTCTTCGTAGTCTTGCGTATAAGCCATCGCTTCAAATTATTAGCGTATCTATAAAAAGTAATTTAGCCACTCTTATTTTATTCCCATTGTAAATTATACGAGGAAACACAAAGAGAAGTCTTGCGTCTTCTATCTTTAATTACGAAAGTAATTATTGTAGAAGAGATCAAGAAAAGAAGCTAGTAATTATCATTTTAAAATCAGTTTTGCAAAACGATGCGTTTTATCAGCAAGGAATGAATGTATGTTAGAGGGATGAATTCCTTTCAGAAATTTAATTTTGTGCTTAATGAGCACAAGGATGCCAAATTTCCTTTCTATCGTCTTTCATTAGGAAAACTATGTCCGTTCACGTGCTGCTAATATGTAAGGGGAAATGATTGGAATATCTGGTTTTTTTCTTGTTTTTTTCAAAAGACGTTTGTTTTACATCCAAGAATATGTAATACATCTTAATCATCTTTATGTAGTAAAGCATTATCATATTAAAAAATAAAGAAAATTATAGATTTTTAACTTTTGAACCATACAGTAAGTATAAAACAAAATATAAAGTAAACGGTATTAATTGTTCTACGCAAAATTATAAAAATATTGCGATAACATTAATATTACAGTAACAAGTTAATTGATTGACTAATATTACAGTAACAAGATAAGATAATTAATTGAATAATATTACAGTAACAAGATAAGTTAATTGATTGAATATTTTAAATAACTTATAGAGTTTCTAAGCTCACTTCTACCCAGACTTGGGTGTATATAATTTGAAGTGGCACTCTATTTGACTTTTATACAAACACAGTTCATACATGAAACAATGTTTATTGAATTCGTTGCACATATATAATTGGCTTTTACAGCAATAAGCATACGTACTACTTGTACGGAATATATAAATACAGCTTTCAAGAACAATATATTTTCAATACTCACAAACAGTAAGTCAAACCAGCAGTACTGACACGTAAACTTCGGGCCCCCTAAGCACTAGCTCAGGATAGTACTGGAGCTACATACCTCGTAGCTCCCTATCGGTTATCTATGAACCCTAACAACCTTTTTTTATTAATGACGCTGCATGGTATTTATACTAAGCGCGTATGCCGAAATTAGCATATCCCAATCAGCTTCTTTAATTCATTCACTCAAAATTTCGATTCTTGTGAATCGAATCTTGTGTATACCTTACAAACTGTTTGAATTAGCTGGGGTTTTTCATCAAAAAACGTTTGGTGAGCACCAGAGAAAATGCAATATGTTTAAATCTTTATGTAGTAAATCTAATTAAAATAACATATAACTGCAACAACATTGCGATAACAATAATACACTAACAAGACAAGTTAATTCATTGAATAATACTACAGTAACAAAATAAGTTAGTTGGTTGGAAAATTTATAAAATTGATTTATGTATTTGATTTTTGTTTCAAAAGACATTTTTTTACATCAGAAAATACGAGTATGTAAAACCTTTAAATCATCTTTATGTAATAAAGCTTTATAACATTAAAAAATAATTAAGAAAATTATAGATTTTTATAAAAATGAAGCATACGTTAAGTCTTTATATATAAAAGGCAAAGTCTGTGTGTGTGTGACCGAGTTTTTGTCTGCTCGCGGCACGGCGCAAAGACGGCAGGTCGGACAGTCTTGATATTCGACACGAAGATGCCCCCCGAGGTCACATTATACACCTCGAAGCCCTTTTTTCGATTTTTTAATTAGATTTTCCGTAATTAAATATTTAGTCGCGATTTGGAGCTCCCGGACGAGTAAAATCTCCGTAAATCCTAACGTATCCGTCCAAGAATTTTTTTTTTCGGACGAGGCTATACGGGAATGATGACACTATACGGAAATCACAATTAAAATTGTCTGTTTTAATTTATCGATTAATTGTGATTTTTTTTCGATCGCCTGTACGCACCCGTTTTTCGGGAAAAAAACGCGATTTTAGCCGCGACCCTTTTTTCAAATTGTCGAATCGATACGTAAATGTTGTTACATTTTTACGAAATATTTATCTCAGAGACCCTAGACATCACAGTTTCGAAAGCCAGAATCAAAATTAATTTACAAATTGTAGTTATTTTTTAATAATTTATTTTATAATTCGGAAACTCTTGCGAGAAATCTCATTTTGGAGATTTCGTTCTTCATTTCCGGACGAAGGTAAAGCGGGGGAAAATCGGCGTGTCTTTTTCGACGTCAAGCACGTGATGTGTTGGGGCGTTTGTTTTCTATGAGGGATTGGGTGGTTAAAGGAAATCGATTACTATTGCAGTGATAATCGATTAAAAAATCGCATTTAGTAATGCCGTATTTTATTTGGCCAACACTTAGTTAATATCATATAATTTGTGGTTTGTTTGTGGAAAAAATCTATGAAGATTTCAAAGAATTTCAGCACAATAAACATCTTAATACGTTTTTCGTCTCGCTGACTGTTGTGGAAAGTTTTAAGTAATCCTATGTCAAATATTTTGCCTAAATGTGCCAGAAAGGATTAAATTTATATGGATAAAATAATGTATCGTGGTGAGGAAAAGGATGACAGCGACGCCCATTAACAAAGGGTTAAGGCTACTAAAAAATTGGTAATTACATTACCCGAGCAACGCCGGGACGGGTACAGCTAGTATAAAATAAAACATGAAGGAAACGTCATTAATTGCCCAACGCAGAATTATAATAACATTGTAATAGCATTAATATCATAGTAACAAGATATACGCAGTTCTTCTCAAAATCGTATATTTACAAATTAGCTCAAATTCTCAAATTTCTCTATTTCACTAAATTTTTATGCATGATTGATGTGTATTTCATAGATACTGCTAGAACAAGGAGGAATTTCGGTATGAAATATAAATTGAACGTTTTAGATACTTTCTCTAGATGACTAATCAAAGAAAAGATATTGAAAAGGAAAAATATCAAAGCTTCTTTTAATGCCCTGATCCTTTCAATGCCTGTGGGGCACAACCCACAAGTTCGGAATTCAAGCAGTCTCCTAAGAAGTACCATGAATTATTTCCTCAGATATCATCTTGTTTTTTAGCAATTATTTTTATAATGGCTATTTCATTTTGAAGGTTTTGAATTGTTATTGATATATACACTGGATTTTCTACTACCATTTATTACTGTGATTTTTCAATTATGAATTGAAATGGCGTAAAATTCCTTGCGGAGGCAATATTTAAAGTACTGGAAATCTACTATGTTCATTAAAGGTTTATATTATTTTAATATTTTGCACTAGTAGACATTTAATATTTTATTCTGAGTATTCAGCGCCATGGTTCAACTTGGTTCTTTTACTAAGAGGGAAGTATTCTCATTCCTAAGGTTGGGTGTCCCTAAGGTTGGGTATATATACTAATAAGGTACAAATGAATAGCAATATATATAAATGAATTGCAATGAATATATATACCGGGTGCGTCATAAATTCGTGCAAAGTTCAAAAATTAGTAATAAAAGAAGTTATGCTAGTAAAAATTTTCTGTTTGCTCCAATAGGATCAGAGGGACATTGGATTTTTTTCCATGTAAAAAATCAGTTTCCAAAAGTAACCGAAAGAGGGCGCTCATACGTCATACTGAGAAGTTTTAATCAAATCAGGCTATCAATAAATCACCTGGCTGGAAATGGATCCGTCATTCGAAGCCGGAAGCATGCTTTCTTTACGAGATCGAGTGTTGGTGGTTAAACTTTTTTACATGAATGGTGAATCCACAACTATTGCATTGCGAAAGTTTCGCACGGCGATAGGACTGTGGCCCTCGCGATCACCACACTTGACTCCTGCAGATTTTTGGTTGTGGGGATACTTAAAGGCTGTACCGGGACTCTCCAACCACTTTGGTGGATCGGAAATATGCCATTCGACAGACAGTCGCTGTCATCGATGGCGACATGCTACATTCCCTTATAATGAAGTAGTGATGCTCCTCACTTGCCTATTACCTTGTGCTGCTGGTAAAATTGAACATTTGTTACTTTAAAATAAATGCACAGCTTCATGTTATTGTTATCTATTTGATTTTCTGTTTGTGTTTGCTGAATTTGCATAAAACGTCTCAGTATGACGTGTGATCGCCCTCTTTCGGTTACTTTTGGGAATTTTTTTTTTTACATGGAAAAAAAATTCAATGTCCCTCTGATCCCATTGACGAAAACACAAAATTTTTTCCTAGCATTACTTCTTTTATTACGAATTTTTGAACTTTGCACGAATTTATGACGAACCCGGTATATATATATACTAGCTGAAAACCAGCGCTTCGCTACGGAGTACATTCAAATTAAATACAACGGTCAATGTATGCAATTAATGCCAATATATATATATATATATATATATATACTTATAATAAATGCGACGATCAATGTATACAATTGATGTAATATATATATATATATATATATATATATATATATATATATATATATATATATATATATATATATATATATATATATATATATATATTTATAATAAATGCGACGATCAATGTATACAATTGATGTAATATATATATATATATATATATATATATATATATATATATATATATATATATATATATATATATATATATATATATATATTTATAAAAAAATCGTAAGGGATATTTATTTTTTTTGGATAATATCCAATCGTTTGCTGCATTAGAAAGAAAAATAATATCATTTTTGTCTATTTAGTTGTTATGCACCTGACGATACATTTATTTAAAGTACCATAAAAAGAAATCACGTGATCAACATTTAATAAATTAAATTCTAAAAATTAATCTTTAAAAATTCACCAAAATTTAGAAAATTAAGGTAAAGGTTCGAAAAAGATTTCATTTTGAAGGAATTTTTATAATCTTTCTCGTGATATAAATTTTATAACCCTCAGTGTATTATTTTAAATACAAACGTAAAAAAAGTTTAAAAAACAGCTTAAAAATTTAACTTAAAAAAATCTAAGAAGAATTTTGAAAAATCTTTCTTAGTGCACCGCTACACTATTAGAAGAATCGCCATGCAAAATTTCAGCCCTTTAGGTCCAGCGGTTTGGTCTGTGCGTTGTATGTCAGTCAGTCAGTCAGTCAGTGAATGAATGAGTCAGTTACGGAATTGTTATATATATATATATATATATATATATATATATATATATATATATATATATATATATATATATATATATATATATATATATATATATATCACATTAAATAACTTTAAGTATATTAAATTTAATATATATGTCAACGCTAGCACATTTTAATGATTATGTAACATTTTTCGAGTTAAAGCACATTGATTTACCAAGCTTTATCAAATTTTTAGAGCATTCATAAGTATATTGAACCAGATATATGAATCACAGTTTTATGATGTTAATCAAATTGATTACTCCCAATAAACAGGAATAAATATGGACTCCGTAAACATTTCGGGAAAAAGTCCAGCCTATTTATGTGCATATATTTCCTAGCAATCACACTTCTATCCAATTTTTGCTCCCAGCAAACGTCGATTGGTCCTGTGAATACATTGTTCCTAATAAATTCCTTAGGGATGAAAGTATTATTACAACCAAAGTTCAGACAAAATACACATTTTTTACAACTAACCATATAACTGAAAACTTCACGAACTTATTGTTAAACATAATTTTTCACGAACTTCAAGCAATCATGGTACTTTTTAGGATGAATAATGTTAAATATCCTTTACAATTTTAATTCAAAATTTTCAGTGCATTTCCTATAGATCATTTCTTAAAACAACACAGGTTTACAGCTGTTAAACATCAAAACTATATTTTTTATAAGTTTATGAAAAACACATTAATCTAAATCCTTTTTTTACTTAAGAAAAAAGATTTTACTAGTGAATAAGAAGTAGATAATAATTGTTTCCTATTTAACATATAGCCACTTTCTTTATAATATTCAGAAACTGCTTGAAATTCTCTTATTTATTACTAAATGGACATTTGAGTTACATTATCATTTTGGATTCTTAAACAATTATTAAAACCATTTACCTCTAAATCCTTCAGTTTGAAGAGTAATATTCCATACGTTTCACATCTAAAATACTCGTATTTTGCTTATGAAATGTGTGTAGCATAACGTTTTCATTCGATTCAAATTAATTAATCATACTAAATTAACTGAACTAGAATGTTCGAGCCTGGAGGTATATGTCCCACGCGAAAGAGTATATTAATGAATCATCTTTTTTGTACTTTTTTAATAATATGTATCGAATTTCTCAAAAATAGAAAGTGTTTCTGCCGTTTTTGTGAACCTTTTCACCACTGAAAGAAATAAATGTATATATCATACATTAAAACTTTTACAACATTAGTGAAATGTATATGCAATAAAATACCTGAAAAAGTGTTTTATAACATACCTGAAAAGCAGTTTTAAAATGTATGGTTACACATTCAAAAAAAAATACTTGGAATGTTCCTTAATTTTTTTTCTTATTGAATCTAGTTTATTACATAGTAATTTTATGTGGGAGAAGTACATATCATTAATTTAAAAATTATCAAGGAAATTTAGAAAATGCTTGTTAGCTAAAACATGGCATGCAATTCAAGGTTTAAAGGTAACGCTAAATATATAGTATATATGCTTTAAAACGCATGAGCAAAAAATCTGAAATTTAAAAATATTTTACGACACATTCTTAGGAAATAATACCGGGTGCTCCTTGATATTTTTCATATTGGATGTAGATTATTAAATATTAATTTTATGTGTGATAAATACATAAAGTCATTCATTAAAGTATTGATCAAGAATGTTTTCAAAATGCTTGTGAACTAAAATATGGTGTGTAAACCAAGCTTTAAATGTAACGCTGAAAATGTATATGCTATTAATCACCTGAAAAAATCTGAAAGTTCAAAATGTTTGAGGACATATTCTTAAGAAAAATACTTAGGATGTTTCTTTATTTTTTTTCTTGTTGAGTCTAGTTTATTAAATATTAATTTTATGGGTGAGAAGTAAATAAAATCATTGATTAAAATAAATGATCAATAAATTTTACAAAATACTCATGAGCTAAAATATGGTGTGTAAACCAAGATTTAAGGGTAACGCTTATCTCCAAAATTCTACCTCCTGAACGTTATTTCTTCCAAACTATTATTCTCTATTGCTCATGAAAATAAATAAGAGTCCAAATGAAAAGAGAAGTCAACATATGAAAAAGATTAGAACCCAGAAATATATGTTGGAAAATCGATGATGAAATACGGGGAAAAACATAAAAGTAGAAATGTTCTTGAAAATCTAAAAGTCTTTTATCTGTTTCATTGATTTCCTATAGAAGTTGTCAAAAAGTCAGTGACAACATAAGATTCCTCTTTAAATACCACTCATTCCGCAATAACATATAAATAACTGATGTATTAAAGAAATTAAATTGAGATACACGTGTACTTGCTCCAAAAGGTTTCATCTGCGTTCGGCAATAAATATATTTGGTTATTGTTTTTATCATTTTCAAATTATTATATATAAGATGTATGTTAGTTTAGATAAAAATTGCAGCTCCATTAATATATTATTAAAAGCATTTGATTTAAATAATATAATAATGGAGCCTTTTATCAAAGGCATTTGCTTTAAATACAGTTTTATTGTACAGAAACGATTTAGGTATTTAGATCTATGATAATGTTTACATGATAGATATGTAAGATATACAGGTCGTTGTAAATGTTTGCCCTCATAACAGTTTTTGAAATTGTAGTTTTATTTATTAAGGACTCAGATCTTTCAGATTATTCAGATAAGTGCTGTATTTAAATTCCAAGAAAGTGATTTTGATAATTACTAATCACATGTCATTTTTAAAAGTGATTTTTTTAAAGTGTGTCGTTATTACAGCTCTTGGAGTTTAATTACTGTGTTTACACAGGCAAAAATAGAGACGTAGAGTACTATTGAGGCTTAAGATATGTTGCTATTTTAAAGATAAGCGACACCTGGGTCAAATTTGATTCCTTTAATCATCTTAAATCATTGAAAGATTTTATTTTCTGAAAACTATAACGATTTTTTTTGCCATAGATTGTTTTTTTCACTTTAATGTTCAAGTTTCTAAAATTGACTAATTCCAATAGTTAAATTTCAATTTATATTATTTTTATTAATATCATTAAATACACAGAGTAACAGATAAATAAGTTGTTAAGTGCTTTGGAAGTTAGATTTATTCTAGGGTGTAACTGAAACACTAAATTCGTAATTAACATTGATTAAGCCCTTTTGGATATAGTGCTCAAGAAATGTGACTTAACAACCCTAAATCCTGTACAAATGTCCTGACGTTTGACTTTTGTTTGGAGTTCATCTCAATGATCCCTTGATTTTGGAGTATAATATCCCTCTGCAGCAATTACGTATTGAACATGGCTTCATTGAAAAACTTGCAAAGGCTTCGAATCAAGTTCTTCAAACGAATTTCCTGGACTAAGAAAAAAATAATTGAAACCTATTTTTTCTTTACTATGACTGTAGAAGACACTTTTAAAAACCTTATTTAATCAAAAAATTGTTTTATTTTTGAAAAATGTATTAACTCTCATGAATATTTGCTCTTGTTCCTACAGTATGTATGGAAGCACATTGGCGTCTTTGCACTATCGCTTGTATTCATTGTTCCCCTCTACTTTCGCGCAATATGCAGTGAACACCCGGGGAAAAGTGTCTCATAGTATCCCTTAGTTTTTATTTTCCGATTTCTAATTATTATAAAAATATATATTGCCACATTTCACTGAAGCAACAGTGGCTCAGCGGTATCGCTCCCGACGTCTAATCCGAAGGTCCCGAGTTTGAAAGCGGCCACCTTCGGATGCAAGAACATCGTTTTTTTTTAATTTGCTCTGCATTTGCTTAATGCAAATTTATCTATTATTTATTTCGGTTCCGGTTCCAGTGGTTTCTGGAATAATCCTCACACTTCCGGTGGGAATGTCGGGAACGTTCCGGAGGTGTATTTAAGGGGATGTTCCCCGCAATCTGGTCAATAAAATGTGTTCTGATCTACGCTTCGTGTCATATCCGTATTCCCAGAAATCATCGTGACAATATTTTGCTTTTACTCGAAGCATTATCTCTGAAGATATTAACAGACCGTTGACCAGTACCGAGCAAACTAATGTTTTTACGCGCAAATGTTGAAGACAATTTGGGATCAGGAAAGACATATTGGAAAAATTCTTGATCAATTGAACATTGCTTTACTTGAAAACAAACTTATTAGGACCTGAATGTGGTTAAGTTAAATCCACCTATCTTAATATTTAAACTCTGAATCTCAAACCCCCAATATAGATAAAGCAGATTTCAGAAAGGAATTTCCGGTATCAAAGGCCTAGCCAGAACACAGCTTTGGATTAACATATCGCGAAGTATTCAGTGACATACAGAATTCACGACTAGAATAGTAGGGAATACTATTTTGGCTTTCTCCAACACGTCACCAAATGGTGGCATGAATGGATGAATAGCTTGAACGTCTTCAAAGTCAGAATCTGCGGGCTCACAATCCAGGGTAATTATCAGAGGCTATTCGGGCTTAAACTGTAGGTCACGATCTTTTAAGCTTTATGTGAACAAAAAATGACGAGGCTCTCCAAAAGATTCCAATATATCTTATAGTCTGTGAGAAAGCAACAAGACCACATATTGCTGATCGCACTTCAGCAGCCCTACAATAAAAGGGATAAATTACAGTTTTGAGTGTTTCAAGTGTTATTATAAACATGCAACTAGCTAAAACAAAATAAACTGAATAAATTTGTTTGAAAATTATACACACTATAATTTTCAATGCGGTAAATGCAACAAATATTTCATAGCAAACTGGAAATTAGGATTTTTTAATGTTATACAGTCTTTTAAACTTGTTTCATTAGTCTGCGCAATGAGAGAGAAAAAATTAGAAAATTGTCTAACGAAAGGGCCAGCTCCTTCGAGGAAAACCAGGAATAAAGACTAACAATCCCGAAGGGATGGTTTTTCAATGAAAGAAGATAATTTGAAGATGGTTTTTTGATATGTAGACTGATGAGACTGGAATTCTCATTAGAGGAAAAGATCTTTTTCTATATACGTAATGTATTTAAGGTGCATTTGAGATAACTCGATAAGTGAAACTAGTCCCAAAAAAAATTCAATCTGCTTTAGTGTTAACTTTTTTTGCCACTTCACAAGAAAAACAGGTAGATCGGTGTATCGATAATCTATTAGGATAAAAATATTATACGGCGGATCAATATCTATTCTATTGTTCTGAATTATTATAAAATTTAATATTTTCTGTAATGTTGGTATAGATATTAAGAATTTATAATTTTTTTACAATGCAGATTTTCTTTTCTTTCTGATCTCATGTAGTACATAAATGTCGAATAAAATAAGTTTTATTTCTTCTCATTTTAAATGTATGAATACCAACTTAATTTTGTTCCAAGAAATTAATTAGCAATAGTATTATATGTAAATTAAAATATGAATCTAATTTACCGTCATTATGAAAGTGATAAACTGAAAATGTTTCGTCTAAAAATTTAAGACCAAAAATACTATAAACATAAGTAACGTTATTTAGCTCATGTACTTAAATAACAGGTTCAGAAACAGAAATAAAAAGATGAATTATCAATTTAGTTATGTAATTTCTTACGTTTTTGACAAAGTACGTAATTTCTTACGTACTTTGTCAAACTAAATTTATATTTGCGTATTTTGCTTTTAAAAGTTCATTATTTTAACTACAAATAACTAAATTCGCATCCATATATTCCTTTCAATCTTAAGAAAGTCATCAAATTGATAATCAACTCGACAGTGCTTGTTTATATGTGGTTCAACCAAGCGAAAATTATTTGCTTTGTTATAATACAATATTGTTTTCTCTGAAAATAGCTGTTCTAATAAATTAGGATCGGAAATTTTTCAGTGTTTTATCCATAATAATTTAAATGACGTAATTCACCCCTAATACTCCATGAAGTAACCTTACTGATGGAATTCGAGTCAAATCCTTTTTTGTTATACTTGCAAGAGATGGGAATTTTTAAAATTATTTCAAGTTTACTTTTCGACAGCCATCCAGGGGAAAAAAAAGACATTTTTTGTAGTCTTACAATATCATAAGAAGTAGGGTTTTAAAAGAATCGATTTCATTTAATTTATTCATTAAAATGCATTTTGTAAAAATTCTTTTCACGATGAGAGGTTAGAAAATTTTAATATACATATAATTACTCATAATCATATAAATTATTAATATCAGAATGATTATAGTATTAATCTTAAATTTAAATTAATGGAAATCTCTGTGAGTAAAAATATAACTTAGATGTGTATTGTTTATATTACGCGTTTATTAAAGGAGCTATTGTTGATTCATTTACATTTATTTACGTGTGTTCTACAAAAATAGATGCTAATATAAAGGATTTGAATTATAATGTAATTATAAAGGTGCATTGGGAACAGTGTAGTTGGACTTATATATTAATTCTTTTGTATGCAAAAAGGCTAGTAGATTAGCCTCACTGCTTAAATAAGTTAATACATTAATGCCAATTGGAATATTTCTATGTGCAATAAAGAGACAAGTTCATGCAAAAACGTCCATTTAGTATATAGTAATTACATCAATGCCTCGATAGCACTGTATGTTGTTTTATAGCCATTAAAATTTATAATAATATATGCCAGTTTGGAAAGTTAAAACATTGGAATGACGACAAACAGCAGGAAGATTTTTGAAAATATATACAATATCTATATAGAAATAAATAAATAAATAAATATATATATATATATATATATATATATATATATATATATATTTATTTATTTATTTATTTATTTATTTATGGGGTGGTGAAAGGGAAAGTGGTGTAAGTCACATTTTCAACTTTTTTTTATTTGAGGGCAAAAATGTAATCTCCATGTTCAAGTTATAGTGGAATTGCAAATTATTATTATTTACAATATTATAATAATTATTATGAATTATAATTTCTTCCATTGATAGAGGATTTTTTGTAGTTTTTGCAGTAAAATGCTTTGGACTTACACCACTTGACTTTTTGACTTACACCACTTGCCTACATATACCACCCACACATATTACTGATTTATGCCTTTCACAGCCTCATATATCGCACAAGAGAAGTGACACAACTCAAAAGGTCAGCATTTGAGAAAATTTAACTGAAAGAATACTATACAGCTTGAACTAGAATTATAATAAAACTGATAAAACTGCCTCAGGTGAACAAATTTCGAGATAGAGATGTGTCGCTTTTCGTTCAAGACGGGGCACTTCATACATATTTTCCAATGACATAACCTCAAAATTGCCACTCGGCAGAACTCTCGATGTCCAGGGTGTCGCATTATGCTTCTGGAATTGTCAAGTCCGTAGTAATGCACAATGGACAAGAATGGGTGTAGATGATAGGACAGGATTCTTATGTACCCGTAACCTGTCAGAGTCGTCTCTAGCCGAATCAGGGGTCCAACATCACGCCAACTGCACACGCCCCATACCATCACAGTTGCTCCAACAGCTTGAACATTTCCCAGTTCACATAAACGGTCCATGGATTCATGAGCTTGCCTCCATAACCGTACACATCCATCCGACCGGTACAATTGGAAATGACACTCGTTAGACCAGGCAAATGAATAAATATATCAAATGGATAAATATATTGCAGAGCTGCGAATTTCAAATAAAAATCTATTTAGATTTTGTGTTAATCCGGGATTATATTTTCTTTTTTTTCTCTTATCTCATAAAATAATAACATTAATATATTTTGCACATTTTACATACATTTTGATATTTTAACTGGTATAAATGACTAAATTTTAAATACTGAAAAAAATTATAAAATAGATTTATCTACCCTCATATTTTTATCTAAGAGGAATGGGAACATGAATACATTTTACTCTAAAAATAATGAGATTCCATAGTTAAATACAGACTTTTTTTAATATAATTATCTTCTGATATTTTGGAAATATGAATTATTAAAAGCTGTAATCTTTATTTTTTTAAACAAAGAGTTATTTAAAAACTAAGAAAGTTATAGGATTTCATGCTGAAATTTGAAAATAAATTATGCATATAAAAATATATTTTCACGATTAAATATCAATAATATAATACTGCCTATGATACTATTTTAAGATTTAAATTTTAGTTCCCGATTTACGCAAGCACTGAGTTTTTTATGATATTTTTTTTCTATTGAATAATATCATTGTAAAATATCGTAAGAAATATGATTCGAAAGTTAACATTACATATTACTTTAGCATTACAAGGGTCAGAGTGTATTTTTCTTTTTAATAATGTTTCATGTATTATGTGTAGCGTTGTTTAAAGTTAGAAGTTTTAAGAGAATTGTCAGAAGCACGTGCTCTTGATAAATTGTTGTAGTATATCTTTCTGTGTCAAATGTAGAGTTGAAATACGGATTTACCTTGAAAGAACAAAATTTTAGAGTTGTGTTGTTCTTTCCACTGAATACAGTTTATTGATTGAATCATGAAACCTTCTTGTTAGATCATATCACAGTAAAGTTTGATAATAAACCCTGCTTATGTTTGTGAATACAATTCTTTCTATTTCTACCTCTATAGGAAAATAAAAAACTTTTAAAAAATCTATGGAGAAGAAATATAAGTTCCTATAACTATGGTAAAAATTTTAGCCATTTAACTTGCTCCAATAATTTTTGCTGTACAATTAATGTGTTTTAATGAAATAACCATTTATTTCGCTTTGTAAAATTAGTTTCTTTATTAAAATGGTTTGGTAGCAGGTGATGAAAAGGAATATGAGGAAATGTCTTTTACTAGACATTCCTCTTGTATGTATTTAAAAGAACAATTCTAGATACTTCTTTTTAATCATAAGACCAAAACTAAAATGCACTTAGTGCAAAAATGCCACAATAGTTAATATTCAAAATACGAATTTCTTTCCCTTTTAATCCAGACTTCGCTAAAATTCCTAATTTTTGATGCGCTTTCGATACGTAGAAATCGTTATTTAATGGTCACATATTAGTTATAATACAGTACACTTGATATTATTAGAAACATACTAAATTGGAAATCGTTAAAATCGAGCCGCGGGACATCAAGTTCAAAAGACTTTTTACTGTAGTATTCCGTAGATCATTTATTTGGTAAAAGTTAATTTAAAATTTAGAGGGACCATTTCGAAACATTTTAATAACCTGTGCAGGTCTAATTTTTCTATTTCCTGTTTAACAAAAATATGGACATATGATGTTTACTTAGTGTTAAAAAAAGAAATATATATATATATATATATATATATATATATATATATATATATATATATATATATATATATATATATATATATATATATATACTAGATGAATACCCGTGCTTCGCTACGGAGTACATTAAAATTGCATACATACAACGGTCAATGTATGCAATTAATGGGAAAAAAATTATAAAAAATCGTAACAGATATTTTAATACACAAAATAATGTAGAAAAAATATTAAAATTAAATCTAATAGAACATACAAAAGAATATAATACAGTTAATATAGCACAATTTGAGGAACATTTCTTTTACTATATTTTAATATTTTTACCTGAAGTTTACCTGAAAACTGAGATTAAAATCAAAAGGTCAAAATTATAGAAAAGTAAACAAAGTATAAATAAAATCTAAACACAACTTAAATCAGAACTATAAATGAAAGACCCTGAAATAAAACAGATTAAAATCAAGAGTGAAAAATTACAGAAAATGAATTGAAAAGCATGTTTTGAAATTATAGAAATACAAAAACAAAATAAATGACTGAAAAAGTTTGCCTTAAAGTTGAGATTAAAATGAAAATTGCAAAATTAAAGAAATGGAAACACTGTATAGCCAAAGATGACAAAACTGCAAACGTGGCCACTCTCTGTTATTTTATGACGCTACTTTAGTCAGTTGCCACAAAAGCCACAGTCAGCGGCCACGTTTTGCAGAAGCCTCCTCTACCTGATTTCTTCATGTCATAAAAGCTGAAAAAAATGTCAAATTGTTGAATGTTTGTTAACAAAAATCAATTTAAAAATTAATCACAGTACAAATAACATAGAAAAAAAGCATGTGAAATGTTATACACATCTCAGAATTTAGGAAGAATCTGCCTTTTACTACCAAAAGCTGAAAAGTAAAAATTTCAATTTTGTTAACCAAAATAAATTTATAAATTAAACACAGTATAATAAAAAACCAAACAAAGTATTGTTTGAATTGAATTTAAATAAAATTTAAATAATTCAACAAAAAAATAAAGTATTACAAGCATGTTTTGAAATTATAGAAATACAAAAACAAAATAAATGACTGAAAAAGTTTGCCTTAAAACTGAGATTAAAATGAAAAGAGCAAAATTAAAGAAAAGGAAACACAGTATAGCCAAAGATGACAAAACTGCAAACGTGGCCACTAACTGGCGTTTTATGACGGTACTGTTGTTTTCCTTACCCCGCTAGGCGTACAGCAAAGGCGCCTTATCCTCCTTTCGCAATATTTCCAAGGCGAGGATTCCCCAGTAGGGATATGTTTCCTTAATCCTTAATCATTTAATCATTTATGTTATATATCCTTAATCATTTATGAGTTGTAAATAATGTAAAAAGCAATCAATTTTTATAATAGCAATCATTTTTCAAATAATAAAAAAAATTAGTCCTGGCAAAAAAACATTAACATTATCTCCATTAATTTGAACAGAAAAAATATATTCAGACAGTGGGAAAAAAATGTAATCATACAAATAGAAATTAAACATTATTATACACTACAGGCCTAAATACACTAACAAAAGTTGAAAGCTTTTGTAAATCTACATTTAAACCATTTATGAGGTGAAAATAATGTAAAAAGCAATCAATTTTTATAATATCTGAATCATTTTTTACGTAAACAAAAAATTACTCTCTGCAAAAAACATTAACATTATCTCCATTAATTTGACTTTATAATAAATTGAATTTATAATAAACCACTAAAAGTCGAAAAGGAAAAATGTCAAATTGTCTTTAGGAAAGTAAAGACTTTTGAAAAGTAAAGCTGGAAGGTAAAAATGTCACTTTGTCGAATGTTTGTTAAACAAAATCAATTTAAAAACTCAACACAGTATGAATAAGATTGAAATTGTCGAATGCTTGTTAACCAAAATCAATTTAAAAACAAAACACAGTATAAATAAGATTGAAATTGTCAAATGCTTGTTAACCAAAATCAATTAAAAAGATAAACACAGTATAAATAACATTTTAAAAAAACCATGTGAAATGTTATACACATCTCAGAATTTTAGTAGATTCAGCCGTTCATCATTCTTCTACTACTAAATGTTAAAGTAAAAATGTCAAATTGTCTAATGTTTGTTAACAAAAATCAATTAAAAAAACTAAACATAGTATAAAAGAAATAGAATTAATAACAGTATAAATATCATAAAATAAATAAACGGCATTGCTCCTCTTATTTGTGTCTTTCAAAACGCTGATATAAATTAAATTAACGCTTCTTGATCTCTGGCTTGTCCATTCATGTTGTTGGCTTGAATGCTATATTAAAGTCTCTATAGCGTTGATAAATTCACTTGAGTCTTCTTTCACTTTTCTTTCTTGAAATATCAGTTTAGAGAGCCTCAGGATATACTATATTTTTTGTTCTTCCATTTGGAGCTAGGATGTAGAGATTTTCGGCTTTTTCAACTCTAGAACAACCCACATAAAGTTGACCATGGGAGAAACAGGGTTTGAGAAGATAGAGTCCAACTACCTTTAGCGATTGCCCTTGTGCCTTGTTAATGCTCATGGCGAAACTTAAACGGACAGGGAACTGAAGTCTTTTAAATTGAAATGATACAGTTGGTTCTTTGTTTAACGACTTTCGAGGGACCGTAAAAAATCGTCCTTAAGTAGAGATCGTCGTTAAACAGAATTTGTGAAAAAATAACATTTCCCTTCACACTTTACAGGCTTAGGACTGTCAATATATTTCTTAATATATCGGCGTGTTTAAAAATGTTATTTTTATTATCATCATGATTTTATTCACAAAAAGTTATTTTAAATTACATTGAAAAAAAAAGAGTACAAACAATACAATAAATTATTTTTTAAAAAATTCAAAAAGTGTTGATTGCTTCATTCGCCTTGTTTTCGTTATTCTCTTTTCCAGATTTTCTAAAATGTTAAATGAGTCACCTTCCATTTTCGATGTAATATAGCGTCGGAGAACATCTAGAGCAGAAATTGCATCTCTGTAAGACGGTGGCAGTGTCTCGTTTTCCGTGTGTTCAACTTCACCTTCTTCGTCTGACACTGTGTTTTCGTTCACAATATCTTCATAAATTTGTTCTACATTTATGAAATCTGTTGTTAAAACATATTTATCACAATTGCAAAAATCTTGAATTGAAACATCCTCATCTTCAACAAGACTTCTCCATTCTTCAGGGGCATCATCTTCGTTGATTTCTACATCCGTACATTGTAGTTCCACTACAAGTTCTTTGTGAATTCCAGCAACGCGAAAGCAGTTTTTTATAGTGGATGAAGAAACTTCTTTCCATGCTGATGTTATCATGTGTATTGCTTCCAAGATTGTAAATTTTCTAATTTTTATACTGTCAGCCGAATTGATTATTAATTCCCTAATTAAAGACTTTCTGTAATATGCTTTCACACTGCGAATGATAACCAGGTCTAATGGCTGCAACTTGCTAGTGCAATTAGCTGGTAAAAAATGGATTTTCAAATTTGTAAGTCCAGGGATATTTGGAGTATGTGCAGTGCATCGGTCGATTAAAAGTAAAACTTTTCTCTTTTCTCGATGCATTTTTGCATCAAATTTTCTAATCCAGTCAAAAAAATTTTGTGTTGTCATCCCCGCTTTATTGTTAATACGGTACTTACAAGGGTTCCTGGTAATATTCTTAAAACACCTTGGTTGCTTTGATTTGCCTATAACTAGTGGTGGAAATTTCTCAGATCCATCCGAATTAGTGCACAGTAAAACAGTCAATCTTTCTTTACTGTGTTTTCCACCAAAATACTTTTCGCCCATATACATTAAGGTTTTATTAGGCACCATATTGTAGAATAGGTCCGTCTCATCTGAATTGAATATGTTCTTCTCATCATATCCATCTAATATCCCCTTCAGCACTATTTTCCATTCATCCACTATTTTTTCATCTACGGAGCCACTTTCGCCAGATATGCTTTTAAATACAAGCCCGTATCTTTCTTTGAACTTTGTTAGCCAACCAGCCGAAGCCTGAAAATTTTGCAATCCAAACTTTTCTGCCAGAATAATAGCATTTTCTTTAAATATCACTCCGGAAATTGGAATGTTAGATGCTCTTGCTTGATGAAACCATTGCAGGACTGCCTTCTCAAACTCTTCTGAACGGCCACATTGAATTTTATGCCGTTTGGATTTGGATCCCAAACCAAATTTTTGTGCTGCTTCGAGAAATTTTCTCTTTGCTTGCTAAAATACCTTTGAGAGTAGACTCGGGTAGCTGAAATTGTCTTGCGAATTGGACTTTTGTTATTCCAACACTTTCTTCCCTGTTTTCAATAATTTTCACATTTTCGTGTAGCGTAAGATGCTTTCGCTTTGATGCCATTTTGCTCTGCTCACCTCGTATTTGTACTGGAATGAGCTCCTACACACAACCATGATTTCTCTAAACATGAATACGTGCTTCCCAGAAGGAGTGAGAGAGGGGTGCTTTTGGACAGTTCGTAAATCACATGACAACATGGTAGGTACAATAGAGTGATTCCACACCCGCACTAAGAAATTCAATCCACCAGGGAAGAATGTTCGATCTTCCGAAAAACAGTAATCCCCTCCCCCTTCCACTGCAACAAGTCTATGATTGCAACAAACATAAAGGAAATTCCGGGTCTGTTATTGAAGCCAAATTCTCCCACAGAAAGTAACCCTCCTCTCGATAAAATATCGAAGAAAAAGTTTATCATGTAAGAAAAGATCGTCGTTAAATAGAAACAAAATCGTCTTAAAATAGAATTTTTTTACGTCGGAGGGACCGGGACCGGGAAATATCGTCTTTAAATAGAGATCGTCATTAAGTAGAGCGTCGTTAAACAGAGAACCAACTGTATATCGGAAGGGATGATTGGTATCCTGGGAATAAATACGACTTCGCCTGCAGACTGTCCTGTCATAATGGTGGCTTCAATCCCATTCGGCATCAGATTCTTTACAGCAAGGCTTGCTCCATTGCAGAGTGAAGGAGGATGCAGACTTCTCAGCAGCATAATTGGTGCACCAATCTTCAGCTCTAATGTGTGAGAGGGTATTCCAGATGGCTCCAACGTATTTAAAAATTATGTGGTGCAGTGTACCGCTTCTTCTGTATCACAGGTGGTGTCAATCAATTTGTAAACTTGAGCTTTACCTGGCAATTCTCGTAAAAGCTGCTTATTGATGACGTTGACATCTTCGTTTCTTGGGGCTAGGATTGCTCTTTCACACAGCCATGTGTGATCAGTGAAGTGCTGGGCCACATTTGGAAACACCGCCTCTTTCAGCTGTTGTTCAGTTGTCACAATCATTCCAATCGTTCCCATGGCTATACATCCTGTATTATCAGCAGTAATGGCTCCATTTCCAAGTTGTAGAAGGTTATCTGCAAATTGCTGGGCTGAGGGATCACCATTGACATGAACTCGCATGTTTGTTGAAAGACCAAGTCTTTCGATGTCATTCCACACGTAAGACGATTATAAGCAGGCCTGCATTTCATCCGCCCTGGTTCGACGTGGAATAACCGGAAGTGTCTGTCGAAAGTTGCAGCCAACACCATAGTTACGCCTCCCATTCTGTAATTGTTACCACTTATGTCCTTCAATGTGACATCGAGTGCTTCGAATGCGGCTTTATGGGACATGGTGCATTCATCCTAGACAATTAACTTGCAATACTTCAGAACCCTTGCCTTTCCTGAATTTTTTGAAATGTTACACGTAGGAGTCTCTGTGTTTGCCAGATTTAAGGGTAACTTCAAAGCCGAGTGAGCTGTCCTCCCTCCTGTCAATAGTGTTGCAGAAATGCCAGAAGAAGCAACAGCCAGGGCAATCTCGTTTATGTGTAGCACTTTAGCCAAAAGAAGATTGATTAGAATAGCCTTCCCTGTACCGCCCGGAGCATCCAAAAAGAATATGCCACCGAGACCATTGAAAACTGCTGTTGTGATCCTGTCAAATGCTTCCTTTTGATCTGGGACCATTTTCGGCTTATTTTCCTCTATGTATGTTGCGAGTACATTCGTATCATAATTTCGTTCCATACCATCTTCACTCGGCAGGACTGAATCAAGCTTTTGATTTTGTTGTGTAAGTCCAAAGCTTTTGAGGTCCTATCCACCCATCAATATAATCTTGTCCTCAATGTCGATTAGCGCTCTGTTGAAGATGTCGTCACTGTAGTCCAGATCCATATTCTGCTTCTGCATGCGTGCTTGGTGCAGCATGTCTTCGGACAGATTCTCCTTATGATTCATCCATAACTGATTGGGAGATGACATGGAGCATGTATGTAGCATTACAGCAAACAGATTCCGTAAAACCTTTGGTCATCGAGATGCAGCCGATTCTTCGAGTGCATTGTTCCAGTGGTCATAGTTCTCCAAAAGGCCTCTAAGCTAGCAGGCCTTTTTGTAAGTTTCACAGAGCCGTCCCTGAAATGTTTTCAAACTTTCAAATGATTTTGGGCCTGGCACTTCATGCAGCAGGAGGCTCAGGTGAAAGCACTCTGAATTGTTCGGATGGACGGTGTACACCCGGCACAGTGCATCGCTTGACCTTATTCCTGTTTGCTCAGGTACAACGTGTCCTTGTTTTCGACGGTTCCATGTCTTGTTTCCATTGTGTATTTGGGTTCCAAGTGTAGTATTTGTTAACTTGGTTGTACAACAGAGTGAGTGCAAACTCATCTTGGGTGCAAATTCTGAAGAAAGACGTGAATGTCTTTTCCTGAGGTGTTTGGGCACGTTCAGTAGCGTTTTATGGTGTGAAGTAGACTCTTTGTCCATTCTCAAGGTGAACGCTCAGATGAAACACTGTGGGGAGGTGTCCATGAATATGAAAGTTGAGTATTCGCCATACTGCTTCATTGCTGCTGATATATCTTCTCATTTGATACTGGACAATTTCATTTAATTCATTCTCACCACTGTTCACTTGAAAAACAGCGATGTCAGATCTTTTGTTAATATACTTACAGACATACTTTACAGACTTAACAGAATTGCTACACGGGACAATCCAAGTATTGTCTATAGAGACTTTCGATCCTTTATAAACGTATCAGCCTTAAATCCCCCGTCTTGTGGTTATCTGTGCCAATAAAGTGGATATCCGTTTCGTCCTGTTTGCGTCTCTTTCAAAAATTGGCGCGCGTATCGTTTAGTGCAAATTCCATCTTTTATGCATGGAGAGGTTGGATTTATGGATCCTCAGAGGCCGTGCACCATCTGCTTAGTTACAATTGAAAAAAATTCCGGGTCTTCTTGTTCATTAGGGATTTCTGCACTGATAAAGTCATCCACACGGTGAACGGGTACGGAGTCCTTGAGCCAAATCAGAATGTAAGCATGAGGAAGTCCTCGCTTCTGCCACTCTATCGTGTACATATGACACTGAACTTCTCCAAAAATCTTTGCCTTTGTGATGAGACTCATAAGCGTTTTTTTTTGTTTCTGATGAAATACTCTTGCTAACAAATCATGACGATCCTGTGGTTTTTGTCCATTAAATAGTCCTTCCTGTATCTCTGTCCAGTTTGGATTGCAGGTGAAAGTGATGAAGAGGTCTCGTCTACCGTAGTTTCTCACGTAGGTCATGGCATCTTGAGTACGCTCGTGCATGTACCTTGTACCCCCTGTAAAGCTGGAAGACAAGATGATCAACTGGCCTATGTCGGAGATATTTCCATCATTCATGACCGCATCCCTCAAATGAGCATACTGTTCAACTTTGAGAGTCCTCTGATTTATTCGTATGTACAATAGTCTTTCCGATTCAATCTTGGCATACATATCAACGATAAATTGGTGGAATAGGTCTTTGCTTCTCAGTAATGTGTTGATATTTGAAGAACGTATCATCATCCTGTAAACATAGAATTGCAGAGCTGAAATCTTCTTAGTTTGGGGCGTTCCTGTAGTTGGATCTTTTAGTCGCAGTTCAAAATGATATCCATCCTCCCCCTGCCAAAAGATTAGTAGATACTGTAGCGCGTCGTAGGACCTGTGCGTCTCGGGAATTTTTTTGAGGGTGCCACTTCTTTCTTCTAAAACTATGTCTCTTGTCCCATGTTGTTCACCCACCATGATCAAAGCGACTTCTTCTGTTGCGGGGGGCGTTGAACCGCCTCTCATGTTCACCGTGTGGGGTTCTGTCCGCTACGATCACCAATTTGAAAACCGGGCTAATCTTATCCATAGCCGACTTAAAGCTCTGGATGTAACAGTTGTGATCATGCAACATGCCTTGTAACTGTAGTACTATGTCTCGTCTGGTTTGTGGCTTGTTTTTACAGCGATGCTCTGCTTGTTGTGTAGTATCTCCGACAAAGTAAATTTGCAAAAATTTAGGCTCTTCCCTCGGTAGAGGCTGCAGACTGCCGATGCGGTGATAAACTTGACCATGTACCTTAAATGTAGGCATGTATCCGGGCTCTCTAATTTCTTTCGTTGTGCTCAAAGAGGTCATCTTGAAACAGGAATTGTAGCTTCTTATATTAGAAAGTAAATGTTTAGCTTCTTGAGAAGTGCCGCTGAGTAAAGAACATAGGGGCTCAGGTGGATCCATCAACTGTGGCGGTTGAAGCTTTCTTCCGCTGCAGCACATGCCTGTGGCTTCACCTTTCAACTTCTTTGCTCCACAATGTGGGCAAGTTTCAGACATGGATCCAATGTTACACGAATGATTAGATACGTAATCTGCCGATGGGTCGTAGTGAAAAGCTGCATTTTCAAAATTAGTGTACATGCGCCTTCGAGCAGCACTTATTGTAGTTCTAACCTGCTGTAGTCTTGCTTGTCTTTCCGGAGTACATTCCATTTCTCTTCTTCTTTGATCTCGTTGTCTGTTTGCTTCCTGTCTTGCTTGTCTTTCAGGAGTACATTCGATTTCTCTTCTTCTTTGATCTCGTTGTCTGTTTTCTTCCTGTCTTGCTTGTCTTTCAGGAGTACATTCGATTTCTCTTCTTTGCTCTCGTTGTCTGTTTTCTTCCTGTCTTGCTTCTCTTTCAGGAGTACATTCGATTTCTCTTCTTCTTTGCTCTCGTTGTCTGTTTACTTCTTGCCTTGCTTCTCTTTCTGGAGTAGAATCATCTTCTCTCCTACTTCGATTTCGTTCGATGTTCTGTCGCTTTTGTGTCCGAAGACATTTTTTTTCTCGGAGAATGTGGCATATTGAAAGAAAAATGCTAAGGACAAAACATTAGTAAAACATTAAACACAAAATGAAAGCAAATAAAATGAAAGATCCTGAAATGAAACTGAGATTAAATTCAAAAATACAGAAAATGAAAAGAACCATACAGCAATGGAAGTTGAATCTGCAAAGAAAAAAACAAGTGAGTTACCAAAACAAAAAATGATTGAAAAAATAAACACATTAAAACAATGCACGAAAAAATTTTAATTCAAATTTTTTAATCATAATTAGATCATTTCAAGTTGTACTGATTTTTGGGGGGATATTTTGCAAGTTAAAAGTGAAAAGAAATTTTAATTCAAGTAATTGTCATTCGAATATGAATCGATTTGGTTTAGGTAAATTTATCGCACCATTTTCGAAAATAGTTGTGAATACCTTTCGTTTCGTAAGTTTGAATTTTTATTTGAAACTCTTATTTTTAATATAATTGCATACTATTTAATAAGAAATATAAAATATGATTTCAACAATTATATTAACGAAGTAATAAGTATTTTCATTATTAAAACATACTATTTAATAAGAAATCTATATTAGCAAAAGCGAATGTTTGCGTGTGTGTTTACTTACGTGTGTTATAATCCATTACTTCAGAACAGAGTTAAATACTGAGAAACCCAACACCAATGATTTTAAAATTACATCAAACAAACACTTGAAAACAATTATATTAAAAAATAATAGTTTTGGATCATATTATTGTTAAAAACTATGTGAAGACTAAAGACATAATCAGAATCTTCAAATTCACAGTTTGAAAAAGCGTAGAAACCCAACTTTCTTAAAAGTTGCGATTTTAAAAAATAGATATGTGAAACGATACGAAAACATTAATTACTGTAAACATAAGAAATTTATTAACGTTATTTAAAACTGTAGACATTTAAACTCTAAATTTCTTTCATTTCTCAAGCAATATAATAATATGTCAATTTAGCAATCATTATAACACACGTAAGTAAACACACACAAAAACAAACACTTGAAAACAATTATATACCACCCTAACTGAATTCAATTCGTGCATTGTTTTAATGTGTTTATTTTATCAATAATTTTTTTGCATAAATAAGGAAAAATAGTTATGTGAAACGATACGAAGTTTAACAAAGAAACTTTTATTAGAAGAGAGTTAGGAAAACATGAAAAAATATTATTTAGGCTGGGGCGTTGTTCAGCCCAACACAACCCCACTTATTGGTAGTGGCCCCGCAACACTATTCATTGAATGTATGGTAAAAATAGTATCACAAGAATATGAGAGCAATAATTCAATTATTTTTAGCTTTAGTTACTCAGTGATCCTAATTTTTCTGAAATAAAAGTTTATGGAAAAATATATGCAATATAAAAAAATGCAAATTTCAGTATGTTAGCTGAATTTATAACTAGGAGGACATGATACTTGCTATGAAAGCTCATCACTCCGATATATTGGATTATATGCTGCTTTATAAAATAAATGGTCATTATGTATGTGTGCACGCATTTTTTCCTGTGATCTTTACGAAAAAATCCTATGATTTTAAAATAATGCAGTTCGATTTCAGTAGATTTCTTATCCATCCCATGAGAGAAAGATTTGCTTTCTGTGCAGAGTAACTCCATCATTTAACCACTGATCACATTGTATCAGATGGGGGTCAGTGTTACTCGCGTCCGTGGCATTCTCTAAGCCACACGTGCTCCCTAGGTAGTGCTAAATGAGTAACAGCGTTCGTCGGTGTGGCCCTCACGACATGCCTGCTCCAAGCAAGAGAAGGGAAGGACCTCTTCAGAGAAATGGCTAGTTTGTATTGGGCCGCACGCAGGGAAATGGTCTTTCCGACTAATTCCTCGACGTAAAAAAAAACAAAAAACATTAAATCAGATTTGCTACTAAATTCAAAAATACATATTTAGGTTTAATGGATTTACAAAAAAAATATAAGCTATCCAACTTTAAGTAAGTATTTATTATGATACATAGTATAAAAATCACATAACAAATACAAAACTTAAATACAAAACTAAAATATATCATAAAATCAATAGTGTTATAAAATTGAGCGGGTCCCTAAACCGACCGGCTGGAAGAGCAAAGCCCGTGTCACAGTATGAATAACATAGAAAGTGTCGATTTTTTCTATGTTATTTATACTGTGTTAATTTTTAAATTGATTTTGGTTAACAAACATTCTTAAAATCCCGGGGAACTCCATCTGTAATTAGGAATACCTCCAGCTTTTCCTTTCTTACAGAACAAAACTCATTTCGGAAGTTTCATTGAAGGTAAAACGAGCAATTTTTGTTGTGGCATCTAAAAAGGTATTTTAAGTAAACAATTAAACTTTCAAGCGTATTCTCATCTTTAACATTACAGTAATAAGCATTAAATCTTATTAATAAAAGCGAATGTTTGCGTGTGGGCGGCCCCCAGGCGAATCTGTGAAACTTACAGCCGTGAAATTTGGCACACGGGTAGTGCAGACTATGGGAAAGTGCACCTCGGAGCCCGAATTTTAAATTTTATTCCAGAAAATTTTTTATTTTGCGTTTTGTGGGATATTTAATGTTTTTTTAACTTCAGATTACGATATCTGGGCAAAAAATGATCGTAGAATTTTGATCTTTTTACAATCTAAGACTACAGAAATTTCTCCTTCAAACAAGACCTCATTTGTTTAAAAATAATTTAAAACAGACTAATATTTTCATCAAAGTATTAAACCCACTTTTTCGAAAAGTTTACGCTCTTTTGAGGATCTACGGTCGATGCTCTTCGAGTTTTTCTCTTACAAAGAAAATATTTACATCATCTGGAAGATAAAAGCTTTCTCATTCATATAAACCTCATTTCAAGTCTCTATCTTAAAATTTCGATTTTTAATTGAATTTTAAAGAACGATGCTTCAACACAAATTTTATACGCGATTTTTCGAACGCGGTACTCTAGGTGTTGGAATCAATCATTCATAAGAACTGAGCATGCGAACAAGGAAACGTTTTATTTACATTTGCAGGTGTTCTGTATTCTGTCTTTTGTTTAATTTAGTTAGTTTTTTGCATATTCTTTCTTTTTATGCTTCTGTCTGGAACTCTGGAATAGATTTATTATCCTTCTAATACTTCGAACTTAACAATGTTTACCAGGGGTGTTTTAGAATAAATGTTAATTATGTTTGTGCTTAGCTTTGAGAAAAGGTAATTTTATAAAGGTTTTTTTGGTCTTTTATGCTAAAATAGCACTTAAAAATAAAAAAAAGAAACAAAAACTTACCTGTAAATAGCATACCGTTTTTATAAATTGATCAATTTGAAGTAATTTATAATAAAATTTAGCTAAAACACCTATCATTCTGCACAAAATCCTAAAGCTAATATTTTAAACCAAATTTAGCTTTTGATTGTGGAAATTTTTAAAGTTAAAACATGTTAGCAGTGTATTACATATGCATTATTTTGTACGTCAAATATAGTTGCACATTAATTTTATAGAAATTTGTGGTATGAATTTCTTAAGTAGCATGATTTATTTTTTTTCGATGATATCTTTTTCTTAATTGTCATATTTTGAGAACATAACTTTTTTAAATAAAAAAAAACCACAAATAACAGTTTAGGTTAAAAAGAATTGTTGCCAAGAATTATATTTCACATGATTGGACTAGCCACAGGTCAAGAAGTGTTGAAATTAATGGAGGTAAGGTTAATTTTTTTTACATGCAGTAATTTTTTCATGTCCTGATAAATGAGTCATAAATTAGAATCGATAGCTGATTTATACCTCATTTATATTTTTAGAATTTAACTTCTTACTTCTGTTTTAACTTTCCTTTCTATTTTACCATCATGTTTTGTTTTGCTATTATTGAAGTGCGCAAAATATTTTTCATTGCTTACTACGATTTAAAAAATTGTTTTGTATTATCGGTCTGAACATATCTGCCCGCAGCCTGTGCTTTTTATTCATACTGTGCTATTTATACTGTTATTTTTTCTACGTTATTTATACTGTATTTAGCTTTTAAATTGATTTGGTATTGTTTACTTTTCAGCTTTTCAGAATCAGACAACAATCAGACAACTCAGAAATCAGACAACAACAGCAAAGAATAGTTGGACAAAAACCACAGGATCGTCAAAATTTGTTAGCAAGAGTGCTTCATCAAAAAAAAAAATCACTTATGAGTCTCATCACAAAGACAAAGATTTTTGGAGAAGTTAGCTGTCATATGTACACCATAATTGCAGTTTTGGCTGATTTAAACTCTCTGTTCTCACATTTTGTTGCCCCTGTAGCAGTAGTGGATTACATGGTTAACTGGAGTTACTCCTTTTGTTCCATTTTAAAGGAATTAGGCTGTGGTTCATATGGGAATGGCGTTTAGAAACATACGGCATATGAGGCAGATATTACAGATCAAATAATATCCAAAGACGACACCACTTCAGTCAGTTGTCACAAAACAACTGTCTCCGTCCACATGTTGCAGAAGCCTTCTCTACACGATTTCTTCATTCGTGAATGGCGTTTAGAAACATACGGCATATGAGGCAGATATTACGGATCAAATGATAGCCAAAGATAGCAAGTGTCTGTAGACAATGCGTGGATTGTCCCGTATTTCCCTCTACTAACAACAATTTTCAATACCCATATAAACGTAGATTACTGTAATTCAGTTTTATAGTGTTGCGTGTGAGTGGAACACTGGTGTGTGGTTTTCAAATTATTTTAGCTTTTACTGGAAATTAGCAGAACATTAGCTTCCAAAACAGTAATCGTTTGGAAAGTTTTGAATTTAATTTATTAAATTCACGAGATTCATTTATTAAGAACACGAGATTTCTCTTCTTTTTGTGATACTTTAAATTAATTTTGCGTCACGTGCATAACAACGAAATTAATTGACAAAGAACATATTAAAATGCAGTAAAAGATAAAATTTAACCACTAGACTAATTGAGATGGAAATGTTTTAAAATTTAGTTCAAATTAGTATGTTTTATGGATATTAAATAAATCTATATATAAAACTGTAATTTCCTCTCAAAATATGCTTCGCCATGACGATAAATTAGTCCCAAGGACAAACTTTAAAATATGCTGGTGTACATTTACGAGAAAATTGTTTCTCCCACGGAAATTTTTACTTAGCTTGCTCACGCGTAAGTTCGAGGACGAGCCTGGCAATATTAGTTCCACCCAATGAAGAAACAATACAGAGGCTGTTCATACATATTTTAGACGATGTATATTGTATTCACAAAACTAAATTACATAAAATTCTTGTGTTTTAAATGTTCTATTTGACATCCCTTATTCTTAACTATCTTTCGACACCGCAATATCCAGGAAAATAATGCCTTTTGAAGTGTCAGAAGAGGCATTCTATCCCATTCCTCCTAAACAGCTTTCCAGAGTCCTGTAAGGGTTTTGGGACGACGTTTGGATAATGCAGATTTTAATAGTCCGAAAGCACAAAAATCCATAGGTGATACATCGGGAGATTTAGTAGGGATATCAGTGAAGGGTATGGCCTTGATACCAGTTTTTTGTTCCATTTCTTTTAGGAAATTTACAGTGGATTTTGATGTGTGACTGCTAGCTTTGTCCTGATGGAGTCTCACAGATTGATGGCACCGTGGGTAAAGCGATGGTATTTCATTCAGAAAAATTGCCGATAAAATATGTTCCTGATAGTATTTGGAGTTAATCTTGACATTTTTTTCCACTCTCTTTATTTAAACTTGCCTTTATAAGAAACACCAACAACAATCATGAATCCCTTAGAAAAACTTTCTTTCGATTCTTTCAACCATGTACTTAAATTTTTTTCTCCCCTTTTATGATAATAAATGGCTCTTTTTTGTTGCAATCATTTAAATACACCCATGATTCATCTATTGTGATAATTGTTTACTAATTTTCTTTGGATAAGTGTTTCTTATATAGAATTCAGCAGCGTGTTCTGCGTTCAGCGATATGATTTGGAAGAAGACGATGCACATTGCGTTTTTTCGCTTTCTTAAGATTTAAATCAACGTTTATCATTTTGTTTACAGTGGACACCGAGCATTTTAATGATTTTGCAACTGTCCTTTGACTAGGGGGATTTTCTTTTAACATTAAACAACGTACCTTTTCAATAGTCGAAGATTTCCTTTTTTTCCTTGGATACTTGTTTGGAATTTTTGTCCGACTTGAGGCTCCAATTGGACGTTTTTTTCCTTTCTTGTTGACGATATTACCTATCGAAGCTTTAGATATCACAAAACTATGACTCTCACATCGTTTTTGGATCACGGAGTATGCATATTTCTCTTCGGAAAGAGCATAAATTTAGCCTTCGAACCACTGCTTTGTTAAAAACGCCATTTTGAATTAACACAAAACTGTCAAGCTGCAGACGATAATTTTGACTTTTAAAAACATAGTGCAATTGCAATTATTTCTTTTGCAGCAAACGCTTTTTTATTACTGCTTACAAAAATCATCTAAAATATGTGCGAACAGCCTCTGTATATATTGTTTATAAGAAAATCCTCTAAAAAGCAATTTCATTACTTTTTCATTGTAATTATCTTAAAATGTACCCCGTAGCGAAGCACGGGTATTCAGCTAGTATATATATACAGTCAAACCTCGCTAACTCGAACCTCGATTTCACGAATTTTTCGATATCTCGAAGAAATAAAAATTCCCTTCAAATTTCCTACGCACTCAATGTTAAAAAAAACCTTGACTTGTAGAATTTTTTTGGGATCATCCCTCGATAACTTGAATTTTTTTCCATAAATGGAGAAGAAAAAATTTTCTAAAAACAAAAAAATAATATCCAAAAAATAGAAATTGCAAAAACATAGAAAAGCTATTCAAACATTACAGTGGTAAAACCCTGCATAAACTTTAAAAAGAAGGGATATAAAGATGGAAAATAACACAATGAAATGACAACTTCTCTTGACCCTCCAAGATGGGAGTTGAAATTCTTGTTTATTGTTTTCTTATCTCGTTTAAGTTAGTTCCCATGCATAGGCAGTGACCATCGATCCTTTATTTTATTTTTTCTCCTTTTATTCTCCAAGGTTACTTTCTAGAGGGGTTGGGGTAGTTTTAACAAAACAAAATGAAGGCATGAACAAAAATCAAGAGGTGGGTGGGTTCTAAGAAGATTGTAGAATTTCTTATCATTGCAACAAGGAGTGAAAGAAAAAAAACTACAGGTGTGAATGCATGCCTGTGCTGTCTTGCATTCAATCTAGTGCCTCGATGCTCATGCACCTCGATAACATGGAAGTTAATGACTTTGTCATCGTAGATGATACGGTAATAGTGTGTGGTCAATGGGAGGACAATGACATCATCGGTCAGACGAAAGCTTCTTGTGTATTATCAGAAGAAGAGGAGGACGAAATCCACCATTTTCCACCATATGTGACAAACAAAGTATTATTTGCAGTGGACGCTTTGAGGAGATATGTTAAGTCAACCAAATAGGCAAGAGACATTTAAAGCCGCTGTCCACTTAGAAAGTGTATTAGATAAAATTTCAGACTCTTCTGTGAAGCAAACAACAATTGAATTGCTTTTCAAAGAACTTGGTAAATGGTGTTTATTAAAATAAAAATATGGATTA
Organism: Dolomedes plantarius; assembly: GCA_907164885.2. NCBI lineage: Eukaryota > Metazoa > Arthropoda > Arachnida > Araneae > Dolomedidae > Dolomedes > Dolomedes plantarius. Next base: position 158,906,914 of record OU015491.1, read on the forward strand.
CTTTTTATAAAGGTATGTAAAAAAGCCTTTTTTCCTCTATTAATATTGATAACATGTGATTTTCGGTAATTCGAATTTTCGTTATTTCGAATTTTTTTCTCTCTCCCTTCAAGTTTGAGATATCGAGGTTTGACTGTATATATATATATATATATATATATATATATATATATATATATATGTGTGTGTGTGTGTGTGTGTGTGTGTGTGTGTGTGTGAGTGTGTGTGTGTGAGAGAATTTAAGTCGTTCCTCTGTTGAGGTAGTTTTCTTGCCCAATTCGTACATATGTACTTCCTTGAGAAAATATAATGGGTACATCCTGCCATAAAAACAACATAACACTCGTAAAAAGAGCCTTTCTTTAAAAAAAGGGCAAGTGAATGGATTATATTTTTTTCCAATTTTCGGTATTGTATTCTCAAAATTGTTTTTCAGTTACAAAATTTCTATTTTTATGATAGCGTTTCCTCGTAAATAAATTTATTCTAGAAGCTTTTTTCCTTTTTTTACTTTGAAGTCTTGTTTGAAAACACAAACATGTCGCTAGTTTAAGGTAAGACTTTTGAATCTGAAAATAGCGTCATTTGCTTCAACGGCATGCGAATGAGAAATTTAGTTTTAATCATTGCAGAGTGCTGCTATACACTCATTAATGACTCTAGGTATATGTGTTCAATATTGCATCTTTACAAAAATTATTGTAAAAGATCACCATGTTTTTCAATATTTTCCGATATAAAAAAAAAACCTCCCATGATTTTAATTCCGGTTCAGTTTTGTTTCGTGGAGGAATATTATCCAAACGGTTCAATAGGTAGAATTTCTCAGAGTGCATTTAGAGCATTATGGAGATAGCAGAGTGTCAATTGAAATGGTTAAACAAATGTGCGACTCTACTACAGGATGATATTATGGTCCAACTCAAGACCAGAGTGGCTAGAGAGATCTGTAGCAAATGAAAGACAGATTTCTTATATCTCAAGTCAGCCAAAAGTAAAGACTCTATGGGACTAAGCGGGGAGCTTGCCCGTGCCTGGTCATGTTGCGATAGACGTGAATCAAAACACCTGAGCGTAAGTTCTAAATGATTTTGTAAGATTAAGGCTGCTATGTACTAAGAAAAAAAATCGAATTTCCATTTTCCTCTTCATGCAAACTCTTGTGGTGGGAGGAGTCCAGTTCACAGTTCGAGTATTCCGCCCGCCTTAGGATTGATATTTTGAGGGATTGTAATTGTTCTCTCTCTATAGGGGGGTTAAACACTGCCCTCAAATTTTTTATTTAAAATATATTTTTGTCAACTATTTACAGGTACGTAAATGCTGATAATCAAATAAAATTGGTATTGTCAGATAGCCTGAACTTTTCTGCAAAGCGCTACAGGATTCATTTTATAAATTTTGTCCACCGAAGGAATTTATGAGCGTTTAAAACACACTATACCAGATTTTCCCCGAATAATTTAAATTTTAAAATATTACTTGCATTGTTTTAAAAAAACTAAAACAAATGTAAAATTTCTTTCTCTATGACGGAGTACAATTTTAAAAAAAATTTAACTCTTTGAATTTAGTCGTCAATCCGTGGACAAATTTTCTTCATAGGTTAACATTGAGGTGAGTGAATCCAATAAGGTTAGTGCACAGCAGCCTTAAGAGTTATATTTTGTATCGTTTGCCCTTAATAACATAAAATGCATTCCTATTGATGTGGCATTTTATATAAAATTTTCTTTCAAAACTCTTTTCACTGTTACTGGGGTATATCATTTTATAATAGTGCACTTAAATCTCCCTCTTATTCACTAAAGGATATAAATGATTTACACTTTAATTCATTATTTCTTCATCGTTTAAAATCATTTTAAAGTAGTTTTATTCTCGTATTCTTGAATAACCTCAAGCATGAATTAATAAATATTTTACTGTTTGGAACTTTTGAACTTATTTAATATTTCTTCCAAACATGATTTTTTCCTTTACAAAAGCATCGTGGAGCATAAGGAAATAGCATGAAAAAACGTATAGTTATAACTGTTCATGTACTATTAAAATATATTTTTCTTCATTTTGCCAATCTACGACTTAGTGGAATGATGGCATCGAAATATGTTCAGTACCAACCGATCAAGCAGCGCTAAACACACCAGAAAATAATTGATTGACAAATATTCAGAAAATATTTTTATTGTATATCCATAGATTAATTTCATATTTCCAAACTTAAGTATTTGGTATGTCATAGATATTATATTTTCTAAAGAATAAATTAATTTTGGTGCAATTGTAAATGTGACAACTTGCATACTGTTTATAGTTATGAACACTCATTTTCTTATAAGTTGAGATTTTTTCCGAGAAAAATTACAAATTTGAATGAACATTTTATTTATCGAGCTTTAATTTATATTAACTGTGGGAATGCTCGCAAAAACTAGACCAAATATTTATACAAATAGTTAATTCTATTGATATAAAGAAAAACATTAAAAATTTAATTGTTTTAAAACTAGAAAGAAAATAATATAATTTTAATTAAACAAACTGCTAAAGTCTTGAACGAAATTTTTAAATTATTCGGATAAATATTTCTTGGAGATATAAAAGATTAATTTAATTAAGTTTTTCATCCTTAGGCATTAAAATTATCTGCTACCGTAACACGAACAATTTATTTTAAGTTTTCTGAAAGTAGGAGCTTAAAATAACAATATCGCTTTTAAAATTTTCCCTTTCTGTGAAGAATAATATTGTCCGTATAAGAGTTTTACTGTTCTTGAATGTTCCGAAAAATTCCTCCCGGAAATTAGAGACATGAAATCTTTCACTAACAATTCACAAGGATCATTCGATCATTACATGGAAGTTATACGATTTCAATTTTAACATAAACATGTTCACACATTTTCTACACATCAGTTTAAATTTTAACATACGGGCATTTAGTGATATATCGAAAACGCCATCTGCGCATAAAGGAATGGAAGAGAATAGGAAAATCCTAATTGCAGTATATTGTTTGGTATTTTCTCTATAAATTACCAGTTTTGTGATAAGGGGTTGTTGCTTCTTTCGGTAGCTGTTGATCTTAGCTCAGGAAGTGCTGGGGGAAATTGTAGTTCTCACAGCCAGTGGGCTGAAGTGAAAGAAATTCATCAGTGTTCTTGAACCTGATGCTTCTCCGTTGTTTTACGCTCTCACCAATGTCCACCTGCAGGTTAGCAGTTCACTCCAGATACGTAGTGGAGAAGTGGAATCTCGTATCGGGCATGTATACTCAGCTAACCGTTAAGCACTTGATTTTCTAGTCAAGTGGTCTTTCCAGTTAAGTGGAAAGTTAAGCGGTGATCCTAACTGTTTATCGCTTGACTTTCTTGTCAAGCGATAAACGGTTAGCTGCACAATACATGGCCGATGCATGATTTCACTACTCCCCTGCCTATCTGAAGTGCACTGCTAACCTGCAGATGGACGTAGGCGAATGCGTAAGCAGAAGAATCACGTTCAAGAACACTTATGAATTATCAAGAATACTCGTGTATAGTGCAGGTAATCGTTCACCGCTTGATTTTCTGGTCAAGTGGTGTTTCCAGTGAAGTGGAATGTTATGTGGTGCATCTAACGGTTAGCTGCACGGTACATATCCGATGCATAACTTCATTAATATCCTACGTATCTGAAGTGCCTGCTAACCTGCAGATATGCATAGGTGAATGAGTACACCAAAGCAGAAGCATCAGGTTGAAGAACACTCATGTATCGTGCAGCTAACCTTATACAACTTGATTTTCTAATCAAGTGGTTTTTCTAGTGAAGTGGAAAATTAAGTGGTGCACCTAACTGTTTATCGCTTGAATTTCTAGTCAAGCGGTAAATGGTGAAGGGCACGATACAAGGAGGCGAGAATTTAAAGTAGAGACGTTTGGAGATGTTTATTAGCAGTGATATTCAGAAGATGAAATTTACTTAAATATTGAGATGTTTTAGAGCTGACTTCTTATATCAGAGGTATTACGTTAGATTTATATTCCCGTTAAAAGAACTTACACATTTTGAAAAAAAGTCATTTAAAAGATAATTTTTTATCTACCTTTAATACTTACTACTCTAAAGCCACCAATTTTTCATTTTTCTTTTCACTACACATTTTAAATGTATTTCATTCCAATATTTACATGTTTTTAAAATATTAATACACCACCCCAAAAAAATTCCAATTTTTGCTCGATTTTTGGTAATTTGAAAGTCCACCATCCCCTTAATTATATTTTATTAAGTTCTATTTAAAATCTATACGACGTCTATTGTAAACTCTAATAAACCTCACGCAGTATTTATATTAATGCATAAAAAGAATTGCTATTAACAGTCTATTTCTCAGATTTTCTAGTTAGGAAATGTTCTGATTGACTAGGTTACTTCATAATTTTATTCATATGTTTGATATGTTCTGATTGAATAATTATAACTTGTTTAGTTATAATTATTAACAAATTTTACAATCAAGTATTTTCTGTTGCAATGAAATAAATCAGGACATCTATCTCACAGTTTTGGATTTTAGTGGGAAAATCAAGTGCCCCATGATTTATTCATTTGTTTTTTGAGCTATGCCTCTGGCATCATTACTTGTTTACTCTAGTTGATTAATTTAGTGTGCCTCCAGTAGTACTTTTTCGGTAATCTGATCACATTTCTACTTTCTTATCCTGTTTCCAGAAAAATAATTATTTATTTAGATGGAAGTTAATTACATTTGAGTTTAATTGCATTTTACCGTTACTACTGGGATAATTATTTGCGTCATCGAATTTCTAAATTTTTATTTACCTAAATTTCTTTCTCTTGATTACTATCAGACGGTAAACTTTAGACGTATGTTTAAAACGAACAAAATGGTCTCCCGTTTACGTTCTGTTTACGAGCTTCAGATAAATTTTCCCAGTTAGTATTTACAAAGAAATAATTTATAAACCCAAACAACCAAAATTACGTTACATAATATTTTATTCATTTATCTTACATATGTTTTATGCATAACTGCATTTAATTGTTTGTTTACAGTTATTTTTTTTCTTAAAGTGTAACTAATTATGGTTATTTAATGACGTTAAGCGATAGTACAAATTATGTTTCATAAATATAGTGTCATTGTGGTATTTATAAAAATATAAGTGTATCATTACTATGGGGTATAAGGTTTATTTATATGTTTAACTTACTTATAATTAGTTAGAATTAATGATGTTAGAAAGTATATGAGAAGAAGTTTATAACGATATATATAATTTTTTTTGCAATAAGAATAATTTTTGAAACTTACTTAAAGGTTATTTTCTGAAATAACAACAAAATATTAAAGAATATGTCATAATAAATGTAGTTAAATATATTCAGTGCATTGGAATACAATGTACAGAGAATATTACCATTTCTTGTTTATAACCAACGTACAAAAAGGGAAAAGACAATAAAACAGAAATACTTCAACTTCAATGATACTTTCTGTCTAAATGCAACATTATCGATACTGATTAAATGTCTTGTGCATTGCATTTTTCTGATAATAAAAATAAAAAAGGTCATGAAACATGGAACGAGAATGTATGGATTCAGATGGTAAGTATAGCTTCAAAATAGAAATTATTTTCTAAGAATAGGCAACTAAAATCAATTAGGCCGGACGATGGCCGAATGGGTAGGACACTGGCATTTGGTACCAGTGTCTGTGGGTTCGAATCCCATTCTTGGCATGGACGTTTCTATCCGTTCAGAATCGGCTTTAAGCAGCAGGTCTCGGTCTAATTACCCCCCCCCCCCGTATAAGAAAAATTAACCGTAGCGCTCCAAAACAAATCAGTTAGAGACGTCTTGTAAGCAAAATAAATTTTACGTCAGTCATCAAGAAGTATTTCCTCTTATCGGTGAGACAAGTTTGCCTCGAAAACACAATGTCCTCAAATTATTTCCCTGATTCTTATCAGTTTCTTTTAAGCACTTATCCGTACGCCTCATTGCGATTTGACGAAAACAGGTAAGTAGAAGAGATAGTTTGAGGAGACAAGAAGTTTCAGAATAGACAGTACAGCACATGCAGCCCGAGGTAACCTAACAAAATCTCGTCGACTTTCGGAACAGGGGTGCTCGTATAGAATGCCAACAAGCGCCATTAAATACCTTCATGTCTAGACCGGATATGGGCACGTTAAATATATTAAACAGAAAGTTCTTATGTGAAGCCAGTGGGTGGGGAAGGTACGATTCCCCCAAATCTAGCTGCTGGGAGTTCTCGGCCAAAATTGTGGTGGCACCTACCCAAGTCGGACTCCGACCCTTGTGGTGCTGTTCTAAACCGTATCCGTACTAGTCTTCCCGAAGCCTGGTCTGGAACTTCCGGGCATGGGACATTAGGAAAAACAACAACAACAGAGAGTATAGAATATTCAATTGAGTGCTCTGCTGTCTAACCTATAGCAAATGACATGATCAGGTCACAAATGCTGAGGCAACTATTAAAGAATTTGCAAGTGTTTTAAAGAAAATTGTAAGTGTTGAACTTCAGAAAAACTTTATCCCATCACATTATTAAACCTTTATCCGAAATGTTAATCCCATTATAACATCTACCCAGTCTCGTAATCTGTGGCGAGACAAGGACTAGACGATAAGATAAAGGATTTAACTTCGCAGTGACTATGTCTCTATAAACCAGAGGCAGATGTTGGAGTAATATATTATCTACAAGTAAATAGCTCTACTGGTACAATAACCTTCTCTAATAATCATTTACGAAGGATTTATTGACTTCTCGCATATTAATTACTTATTTAGCGCAGTGCATTTTATAACTAGCTTTTACATAATGCATAATACTCACGTATAAAAATTTTAAAAAATTATATTAAAATAAAATATTTTGATTCGTTCCCATCAGTATGTAAAAGTTTAATCATGGAAAATTCATATTCAAATATATAACATGGAAATTTATTTCTGAATTTGATGAATTTTGTGAAGACTCATATAAAAGGTAAAATTGGAGATAATATAATCATAAAATTATTCTTTAACGCTATATAATAGATGCAAATTTCAACATTGAAATATCACAGAAATTTTTTATACGAGCCTTAATAACTCCGATAATACTAAAACAACTTTTTCCATCACATACATATTACTACTCACTCCCATTTGTCTATTTGATATCATTTATTTATTCTGATATATTGTTATTGGATAGTCATACTTTAAAAAAGTACCAGGGTGCAATATTTCTACTTATTTATAATGTCCAGGACATGAAAAAACTTCAATTTAGGCCATTTGTACTTACATAACATTAATATATCCTTCCATTTCAATTTTTCCATTTTTAATTTATTTTCAATTATAATTGGGAGTTGTCCCCTTATATATATTTCATTTCTATGCTAAAAAAAGGATTAAATTTAACTTTATTCTAATGAGTATTACACTGATATTACAATATGTCATGTGGTAATATCTGAAATTCAGGACAATATTAGAAAAACCAATGGTAGATACAATTTTGTCATTATAATGTTAACACGTTTTTACGTAAGATGGAAACAACTTCTTATGAAAAATGAAGAAGCAAAATGAAATATTTTGCAGATCATAAGCTCAGAAGAAATTAAATATTTTTACAACTGCCTTGCTGATTACGAAGTAAGAGAATTTTTCAATCACCAAATGTTATATGCAAAAAGCTGATAAATTGAAACATTTCGATCCTTTTTTCTTTTCAGAGGTATCCAAAAAGTAAAATTACATTTCTGGATCAGTATTATTTAATCAAATTCCGGTGATTCTTAGACGTATTACCAGTTGTTTCTTATAATAAGCCCATTTATTTCATAATTTTTTGTGAAATAATGAAAACAAAATATACCAGTTGCACTGAGAGTCATTAAAATGAAATATTTTTTTTAAAAATCTACAAGTTCATTATTTATAAATTTTCCATTCTTCGTTTTTCTTTCTAGTTAATCTCTACTATTTAAAAAAATATTATTAACAGTAGGTATAAAATATTGTTGTAAATTTATAATCCTCGATTCCTATATATTGTGGTAAGTGACTGTTTATAAATTTATTTTAATTCATACGCATGATACAAATTTGTGGATCAGTGGTACTAAAACAAATTTTGACAAAATTTACACAATAGTGTAAATTTTGTACTTAAAATTTACCTATGCGTGGTTTTTAAAAAAATTTTTTGAATAAATGAAAAAAAATAGAAGTTATCTGAAATTTAGTCTTTTTATTATAATGCAAAATTATGATTTTTTTTAAAATTTGAAATCTTAATCATTTCGGTATTTAAAATATTTATGTTCTTCTTCTTAGTTTTAAGAAATAATAAAAATGAATTTTTACTATTCTTTATATTTTTTACAGTAGCTATAGATATAAAATGTGGAGATAAATTAAATATGCTCCATTCATACTGGAATAACGGTCTGCTATTGTTTCACCTTTTTATGATATTCATGGATATTAAAAATACTCTGGTAGTGAAATCCTTTAAACCCACATTAGACATTCATTAATTAAAGATTATTATAGATTAATTAAAGATAGACTAATTCAATACATTTTAGCAACACTCTATTTAGCAACAATAGAAAGTCAACGTGTTCTTGCATTAAAATCAGATTACAGAAAGATTATGGAATTTAATTGCTATTTTACTTTTGCTATCTACCATACTATTTATTTTTTCAGTGTTTATATAGAATTGAAAATAAAAGTTTCGGAATTAAGGGCATGAAAATTTATTATCTTCCTATAACTTTATTTTTCAAGTTTATGCAAACTGCTACCACTAACGTAAAAACGAAACGCATTGTGCATGCTTCTTTTGTAACGAAGAATATTTCATCGTGCAATTGAATATAAAATTAGCTCACCCTAACTCGGTTAGAAAAGATTGAAAATTATGTTCTATATAAGTTGAAGGAACAAGAATTCTGCCCACAATATAAAGCGCCGGGTAATTAATCAAAGGCAAGTGGTTCTGACACAAAATGTTTCTATGTTACACAAAGTTTTGCATAAAGTCAACCCAAAATGTTGAAATATTGTATCTGTTTACTAATTGGCATTTTAAGTTATTCCAAGCATTATAAATATCTTTTATTTTCAGAAAAAATACCAGGAATGTGCAAACTTGTGTGTCTCACAAAGAAGCGTATATTTTTTTAAACAGATGTATATTTTGATTTGTAATTGGTATCATTTGCAGAACTCGTTCACAAACGAAAAACATTTTGTAATCTATATAGTTCCGTTTAAAAACTAAGACTAGATTTAACCGTGAGCATGCATATCCTTCAGACAGATGAGAATTGAAATGAATTCCATGAATGTTAATCGATGAATATTAGTAAAAGTACGCAATCTAAATTGAAATGACTAGAAATGCAGCTTTTATATTCACGTGTGTGCATACGGTTTATAAATAAACAATAACTATGATTAATTTAAAGGGACCGTGGACCTTTATTTGAGAAAATGTACTTATTGTAATAGTGATTGTGCAATTGTAAATAATTTATTTAGGATAATAGCACCAAAATAGTTTTTTTCTAGTAAAAAATCCTTTATAAAGTTCCTACGAAGTAAGTAATAAAAGTAAGTGTAGTAATAAACTTTAAATCTGTTTTTCTCAAAACATATTTTTCAAGGATTTTAGATTTCTTAAATTCTCTATGCGACTTAATTTTTGTTCAAAATTTATGAAACTAAAAATGGAAGATCCCTGACACTGTTATAAAGAAACTGGATATGCATTTTACAATTCGACTTCATTAAGGCGATTAATTTTGATTTATAACTTATTAAGAGGCAACATTTTGATGAAAATTGGGATGGAGTTCAGAAAACAATCTCTCGAAAATTAACCATTCAATGACTTAAATAATTGATATCCAGATTTATTTGTAATGCAGTTTTAAGTGATTAAAAAGCAAAATCGAGGAAATGTCTGAAAAATTAAGTCGCAAGGAGCATTTTAAAATTTTGTTTGTAAATTTTAAATTTAAAAAAAATATCTTAAAATTATAATAAGATTGGAAATTCATTTCTATAAGGTATTCTATATACTTATGGTAAAATGTATATATGTACAAAATTTCATATGTCTATAATAAAAAGTAAAAATTATATAAATTTTAACGTTCTCCGTTCCCTTAAGTTGAGACGCTTATTCAAAAGTAGTTTGAGAAATCTGTGCAAAAGTAATTAAAAGTACATTTTATTGCAAAAAAAATTTATTTATTTTTCTGCATAATCTACTTTAAGTTCGATATATTTAGTCCAATCATTTTCAAGGTATTTTCTATCCCCTCATTATCAAAATAAACGTTTATTTCACTAATCACTTCGAAAATTCATTCAAATTTCTGCATGACATTTCCTGCATTTTTTTTTCTCTTTTAAAAACAAGTAGTAGTCCAAGGGGAACAAACCTGTAGAACAGTGAGGGTGGGAAAAATTTCGTAATAGTTTTCCCACTGAAATCACAGATAAATAACCCGGAGTATTAACAAGCCGAAAAAATAAGTTTATTTTTCGCTAAATGTGGCCCTTTATCTGTCTAGTATAAAGACTAAGCAGAATATAGTTTTTAACGCCTTAGATGAACACAGTAAATTATAAGAAAAATGCGTTTATAAGAAATTACGTGTAAATTAAATACGTTGTTAAATAAATATAAATATATACTGATTCAATCATAAATTATTTATATAACAAATGTAGACGTAATAATTACCACACTGGAGCACATCCCGTGTTCTTTTTATATGTCTATGTTTCCATCTGTGTCTGTTTTTATGCAGGGTTTCCAACTATATCCGTTACACCCCCTTAAACTTCTAAACGGTGACAGCTTAGGCCATAAAGTTGGTGTCTAGGTATAGTAAAATGGCTATGCGCTACTTGATGAGGCATCTTACAAAGCTATCTATCGCTAAGTTTTGGGATTAGCGTTTTTAACTCCAAAACGGTACGAGATACGGGTAAAAAACATCAATTACAAAGTTGTTCAGCATTATCAATTTATTAAGAAACGACACCTTGCGCACATTAATACTCAAAACAAAATGCAAAAAACGAACATTTGTTTGGTCGTGATTTTCAACACTATGGAGTCGTGAAACGCGAGCAAATGTCGAAAAGACCCCCTCACGGACTAAATAATCCAGGACAGTTTGCAAATGTGTATAGTGGCAAATGGAGAGCATTTTCAGCACCATAAATAAATGATCCTGAAGATAGGGAGGTGTCTCAGTTTCTTTCTTTCACTCTTTATGACATGACAATTTTAGAAATCGTGAACAAACAAATGTTCATTTTCTACGTTCTGTTTTAAGTATTAATGTGCGCAAGGTGACTTTTCTTACTAAATCGATGATGTTGAACAACTTTTCAGTTGACTTTTTTCCCGTATCTCGTACCGTTTTTTGAGATAAAAACGCTAATTCAAAAATTTGCCGATAGATGGCATTGTAAAATGTCTCATCGAGTATCGCATAGCCATTTTACTATACCTAGATACCAACTTTATGGCCTAAGCTGTCACCGTTTAGAAATTGAGGGGGGTGTAACGGATATAGGCGGGAACACTGTATATGAGCGATGCATGTTGAATTCCCTTTCTTCTATACTTGTTGGTTGTAAAATGCTGAAGCAGTTAACGGTGGTTGGTCTTATACATATGCCCGTTAGTTTCTTTGTCTGAGTTATTGAACACCCTTTTAAAGAAAGCCTTCTATGAAATTCTTTCATCTTTCAGCAAACTAAATTTCATTATCGATCTCCTGAGGTCTTCCCTTTCTGGCCTGAAATGACTCTGCCTGCCCTGTCAGTCGGTAAAAGTTTAGAGAAATTCGTGTTTTGGGATTATGTTCACTCGAGCGTAGTCTTCCGTGCCACGGAATCTAGATCCATAACTTTCCCCAGATATGTACATACCTGCATAAGTGACACTCTTTTAGGAGTGTGTACCATACATTATTTTTAAATTTATAGTATTAAATTATAGGAATTCATGCTAGTTCTTTTGCGAAATATCGCTCTGAGAAAAACTCAGTGAAAACATTATCTGTGCAAAAAGCATACATAATTATTAGAATCGCTTATAATAGAAATGAAAAAATCTCTTTAATGAAAACTCAGTGTAAGTATACTTATCTGTACAATAAACATTCAACCTATAATTGGTTGTTCTTGTTGTATCTAAAGCCCCTTGGAAGTATTCCAGACTAGGCACCTCGGACATCCAGGCTAGCGGGCAGATGGGTGTTGCTCCGGTTTTATAATGGTACCACGATGGTTAGAGTCTGATTTAACCTGGTGCCACCTCAATTTTGACCGAGCGACCCCAGAGGTTAGAGCTGGGAGTATCGTACCCTCTTCCACCCTCTCTGACCCCATAGAGAGACTTTCCGATCTACGGATTTAACGTAATCCTATCCGATATAGACACGAAGGTATTTAATGAAGCTTCTTGGGATTCGTTCCGAGCAACCTGAGCACTGAAAGCCGACGTGCTACCACTAGACTGTCTCTATAATGGGTAGAATCGCTAATAATATAAATGATAAAATCGGTTCAAAAATTAAACAAAACTCAGTAAAAACATTCCTATACGTACAGCAAACATTAATCTTATAGACATAACATCTAGATTTTTCAAAACAAAAATATTTCAAGCCCAGATAAACAGTTATCCGCATGAACTGATATGATTCTATTTCCGAACTTCCCTCCATATAATTCGCTTGTTACATCCATTTAACATTTATAAAATGATATCTTGGTATTGTTCCTAACGTACTGATATAACTTTATTATAAATCTTATTCAATTACTTTATTTCTTTCTGCAGGACCATAAAAACACCGTAACCATTTTTATCGAAGCTTAACTCTGCCGAAAACAAAAATATAAGTCCTTTAATAGGTTGTAACACGAGCACTTTAGTATTAAAAGACAATTCGTAATTTATACCTTTTTCCGTTAAAAAAATAAACAGCAAAACGGAATTACCTTAGCTTTCCTTCCGCAGTCTTAACGAGATATCGAAGTTGACGCAGTTTTTACTTGTTTAAGGGCTTTTTTTATATTATTCGTTTCACTTGCAATTTCGTAAAGTTGTTTATTTTTTATCTCAACGAGGAAGAAAGTTTTTTTCTAAATGTTGACCATTTCTTTTAATATATTCATCTATAGAGTATATTTCAGCGAAAAACATAATATTAATTTGCAAATTTTACTCCTAGTCTTAGTTGCTATGTAATCCAATAGCGTCCTGCAATATATATATATATATATATATATATATATATATATATATATATATATATATATATATATATATATATATATATATATATATATATATATATATATATATATATATATATATATATATATATATATATATATACAGGGTGTTTCATATTGAATGGGGTAAAAAGAAAGCACTCCTGTGAACGCTGTAATTACTTTATTTTGATAAATGAAATGTAAAATGAAACTATACTTATCCAAGTTTCTGTATATGTTCTATGTGTACCCCTCCAGTGACACGGCAAATATCTATGCAGTATTCCAATTTGTGCCAGACTCGTTATAGAATATTCTTTGTTAATAATTCGAGCACTTAAGTTATCCGCTGCTTTAGCTGCTGCAAGACCTGGGGAAATGGATGCACGAACACTTTGTCTTTAATGAAACCTCATAGGAAAAAATCACATGTCTGTTCGCGAAATCATCTACTTCCAGATTATCTTACAAATTCCCACAGAAAGCTAAACGCAACGATTTATCGGAAGGTTTTAACGCCTGAACCATCTGAAAGGTGTAAGCCCGGAATTTTAGACGTTTCCGTAACACATGCCACACCGTTGTATGAGGCACATTGAGATCAGAACTCACATGACGCATTGATTTTGTGGGTAAAAACGTTTCATGAGTTCTTCAACCACTTCGGTTTTGGCTTCTGGTCTTCCTGGGATGGTTTTCTTACCCAGACAGCCCGTGTCCTGAAACAGCTTCACCCACCGTTCGAAGTTGTGAAGATGAGGTTCGTTTTTACCAAATTTTGAGAGAAAATGTCTTTGAACGACGATAAACGATGATGTATTGGCATATTCAAATACAGTACGCTCTCTCCTTCATGAATGGTGCCATTTTGATTAACAGTGCCTCTAGCAGCGACTTCGTAACCGGAAAAGATTTTTCACTGATGCCAGATAAAATTTGTATAATTGTAGTTTCAGAATAAATTTGTTATTGCTAAATAAATCAATTACATAATTTTTACTATGCTATTCTTTTTGTCCCATTCAATATGAAACACCCTGTATACACACACACACACACATATATATATATATATATATATATATATATATATATATATATATATATATATATATATATATATATATATATATATATATATCAGGCTAAATAGTTTTACAAAGGTATTTCATTTATATTGCATCTTTAATTAGTATTGATTTGCCAATTTAAATTAATATGAGACTTGTTTAAGAAATTAAAATAATAAACTTTTAAAATAGTCCCAAGATGATTATATTTTTTAAAGTAATTTACTTACAGATTTGTGCAAAACATTTTAAACCAATTATATTCAATTAAAGTTATCCGGAAAGATTTTATTTTAATTTCCAAGCTGGTAACTATATTATGAAACAAAATATTTTTCATGGTTGTCCATTATATAGTAATTATAAATGTTGTTGTTTAAGAATAATTTAATACAATGCGCATTTATTTACAATATAACACCATACAAACTAAAATAGTTAAATCTTAGAATTTTCATAAATTAACCTTCAATAGTTGCAGTTTGAAAAAAAAAGGAGTAACTAAACAATTAAACTTGGAATCAATAAATTGCAACTCTAAATATTTGCTTTGTTTCCTATACTATCATTTAATTACTCGACTTTTTTTTAGTGAAGAAAAAGTCGGAAATAGCTTGCAAGTTTCTTCCCACACACACACACACACACACATATATATATATATATATATATATATATATATATATATATATATATATATATATATATATGCTCAGAGCACTATATAGAGACTCTTGTTTTTATATTTATGCAAATCAAATCTTTCAACTTTTAAAATTTTTTTTGTTAGTTTCACTTTCATTCATACTAATTTCTTGGAATGGGTGATTTTTAAGAAAAATTTATTATCATTTTTCCTCTATACATACAGACATTAAACAATAAAAGATTTATTTTAAAATATTTACGTATAATTAATTTTTTTTTCAAAGTAGAAGATATGTTATGACGCTGAGCATAATTTTTTTATATATTTTTCAGTATACAAACGGTACTGCAAAATCAATAAGGTAATGTAATTTACATTTTTTTTAATTTAATGTTGAGCTACAAAATTTTGAGAAGTAATAGACTTCAGTTGTATTTTTGTCATTGCTAGTAACAAATTTAAACGTGTTTTCGTATGCAATTATAGATTGATTAAATATTTTGAAATGCTGAACATTTTGCTTATCAGTTATTTCTGCCTGTTAAATTTCGACTAAACACAACAAGTCCACTCTTTGAAAGAATTTAATTTAACTGATTTATTCGAAATGTATCGAATATTTCTCTCTTTTATACTGGTCAATAAAAGGAAACATTCATTTTATTGCCTTGTATCTACGTCATAAGCAATGATTTAAGACGCTGTAATAGCTTGTAATACGAACAGTCGAGCAAATGAAATCGAAGACGATTCACAATTTATTTTACACTTTGCTCCATTGGATATCAGAAGAGTAGCGTTAAACTTCCTTTATTACGTTCGTTATTCTACCCACAAAAGATTCTTCTTTTTCAGAAACAGCCCAAGAATCAGGGCTAGCGATTGGAATTATATCGTATTTTTGGCTTTATTTTACAGTATACAGTTTCCTTGCATCGCTAGGATTTTTGTTCATTCAATTTGCGCTAAAATAAAATGTAAGTACCTTGTTATTCAGTTGTTTATGGCTAGCAAAATGTTATTGGGGTATGCTGCTAGAAGAGATATTCCTGCTGGTATATGCAAAAAAACGTATTTCAGATGTTAAATGTTATAAAGATGGCACTACCGTCTTATTCCCTTTATTTATCGAGTAGTTTAATGCGTCGTAAGATCATGCTTTATCCTGTGATTTATGACCATACGTATAAATGAAAGATTTTCTTCTTGAATAATTATAGAAGGGAAGCAGATATTAAATGATAAATATTTTTCTGTTTACAATAACAAACCTTGCCTATTCAAACCTACACATATTCTTCATAATTAAAATTCGTATGTTTGATGAGTACACAAAAAATATTTCTGTTTTAAAACACTTTAATTTGGGGAAAAACTTTTACTAAAAATTAAAAGTAAACATTAGAAAATTTTTGTCAGTAAATATTTCACTATTTTTTAAAAAAGTGAATTTTTGTAAAAATTTACTAAACTTGCTTTTACCCATTACTTTTTACTCTCCAGAGAGAACCTCGTCTATAGCGACAAATAAGCCGAATGAATAATGCATTATCGCTGGGACTAAGTAATGCAAAAAAAAATTAAATTAGTTAATTAAACTATAGATGTATTGCCTAAATTTATGTAAGTGTCTTGTAAAAAAGTTGGCGAAATGTGTTTTTGCCTATAAACGAAATGTAGGTTAGGTCTAAATTTTTAGAAAATTTTCTACTAAATTTAGGACAGTTTATAAATTTAGTGGGATTTTTATAAATTTCTTCTCGGTATTTTATTGTCTTCATTGTTTTATATCGTGTTATGAAAACATCAACTTCAAACTAGTTCCGGAACATCGACTTAAAACTATCCGGAACTGGTTTGCACCCAACTTTTCTCCTGCTCGTTCGATTCAAAGAGGTGGCGCGTAAATGAATACGCATGGACTGACATTCCCCCGACTGCAAGTTTGGATAAAAACGATGGCAACAGAAAAGGAGAAGCTCAAGAACTGTGTGTGGAGTCAATCTTCAAAAATTTTTTGGTGAGAGAGTCCATCCATCTGCTTGTAGAGAAGGGGTTCTGAAGCACGTGGCTGCACGTGTCGCACAAAAGAAATATAATCAATCTTCGAAATATTTATGAAGAAATAAATCGATCTTCTGTGAGCTAATTTCCTGCGCACGTGTTAAATAGTTTTCTACAAGTACAGAATTAACGCAGATGTTACTGGATTCAAGAAATCCTAAAGTTTCCTGGCCCTCTGAGGAAAGATGTGATGCCCATGTGTAAATCATTATGTGCTCTTCTAGTTTATGTATTAAATAAAATGTCATTTATTTGGAAAGTGTGGTAAGTGAATTCTTATTTATTATTTTTATTTTTAATGCAATGTGCTAATCTTCTATAATCACGGCCATAACAATAATTATTAACATATCGGTTGAACTACGCATAGATTTCAAAATGAGAGTGTGACCCAAATTTAGGCCCGCTAGATACACTCTAGATCAATGATTCCCTACCGGTGTTCCTCCTAATTTTTGGATCCCGCGAGATCGTCCAGGGGTGTCACGCGAATTTTTTTATAAATAAAAAAATACCATTACGGCCTATTTAAAATGAATCTTAAGTTGAATTTATTTGTCTTACGCGTCACATATTGTAACAGGAATCGATGAATCCATTCTTGAGGGTGAATTAGCTACCCCCACACCCACAACTGTTAGGCCTGATATCAAGCATTTGTACTTTAAGCATCTATCAAAAATCTCACATTAATTAAATAAATATATTTTCTTGTTATTTCCATTGAATATCTCTAGTATAAGACTATACTAAATCCCATGGCTAATTTCAAAAATGTATTAATGCATCCTATTCTACTATCTCTTACTTATATCTTAAAATTAATTAATAAAATCGACAATAAGGTTAGTATTTAACTGAATTTAAATTTAATACGTTCCCGAAGTATATTCCAATTTAATTTAATGTTTATAAAATTGAAAAACGGTATCCCAAGTTTGGAATCCCATACCCAAGGGTGTACCAAAAATGAAAACATTGGGAATCCCTTCTCTATATTTGTCCCTCAAAGTTACAGACAATTATCAAGGAGTGTAAAGGGATTTACGCAGTAAGCCCCTAACATATATGGAGGCATGAGGGTTTGTATGAAATAAATGGAATTTATCTTGACAGCAGCTATACATTTTCAGTGAGATTACAAACAACTTCAATGAAAAGCAATTTGTTTTAAATTGTTTTAATTTGCTTTAAATATATACATACATACATACATACAAACAAACAAACAAAAACACACACACACACACACACACATATATATATATATATATATATATATATATATATATATATATATATATATATATATATAAATATATATATATATATATATATATATATATATATATATATATATATATATATATATATATATATATATATATATATATATATATATATATATATATATGTATATACATACATATATATATATATACACACTGCTGGCCACTGTAAATGCAACACCCTGAAGGAAACATGCAAATAACATGAAATTTACAACATGCATTAGCGGAGGTGAGATATGCAAATGATTAGAATTTCAGCGCAGAAGCACATCACGCTTAGCCTGTGGAGCCACTTCAAAGCGCTATTTAAGGCTTGGAGATTTCGACGATTTCAAGTTCGGCAATTGTGTTTTTCTTGTGGTTTTTTCAAAAAAACGATCAATTATGCCTCGTCGAAAACAGCGATCATCTTTTGATCAAGTATCCGAGTTCGACAGAGGAAGGATAGTGGCCTACCGAGATTGTGGATTATCTTTCAGGGAAATCGGTAGTCGTGTTGGACGAAACCAAGCAACTGTAATGCGGATATTTGATCGTTGGATGCAGGAGGGTACGACGGACCGGCGTGTTCGATAGCATCCACCTCAGCGCACCACTTCACGTGATGACAGGCAAATTGTGCGCATAGCAGTGACGGATCGCTCAGTCACATCACGCACCATAGCACAGCACATGCAGTCTGTAACGCATCATCCAGTGTCTGCGCGCACCATTCGACGCCGTTTACAGCAGAGTGGTCTGTCCGCAAGACGTCCATTGCTTTGTCTACCCTTGACGCAGAACCACAGACGTCTCCGCCGCCAATGGTGCGATGACAGAAGGATGTGGAAGGCAGAATGGAATGAAACTGTCTTTACTGACGAGTCACGCTTCTGTCTGTAACACCACGATGGTCGCATTCGAGTCTGGAGACACCGTGAAGAGAGGATGCTGAACAGCTGAGTTATGCACCGCCACACTGGTCCTGCACCGGGTATTATGGTATGGGGCGGTATTGGATATCACTCTCGCACACCTCTAGTACGCATTGCCGGTTCTTTAAACAGCCAGCGCTACATCTCCGAGGTGTTGGAGCCAGTTGTCCTTCCTTACGTTCAGGGCTTGTCCACAGCCATATTTCAACAGGATAATGCGCGACCACACGTGGCACGCATTGTCCAACGGTTCTTCGTCAATCCTCCGATTGAATTGCTTCCCTGGCCACCTCGCTCTCCGGATCTTTCTCCGATAGAAAACATGTGGTCCATGGTTGCTCTACGATTGACCCAGATTCCATCCCCAGCTGCCACAGCAGATCAAATTTGGCAACGTGTGGAAGCTGCTTGGTCTGCTGTACCCCAAGAACTCATCCAAAGTCTCTTTGAATCAATGCCGAGGCGTGTGGCAGCGGTGATCTCCAACAATGGCGGCTACTCTGGCTACTGATTTTGGCAGGTACCACACTTCACAGAAGTCTATAAATTTAATCATTTGATACTTGGTCAACATGTTATCTACAAAATAAATTTTGTCGTGATATCTCTTGTCTTTCTTGGTGTTGCAATTTGGGTGGCCAGCAGTGTATATATATATATATATATATATACATATATATATATATATATATATATATATATATATATATATATATATATATATATATATATATATATATATATATATATATATATATATATATATATATATATATATATATATATATATTATTGGATTACACAAACACAGAAACATATTTAGAAGCGTAAATAAATATTAAACGATTCAGGAGGAGGTGTTTTAATTTAGAGAAAATTTCACTCTTTGGAAAAAAAAGTATTTTAGGCTTTATAACGAGACTAGTTTTTTAATATTTAATTATACGCAAAATATAAATACATGACATATTCATTGTGATGATTTATGATTTGCTTATTATAATTATAGAATCAGATTAAGAGTATGCCATTGAGAGACCGATGAGACTAATTTGAGAAATATAACTAGTAAACATTATATAAAAATAATTCAGACTTTAGAGAGAAATCGTGATTAGAGCTCAGGAAGATGGGTCATAACACACATTTAAAATTTCTTTGAATTTCTTAGACGTTACACTCAAATTTTAACTGAATTAAGAACTCAGACAATTAAAACCAAATTTCACCTTCATCAACATTTTTGAAAAACATTCTATGGATAATTGGAGACATGATTGATTAGTCTTTTGTTTAATTCTAGAAAAGAACTATAAACAGTATAAATAAATAAACAAATGGAAAGTATATTAATTATCAAATAGTAAAAGAAAAATATATTTCAGGCTTATAATTGTGTAATCACAGTTCGTGCCTGTGCATGTTTTAAGAAACGAAGATATGTCAATATTTTCTCTAACACATAATTTAAATGACTGTTATTTGTGCTATACACATAGGGTACTCACAAATGTTTTGAACGATTTTGACTTTCTATATGATTTCAGTTTAAATGAACAAAAATAAACCTTACTGGTATGTATTCAGAATAATGTTTAATTATTGTCTTCATCATTAAAAATATTATTTGCTTTAAAATGTTGCTAGAAAATAAACAATGGAACGAAGTCTATATATTTGCGCTTTCCGAAGAGAAATTTTCTCATTCGATTATTTTAAAAAATTGTGAAAAGAATAGAATGGTTTTAATATTTCTACACGTAAATAAGTGACATAATTAATAACAAAGGGAAGAGATGTCAAAGTTTACATTTTACTCTAAAAAAAGGTAAAAAATGCATATCCAACAAAGGTACGTTCACCGCTTAATATATCCAATGTCGCATCTCATGTTTAACCCCCGAAAGAACTATGGCAAAAATTTTAAATATCTCTACGTTTTAACGAAGTCCCACAAAATCAAAGTCGTGCGAGTTCTGAACTCAATGCCTCATACAACGGTGTGACATGTGTTACGAAAACGTGTAAATTTCTGGCCATACACCTTCCAGATGTGCAGCAGTTAAAACCTTCCTACAAACTGTTGCGTAAAGCTTTTTGTTGGAATTTGCAAGATAAGCTGGAAGTAGATGGTTTCTCGAACAGACTGGTTATATTCTCCTATGTAGTTTTCTTAAAGACATAGTGTTCGTGCCTCCAGAGGACTTGCAGCAACTGAAGCAGCGAATAACTGAAGTGCTCGTATCATTAATAAAGAATATTCTATCACGACTGTGGCAAGAACTAGAATAACGCATAGCTATTTGCCGTGTCATTGGAGGGGCACACATAGAACATATATAGAAACTTGGATAACTATAGTTTCACTATAAATTTGATTTATCAAAATAAAGTAATTTCAGAGTTCACAGGTATGATTTCTTTTTGTACTATTCAATATGAAACACCCTGTATATATATATATATATATATATATATATATATATATATATATATATATATATATATATATATATATATATATATATATAAAACACAGCTTGTTTTAAATGTTTTTCGTAAATATGCCAGAATACAATATTTTTAATTATAAGTGTTTAGAGTGCCTATTGATACAAATGATTTTTTTTCTCCCATATGACATTCTTACGTGTTTAATTTTAAACCTATTTTTAATTGAATTAAATGATTAATTAAACTGAATGACATTATACGCTCGGTTTTTTTTTGCAACCATTAATTAAATTGAAAATTGACTCATAATATTTTTATGCCTGCGAATGAATCTTTCATTACGCATCCAACAAAGCTTTCTGTGCGTTAACCACCAGGGATTAATAGAATCGTAATTGTCTCGCTGAAATACTGGAGGATAAGAGAAAAATTCTGGAAATTAGAGTTTTGTACCTGATGTTGGTAAAACAAGAAAGTTTACAAAAATGCAGCCATTCATCTATAATAAAACACATTTATTATCCCAAGAAAACACGTTAAGCATAAAATTTTACACATTCTAAGCATAAAAATTTGTTACACTCTCAAAAATATGAATATATTAAAACTATATAGTGAATTTTTCTTTTCATATTTAAATCACGGGTAGTTGAGTAATTAAATTATAGTATTGAATAAAAGGCTTTTAAAAATGCCGGCAGCCTGCAAATATATGATTTTATGCAGTGTACAATAAATCACAATAACGTTAAGGAAAAATATCCATTGAATGTTAAAGCTCAGACAGAAAGGTTAGCTTTTTTTTTTACTTTCTTCGTATTGCGCCTTTTCAGTAATTAATTTTTAAATAACCGTATATTACGTTTCTTCCTTATTATTTACTGATAAAAGCAGACCTTATTCAAAATATTTAATTAATGTATTTACGATTTCGATACGCTGAATGAAAGTTAACGAATTTTAGAATCAGATATCTTATTCTATACTGATAATGTCGTTGATGAAATTTGCATTTCTTCGACACATAATTAATTAAAATTTTAGTTCTTTATTTTCGGAAAATAGACTGGATTATTTTTCAAATCTTTGATAAAACATGCCTTTAAAGATAATGCACTGCGCTGCCTTTAAATATTATTTCAGTTTATTAAGTACCTCAATTTTTTTGTGGATGTAAACATTTTTAAAGAGATTTAGAAATTTATTTAATCAGGTTCTGGAAAATAATTTAACCGGCTTATGCCCTAGATGTAATTACATATAGATTTTCTGAGTTAAATTTTGAAGGTGGGTAAAAAAAAAACTGTTTATACATTTTAGGATTAACATAATTAAGGTTTTCTTATGGAGATGCTTATATTATTAATCAAAGAACGTTATATTTTATACAGTGCAATTCACACATCACTTCTGTTGAACAACTGCCGACAAAAAAATCATTGTTTTGTATCTGTAAATCAAAAATTACTAAAAATTCTGGTGATAAAAATTTCAGAATAGTTATTATTTCTAAGGTAAATTTTTAAGGTTTTCATATGTTTAATATTAATTTTTTTGTGAGTATAATGAATTTATTCGTCTACTTAATTCTAATTTTAAAACGGGGAAAAATTCTAAACGTAAGGAAATTTAACAACGAAATTGAATCTTAATTAGCTATTAAATTCAAATTAAATCTTGTCAACAACAGTCATAAAATTATAAACAAACAAACAAACAAACACACACACACACACACACACACACACACACACACACATTCACACACTCACACACACACACACGCACACACACACTCACACACACACACACACACACTCACACACACACACACACACAATATATATATATATATATATATATATATATATATATATATATATATATATATATATATATATATATATATATATATATATATATATATATATATATATATATATATATATATATACATGTATATAAATATAAACAAAACAACACAAGCAAAAAATCAAAAAGGCGGGCATAGACTGCCAAACAAAAATTAACTGAAAACCTACCCTAGCATTGAAAAACATAAATAACTCTTCAATAAAAGATTGCGCAGTATGCTGCATATCTTCAAATTGGAGAAGACAAATATAACTAAATTTAACAGAGCTAAATAATTATAAGAAGAATGTAGACATAAAACAATACAGAAATGAAGCACTCAGGGCTCCACGCACCAGAGGAAAGATTCTGCAATAGTGCCGGAACTAAACCAGAAGTACGAGGTAACTGATTCGTTTCGACGAGGTATTCCAAATCATTACAGTTCTAGCGCCTTCACTAATATATTTTTGCATTCTTACGAAACTGAATTTCTTAGCTTAAAAAATGGTACCGAATATAGGTATATTGAGGACCTTATAATTTTTAACTGTAACGATTTGGAATTTCTTAATCAAATTTACCCAAAGGAATAAACTTTAATCAGGACTAAAAAAATAATCATTTTGCGGCTTATCTGGATTTAAAATTTAAATTCAAAATAGCGAATTAAATATTGGTATATGTGATAAAAGACTAGATTTTAACTTTGAGGTTATCACATTTACCAATTTCAATAGCAACTTGAACTATAAAAATCTATAATATTATCTTTTAATCACAACTATACAGAATTAAAAACATTTGTAATAACGCTGAAGACTTTTTGGAGGCATGTAACATTTTCGAGAATAACCTAAGTAAGAACAATTTACTAAAAATTTCGGTAATCTAAAAGTTAAAAAAAATGTCATTTAGACTCAGGTATTTTTAAAAGACGTTAAGGATAGCTTTTCTGGTTTCATATTTTTTTAAACTTCAAAGGGGTGTAGCGATGTGGTTCTACCACAGTGAGGTAATTACTAGGGAAAAATTGGGCTGCTGTTTCGCCATAACCGTCACCTACTGAATTACGGTATGTATGAATCTGTGCCTTTTCATTAGGATTGTATGTGTACTTGCATGTATGATGCATTGAGCCCTTACTGTAAGTTGTCCGTGTCTTTTCATTTTCTTTTGACTAACTGTTTCATTGGGGAACTCGGGGATGCTTAAACCTGGATGCTTAAACTCGGATGCTTAAACCTGCATCCTATTCAGAAAGTTCGCCTTGAGGTAACTGATTTGGTTAGGCTCCCTGATGACGTGACTAGTCGGTTACCTCGTACTTCTGGTTTAGTTCCGGCACTATTATAGAATCGTGCCTCTGGTGCGCGGAGCCCTGAGTGTTTGATTTCTCTATTGTTTTTTGTGTACATTCTTCTTATAATCATTTAGCTCTGTTAAATTTAGTTATATATATATATATATATATATATATATATATATGTATAAAGGGAGAGAGAGAGATACCTAGCCATTTAAAAGGTTTTTGCGTCTGATATTTGGTAAAATATTTAGTTTGAATTTGAATTTGTGATAACATATTTTACAACCCACGAAATAGAAAAGAATATTGATGTCAATTTTATTATACGATAAAGAAAATAATAATGAGAAAACAAATTTTTATTGTTGAACAGTTTTAATCCCACTTCATTTTTTCTTGAAATCAATATTGTAGATTTTTTTCGAGAATTTATATTTTGGATACGATCTAAAATATTTTCTTTTTTATAGCAAAAAAATGAATTGCAATATAAAAAAACGAATATTGAAAATACGTTGAAGCAAGGGAACAAAAAATACATCCATATTTTTTGTATCGACAAATCGATTTTATTTTTGATGCTTGAAGCCGAGGAAAAAAAACCAAGATTGAAAAATCTGTTGTTTAATACTCGAGTTAAGGGATTTAACTCTAAACTTTAAGGCGCTTAGGAACAAACTTTAAAAGTTTTACATCCCTCAGGACATTGTCCACGTCTCTCTAAGCGTATGTAAAATGGCTTACAAAATTCTTGTTTAGCTAAGAAAATTTAATTATAAAGAAAGAGGTATACGTGATACTCTCTAATTTAATTTCGTTATTTTACGTAATATAAGGCAGAAAATTAGTTTATTAAAATTTCAATTGATAGATATGATATTTATAAACTGTTTAATAGATTAAAAACATTTATATTATCCTCCTATATTAAGGGACATGTGAAATGAAAAAATATGCAGTATGGTTATGCAAAATTCACCTCAGACATGAATAGATATTCGTCTTCTTTTAGAGCATTTGCTCTCATACACAAATTAAGCACCTCTGATGAAAGCTTTAAAGAAAATTTAACGTATAGACAAAACTGATATTTTTTGTAATTTATTGCTTTAGTGGATTCTACAATGTATATTTCTATACTAAAATTCAATTACACAAGCCCTTTCAGAAATTACTATAAATAATTTTGTTCAAATTTTATCAGAGTGTATAAACTATAAATGTAATTTAATTTTACTACATATTTTTTAAATATCAGACAGAGATAGCTATATTAGAATAGACATGCAAAATGTTTATTTATAATACAAATAGATTTAAGGATATATAATGGGTTGTTCGGAAAGTAATTTCGTTTTTTGGTTGAAAATAAAAGACGATTTTCTTATAGTGTGATAAATATTTCATTAAATTATATATTCTCCATTTTCATCCAGTAGCTTTTGCTATCTTTCTGGCAGTAGCATGATTCCACTCTCATAAAACTTCTGACCTTAGCTGGCAAAAATCAGATCCAATTCAATTTTGACGTCCTCATTTGAAGTAAGGGTTTTACAGCTTAAAAAATGTTGTAGAGACCGGATAGAGTAATAATCCGTAGGTGACAGATCTGGAGAATATGATGGGTGAAGTAGTACACCCCATCCAAGCTGTAAAAGCTTTTGGCGAATTAACAAACTTGTATGAGGTACCCCATTATCTTGGTGGAACACTATATATTTTCTATTGATCAATTCTGGCCTTTTCTGTTTGGGTGAACCATTCAATTTGCCCAGTTGATAGCAGTACATATCAGAACTGATCGTGGTATTAAGATTAGGTAGAAACTATAAAAAAATTAAAAAGAAATAAAATAAATAAAATAAAATAAAAAATAATAAAAACAGATTCTCTTGACATCCCACCAAACAGGGAGCATCACCTTTTTTCATGAATATCGGTTTATATATATATATATATATATATATATATATATATATATATATATATATATATATATGTGTGTGTGTGTGTGTGTGTGTATAATGATTACTTTCGCGGAGCGATGCAACAGACCAGTGAACTGGAAAAGTCCTAAATATAGTCGTAGAAAGTGGCTGATTGGCGTAGGGATGAAGTCCAGGCGAGAAAACATAATACTCCGTATGGTTATGCAAAATTCATCTCAGACATGAATAGATATTCGTCTTCTTTTTGAGCATTTGCTCTCATACACAAATTAAGCACCTCTGATGAAAGCTTTAAAGAAAATTTAACGTATAGACAAAACTGATATTTTTTGTAATTTATTGCCTTAGTGGATTCTACAATGGATATTTCTATACTAAAATTCAATTTCACAAGCCCTTTCAGAAATTACTATAAATAATTTTGCTCAAATTTTATCAGAGTGTATAAACTATAAATGTAATTTAATTTCACTACATATTTTTTAAATATCAGACAGAGATAGCTATATTAGAATAGACATGGTTACACAGTTCTTTATTAAGTAATATTTCCTGGCTCAAGTACACTATTTAAGTTCCAGTTATAATAGCTGTAGGACTTTATGCATAAGAAATATCGTCCTGGGACTGTCGGAACAGCACATAGCAATATAAAAAACCGCAGCGCAATTTACGACATGTTTCCAGGACGGAGACAGACACCCAAGACCCGCGAATACCCTAGTTGTATGTCCTTGAGTACAGGCGCGCTGAACTTTAATTGGTTAGAATTAGCACTGACTTTAACGCGTAATATGGGGTGATGTTTTCTCCAGCGTTCGACCCGGTTCGGTCTTATATAACTGTTATATAATGGTCCGCGCGTGCAACAGCCTTAGGGGAAAGAATGATTTATGTTGGTTGAATATAGGTCGCAATCCAAAGTTAAGGGGATGGTATTCTTTTGAAATAAGATAAACGAATTTCGAAAAAGCACGTTAGGAGTATTTAAAAGGATTAAAATTTGTTTCATATATATATATATATATATATATATATATATATATATATATATATATATATACCGGGTGGTCATAAGGAAACTTCGCCGATATATGGACCTCTAGCGGCTGTTCCGTTCAACCGATCGAAATGAGATTTCAGATACAGTTATTCAGAGGTATGAACTCGGCATTCTCAGAACGGCAACACAATGACGCTCACGGTCACGGTTATATGTATAGAAGCTCGAAATTTTCAAATGGCAACGCCCACTTTTTCCCGTCGAAAAATGCTCATCGGATGCGAAAACACTAAAAAGCGTTGGAACAGTACATGTATCACAAAAAATGGACGCGTTATGCACGCACAAAAAAACAGCTCTGCGAATGGTTAATAAAAACACGATCAGAGAGATTTTCGTCACTGAATGTCTGGCGAACGGCGCTCTGTGATTGGTTTCTAGCCTCTGTCATATGCAAATTTATATATATATATATATATATATATATATATATATATATATATATATATATATATATATATATATATATATATATATATATATATATATATATATATATATATATATATATATATATATACTAATACATAGCCTCTGGAGTCCTGTTCACCGGTAGGGTCTATCTCCAAAGCTACAGTTCCGCTGGTGAGGTCAATTCGTTGACGTCAAAGGAATCAACGACGTCGTTGTACGAATTCGCAAATCTGCGAACAGCAAAGCGAAGGTTGTGCATTACGACCGGCTCGCTCCTTACCATGGGACGTGAGTGGGTCCCCAAATATTTGTGGATGCCCGGGCCACGACTCGTAGGCTGTTGCCAAGCAGATCCGGGCTGCCCATTTTTATATTATTAATGTTGCAACTGTTCTTACATGCATATTTAATTTAGTTTATAATGATATATATTATGTTTTTTTTATTTATTTATGTTTATTTATATTTTTTCATATAGTAGTAGCATTTTTGGACCGTAGTTGTTAGTGTAAGGACTGTCCAGGACGTTCAGTCTTTTAGAGGAGGGGGCAATGTTACGAGTTTGGGGCATACATGGCTTGTTATCACCAGCATGCAATGTTTTGGAATCCACGAAAAATAAAAACAATGGTTCAGTACGTTCACGCGTCTAGCATGGAGTAAGTAATAAATCCTGCTCTTGGGTCTATTGTTGGAAAATTGTTTGGTTGAGCGGTCTGGCAACACCTGTTTGGTTTCCTAGGTGAATAAGAGTCTGGAATAAAACATTCAGTTCTAAACTTGGATTTGATACCATCGGTTCAGGTTTTTCAACACGTGGTATTCTTTTTGTAAAAAGTTTTATTCTCGGCTGGTATAAGTCGAGGTCCTTACAAAGAAGCAAGTTAAATATCATATGCAACTTATAAATAACTGTTAAATTGTATTAATTACTATGTCTGAATTCCTCTATGTTAAGAAATGTTCTTAGGTGCTGGAATTGTTAGCTTCCAGCGAAGAATCAACGATTTTATTTTGTCTACTCTTCTCCAAGATGTTAAAATGTGTACTTAAGATGTACTTAAGATTAATGTCAAATAAATTTCTGTCATTCAATTCCGGTAACTGTCATATTTACTTCTGTGTTTGAAATTCACTTTTTAGAATATCTACCCGTCGCTCGGATTTGGTTCAATATTTATACACACACACACACATATATATAAATATATATATATATATATATATATACACACTCATGGACAAAAAAATTAGCGCACAAAGAAATAATTGCGGGATCGTAACGAAACTTGCAATGAAGGTACATGTCGGGGAGATATGCAAATGATTAGAAATGCAGCGTGATTGCGCATTACGTATAGCCGGTAGAGGGCGTTGAACATCGTACTCTGTGGAGTATAAAACAGGTAACCAATGCTTGTTTGACTGTGCTGAATCATTTACAAAGGAAGAGCTGAGATAGACATGCCATTACGCCGTGTTCGAAGACAATAAAAGCAGTTGTCGCAGTTTGAGAGGGGGAGAATCGTCGGGATAATGGAAGTTGGGTGGTCAGCTCGGCGAGTAGCTCGTCAATTAGATCGCTCTGATTGTGTTTTGAGGAGGTGTTGGGACCAGTCAACCCGAGAGATGTCATGTACACGAAGACCAGGCTCAGGACACCCTCGACAGACCAGTCGTCGAGAAGACCGCCACATAGTAAGAAATGCACGCGTACAGCCAACTGCTTCATCGGCCGCCATCCAGGCACAGGTAGCACCTTCACTAAAAGCCTCTTCTCGAACCATACGAAGGCGCCTGGCTGAAGGACAGTTGGTATCGCTGCGCCCATTACGTGTACTGCCCTTGACGCCCACCCATCGACGCCTCCATTTGGAGTTTTGCCGCGCACGAGGAAACTGGACTGCAGCGGAATAGAACCAGGTCGTCTTTAGCGACGAATCCAGATTCAATCTCGGCAGTGATGACAATCGTGTTCGTGTGTGGAGAGCCCGTGGTGAACGCTTCAATCCTGCCTTTGCTGTAGAGCGACACATCGCTCCCACAGCTGGTGTGAGGGTATGGGGTGCCATTGCCTACAATACACGGTCACCCCTAGCATTGTTCCGTGGCACCATGACAGCCCAGCGGTATGTTCATGAAATCCTACAACCACATGTGTTGCCACTCATGCAATGGCTCCCAGGAGCCATTTTCAACAAGACAATGCTCAGCCTCATACGGCAAGTGTGTCACAAGACTGTCTCCGCACTGTTACTACCCTTCCTTGGCCTGCCCGATCCCCAGATTTATCTCCAATCGAGCATATCTGGGATCATTTGGGACGACGAGTTGGGCATCCCACGAGTTTGAACGAACTAGAGGCAAGGTTACAGCAAATATGGAACGAAATGTCTCAAGACATCATACAGAACTTGTATGACTCAATTCCCGATCGTATCGCATTCACGCTAGAGGGGGGTCCAATGGAGTATTAACTCCTCCGCTCTTTTGCCTTTTTCTCTGAAATAAATTATCCTTTTTCTTTGATTTTCTTATCATTTACTTATATCAAAGTAGTCATTGCGTATGTAAAATTTCGTTTCATTTTGATGACTCCTTCTTGGTGCGATAATTTTTTTGTCCATTAGTGTATATATATATATATATATATACACTGAAGTGCCACTGAATTAGGGATACCTACCTAATAACGAGTTGGGCCTCCTATGGCCTTGAAAACGGCTGTCACACGACGAGGCATAGATTCAACAAAATTCTGGAAACGTTCCACAGGAATTGATTGCCAAATATTGGCTAAAGCTGACCATAATATAGTAAGGTTATTTGGTGCTGTGTGATGGCCTTTAACGCCTTGTTCCAAAACATCCCAAAGATGCTCAATAGGATTTAAGTCTGGGCATCTAGGTGGCCAATTTATGACAGAGAAGTCAGAGGAATGCTCATACAACCAGCCAGTAGCCAACCGGGACTTGTAAGAGGTACAGTTGTCTTGCTGGAAAACTCCATTACCGTGCGGATAGCAGAACAGCATAAACGGATGGAGGTGATCACCCAGCAAATCTACGTACCGAATTGCATTGAGGGATGCTGGTACACGAACCAAAGATCCCAAACTGTGCCACGAAAAAAAACCCCAGACCATGATTGAGCCACCATGCCCTTGTACAGTTCCAGCCAGGCATGCAGGATCCATGGCTTCATGAGCCTGACGCTATATTCTCAGAGTCCCGTCGGCATTAAGAAGTCGGAATCGAGACTCACCACTCCATGCTACTCGTTTCCAGTCCTCTACACTCCAGTCTCTGTGCTCTGTTGCCCAGGCAAGACGTGCAGCCCGATGGCGAGTATAGAGCAATGGTACTCTCGTAGATCGACGGATCCCGAAACCCATACGGTGAAGCAAGCGTTGCACTGTCCGTTTACTGACTGTACGACTGGCACCGTCATTAAACTGGATGGTAATTTGAGCTAATGTTTGTCTACGCTGGCTACGTACAATACGTCTGAGCCGTCTCTCACCACGCACTGTCAAGGCTACTTGTCCTTTGCAGTTTACCCGATCGCTAATTTTTTTCTCCACCATCCATGTATTCTTGGTATACTCTTGACACTGTCGACCTTGAAAATCCTAGGTGTCTGACGATTTCGGAAATTGAATGGCCCATGCGTCGCGCACCTACCATTTGTCCGCGATCGAAAGCGTCTAAATCAGGCAGTTTACTCATACTGGCAATTCCAACAACTAATTCAGAACAACCACAGTACGCGCTATATATGCAGTTACCACAACACCCTCACTTGCGCATACACGATGCGCAGCGCTACACAATTTGCATAGGCTTTGCTATCCCTAATTCAGTGGCACTTCAGTGTATATATATATATATATATATATATATATATACATATACTATTCCATCAAAAAAATACTGGGCTGCACCCCCGCTCTTTATTTTCATCTAGCCAGACAGAATGCTCTTAGCGCGTTTCTACTGAAATGATATACAAACAATAAAAAAGAAAGAAACTTTGAGCCTGCGGACCTTCGTCTGATTTTATTCAGAATTAATAACACCGTGTTGCTTGTTGTATGCTTGTTGCCGTGTTGTATTCTTATAATGATAAACCGTTTTGTGATGTTTCTTTCAATGCATTAGTTAATCTCGTAGCACTTCATTGCCCAAGATAAAGTGTGGGGATCTTTTCTTTAAATTATTTTGCTACACATTTCGAAATGCATATTTAATTGATCATTTCTGGCTTGTGAAACTAAAATTTTAATTGTTTGGACAAGTTTCGATGAAAAGATAATTTCCTTTTAAAAAACTTTAATTTTGTTTAAAAATCATTTGCAGTTTGTACAAAGAGGCAACAGTAATCATTAATGTCCCATAAAAGCCGACTTCTAAAAATATATATACAATTTATCCTCGATTTCGGCGGTTCATTCGTTCCGAATCATTCTGCGCAGGTAGAAAGCGCATAAGTCCAAATTTATTACCATCGGCATAATCACCGCGTTTGTTCTTTAAATCTTCA
This sequence comes from Dolomedes plantarius, assembly GCA_907164885.2. Classification (NCBI taxonomy): domain Eukaryota; kingdom Metazoa; phylum Arthropoda; class Arachnida; order Araneae; family Dolomedidae; genus Dolomedes; species Dolomedes plantarius. The sequence continues at coordinate 158,939,850 of OU015491.1, forward strand.
AATATATTTAATGATTCCGTTTATATCAGCGCAAGCGTTATCGGTATGCGTTTGTGTTGGAAATCTTCAACCCAAATTATGAATAATTTCTCTGTCGTTTCTATTTAAACATTGTTTCTATTAAAACACCTCTTTACTGCGAAATATTGTCGATTGCATAGCACCAGAATTCTTCACGTGTTGCATAATCCGATCTTTATCCTTTATCAGATTTCTAACGGTCGATTCCTTCATAGCGTATACACATGCAATTTCTACAATTTTATTGCCTTTTTATGTCTTTTAATAATTTCAACTTCAGTTAACTTTGTGATGTGTAACTGTGTGACATCCTTTTTACATCTGCTTGCCTTTGATCTGTTTCTTTTACGTTTTTCGGAAATTTTATTTATGCTGGAGTTTGTATCGAAAACTGACTTCGAATACAGCGCGCCAAACACACGACCGTTGGTTGTTACCTGACGCCATTATTGACGCCAAAAACACATGTAGAGCTGCGTTTCATCCGTACCGGCAACGTCGCAAAACTGAAAACGCATAAAACGACTGAAGTCTACGAGTAAAAAAAATTGAAAACGTCAACCGCCTATCTAAGAATCCGCGTAACTCGAGGACATTCAAAATTGCATGCTATTTTTCTTTAAAGATCGAAAAATTCATGTTTATTATATATATATATATATATATATATATATATATATATATATATATATATATATATATATATATATATATATATATATATATATACCGTTGGTCGAATCGTTTATTAGAGCGACAAAAGTACATCTATTCATTTCAAAAGAACGGCTCGGAATTACTATCGCCTTTCAACATTAAACGCGAGAGAGCGAAAACAACCTGTGACTATTATTTGTAGGGTCAGAAGATTTTGGGGCTCCTGATGCTAACCCACACCTGAGTCCGGCGATGTACACATGTAGAAATGCAAAGGCATGCGATTCATGGGAAGTTCTGTGGCTAAGGGTTTTAAAGCGATATACTGATATTAATGGAGATTGGATTTAGGAAAGGGAGTTTAAAGGCTAGAATGGAAGGAATAAAATTTAAAATAATAGAAGTGTGTGTGTGTATGTGTGTGTGTCGACGTCGATGGCGCTTCACAGATTCCCAATCTGGATATTTCAAAGTCCAAATTATGTATCCAGCAACAGCTGCGCAGTCGAGCATGTTGAACCAGAAGACCATAGGCCAACGGCGTATTTTCCACTTGTATGTGTACAATCTGCATAAATGGTCAAAGTTGTCAACTCTAGATTTTGTTGCGTTGTAAAGCGTAATAATATCTGACTTATTGTCTTTCTCCTCAATGACGTTTTTTGTCATTATACATGGAAGATAGCAAAATGACTGCCTTCCCTTTCTTTGGAGTCTAGCTAACTAAAGTCAGTTGTTTATCAAAACAAAAGGTAGAAGACTTTTCTTTACGCTGACGGTTTGCTCACTATTTGGTAGCAACTTTTTTGGGACTTCTTTTCGATATTTTTCACAGTGGTTTTCACAGCTAGTAGGTCCTCTGCTAACAAAGCGCTGGTGAAGCAATTGGCCATGGTAACTTTGCGTTTTTTGTTCTTCCAGGGGTCAACTAATCACCTGACGAGATCCTAAACAATGTTTGCTCCAACTGCAGTACCAGGTTGTCGTGTAACATACACTTCTCCTTTCAAAGGAAACGAAGTGGTGGAATCACAGCACTAAAATATTTTGATTCCAAACTTTCCGGGCTTGCTCGGTATGCACTGTCGAAATCTGCACCGAACACGAGTTGCCACTAGCTTGTAATATTTCGCCAGATTTTCGAGAAGCATTTGCCAGACATCCCGACAGGCAGCTATTTTATCTACATCCAGTCTTTGTTTTTCTTGTTGCATCATTATCAAACCGACAGAAACGAAGCAAATTTTGGAAACGTCGCATTGATTGTAGAGCAAAATGTAGCACAAAGTATCGGTCTCCCACTGTCCAAAGACCACATTTCTTCCAAACTTTCACTAGCAGATTTGTATACATCACCGAGTTAGAATAATCCAATAAAAGCGTAGAGTTCTACTTCATCTGTTTCAGTCCACTTCTCCTCATTTGCCGGATTGCCTTGATTTCAAGTTTCAATCACTTTTTTAGCCTTTCTATTAGTGTTTCGGACAACAACGTTGATCATTTCAGATGTTATAAAGATTTTTAGTGAATCTAATTTATCAGATACATTCTTGGCATCTCCTGCTAATCCACTAATCTCTCGTAAAATATTAGCTGCCAAAGTTTGTACTGAATTACGTTTTTCTGTGCGATTCAAAAGTATGTGTTTGATACAAAAAATGGGTGAATCGAGGTCTTTTACGAGATAGATTGTTGGCCAGTATACTCGTCACTTTCCGATTCACTATCAGTTTCAATGTTCGGATCTTGAATATTCGCGTCACTCTCTTCAGACTCAGAGGATTTACCAAAGCTATCTATATCTACATCGTTTTTCTATCACATTCTTGTATCATGCGTAAAGCATCTTCTATCTAAACTCTTTGTCGCGGCATGTTGCAGCTTAGAATAACAGCTGTCACTTGAGAGGCACGCAACGAGAAAAATGCAAACACACCTGTCGCATCACCTAGCGTCATCTGTCGGATTCTGGAAATAACATTGTTGTGAAACAAAAACATTCGGACCTTGTTATTAATATGTGTTATCAAAAACTCGTCAATGTTCCTAGCTATTTTTCATTCTTTTTTTTTAATGTGTCCAATAGTTCTCTGACACCCAGCATGACGCTGGGGTCCGGGCAGACCCCAGGTCACAGAAATGTGACATATATGTTTCAAAATTAAAAAACCCAACAACCCCTGATATTTATACAATTAAATTTTTACCCTGTGTTACACACATGTTAAGATGAGATGTCACTGTCTTAGACCCTTCAAACTACGATATATTTTTTTGGCAAATAGTTAAATGTGCCTGGGGTCCGCGTGGACCCCAGGTTACAGTGATAATGTTAAAAAGATGGCCAGCTAGGGACATTTCTCTGTTAATAAATAAACAAATATATATATATATATATATATATATATATATATATATATATATTTACATATTTATTTATCTATTTATTCATTTATTTACTTATTTATGACATATGCTGTTAGAAAAATTCTCAAAAGTTCACCAACAAATTTGAAGGTATCCGAGTTAAAATGATAATTTGTCTTGCTGTGTAGACACGAATATTTTTTCTGTTCCTAGTTTTCAAAATTCTGTAAAGTGAATTAATGCAAATAGTTGCGCCAATTCCTACTACCCACAATGGGGTATTCTAAAAGCAAAACATAATTACAAATAATCAATCATGACAAAAGCTATTCCAAGTGAATGACATGAATTAAACGGGTAATCATTGAACTTAACATTCCGAACGTATTTTCGTAAATGGGATCCGAAATTCTTTGGCCTCACTACCCACAGTAACAATAAAGAATAAATCAATGTATGGCAGGTAAAGAAATGGCTAGGATAACCTAGTCAATCTAATCGTAAGTAGTTCAAATCGTGTTTAATTTATATTTATTATTATGCAGCAAAGGCATAAATGGAAAAATAAATATAAATATCGTCAAAGAAAATACTTTAGCATAAAAAATGCATAATTTCGCTACGAGAAACGTTTCAAAGAAATTTTCAGTTTTTAAGTACAATTTAAAAAAAGTCTGAAACTGTCACAACTTCCTATGTATGCCTGTGTACCGGATACTGTACATTCGATTCAAGAATTATGAAGTTAGCCAGTCCATTATTCTCTAACGCAGCTAAAATGCAAATTTGCGCATCAACAAAGAAATAGGTTTGTCGGCGATTATCCGAACAATCTGGTGACACAAGATGGGAAGATTTCGTCAATAACTGCCCAACCTTCCCCATGCAGTTGTCGTGGCTGCATTCAGGATGTAAACGGTACATGATTATCTTGCATCCCACCTACATCGCTTCCGTATATCTCCATCTCAGCAATGTCAGCTCTACGATTAGACAATGGACGAACAACACCTGAAGGTCAGCGCTACCCTAAATAATGATTTACAACACTAAAATGCTCTGTATATCAAGACATATCTCTACTGGTCATCGCATCGCCTAAGGGCTCATCAGTCAAGGATGGGTGTTGGCTAGTAGTAGTAATAGTATAATAGTATTTTATAGTGAATGGCTTGCATATTGTATGGAGTGATCTCTGCGCTAATCATGCTACAGTCTTGCTGTGTTTGATTTTGCCAAATCCAACTAGGTAAAGATATGCTTTACCGATTATCAAGGAGACATTGTGACTTTAATTAGCTGTGAACCTGACTCGAGACTTATGTGGGAGGTAAAACGATATTCCAGTCTGAGAGTATGGTGTCCTGCAGTAGATTCCTTGTCACTGAGGGACACACCAGGAAAAAGAGCCATATAGTCTTGTCGTTTTGAAATCAGATTAGCCTCAGTTAGATTGACCTCTGTCTTTTCTCGCATGTAAACATATTACTAGCAATTCCCTCCACTTTTACGTCAAAGGAGAGCTCTCAAGTTATGTCCAAAGCATTCTTAGTTTATAAAATGTGCAGAGTTCCGTGTGGTTTATCAATAATTGAGTTCGCTGACCTTTAAAGAATGACAGTGGAAACTTACACATATATCTCTATGGAGGTGGTTCAGGTAGTTCTATGGATATGTTAAAGAAATGTTAAGTCTGGAGACAATCACCAATCTGTACATCTATTTAGACATTTCAAAATTTAGAATACTGGCATTTGAACTATCTAATTACATGTTTGACTTTAACATACTTCTAAACACCGCATGGCAGATTTAAACAGCTCGGGTTTAGAAAAAAATTATTTTAAAAGAAATACCAACATGCTTTTCTGAATTATCTATAAAAATAAGAAATATTATAACCTCATTTACTACTGAGAGCTTATGATAGTCAAAATATGATATAAAAGTTTTTCAATAAAAAGAATCTTTTCAACCAAATAAAATTTGCTATATAATCCTCGTTACTGGACTTTTTGCATTTGGGTATTATATATGTTGAACGTATCAACAAATAAATAAAAATCACAGTTGGATATTTTGCACTAACGTGTAGCTCCCGTAACGAAAATTTCTCGTAAGAACCATAGTTTTTTCAAGAAATAGGTAAGTAGTGATATTTAGTAAAACTGTACATTTTCAATAAATTATTGTTGAAGGAATGAAATTAACTTTAAGGATTTTTTTTACAAATCTCTTAGTCAACTACTTATTGTTACACAAGTTTGTTTTCCAATGAGTATTGTTCTACTTGAACAAAAACTGAATTATTAGAATAACAGTTCTAATAAACATTGTTTTACGAATCTAAAGAAAGAAATATAAAATAATTAGAATTTGAATAATATTTAATAGCTTCGAATATGTTTTCTACAGCAAAAAAATTAATTTCCTATAATAAAATTTGTTTCCCATATGAAATACATTTTCACGAATGATATATTCTAAATATTGTTCTTAAGAAATGGTAGACAGCATTTGTTAACGTTTTAAAAATAATGCTAATTATGAATGATTGATGTTGCATTTTTGTCCGGAAAAGCAATCTTTAAATCTAAATTAAATCCTAGTTGAAGAATTAGAGTAAATATGTAAAGTAAAAATCTAATATGTAATATATATTGGAGTAGCAATTACTGAAAAAAGTCTAAAAGCATATAGTTGTAAACATAAATAATACATAACGTTTTTGATATATATTCGAGATTATATATAAATTGTTTAGGATATTTAAAGAATTAATATACTCCGACTTTAAGTTTTTTTTCTAATGCTGAGGCACCTGTCGAAAGACATTCGTCTTTTGTTATTGGACGCGAAGTCTTGCTGGCTACATTATTGTGAGAACACCATTTTGGTGAAGCGGTATTGCTCCCTATGAGGGGACAACATGTTTACGACCAAACTCTATTCGGGATTCGAACCCAAACGTATTGAGGGGAAACTCATGACATTAACCACTATGTTATGCTTCAGACACACACATCTGCACTGTACAGTGTACTGTGGGGAAACGAGTGATTTATGGGGACCGCTCCGCACAGCGGCTTTATAGCGATCCCTCGCCAAGGCGGTTCTTTAAGCAGATGATCAAAGCCAAACGAGGGACCTTGGGGGTGGGGGTTGGGGGGGGTCGATTTGTCACGGTCCTGGAGCGTGACGAATCGACCCCAGATGTGTCAACAGGTGTCGGGGATGTACGTACTGGAGATGTGTGTGACTGCAGCATTATATGTGCGGCTCTCCGTCTTTATCCATATTAAAGTATTTCAGAGATAGTAAACTTTTCTTTTTTCCATGATGTTCATTACTTTCTAAAATTTTCAGTTTCCCTTGACTTTCCCGTAATAATCTTCCATAATTGCTCCAAATTTTAATTATCACTTGTGTAGATTCAGTGTTTTCCGTTTTCATTTATAAAAACGATAAAATGAAATATCCGTTAGAAAAGTCTATTTTAGCCAAAAATTTAATATCTTACGTTTTTTGGATATTAACGAAATTAGTACATGCATGCATAAGTTTTTTTATTTTCTATCAATTAAAGACGTTTTTAAAAAATGTAAATTGGATTCAAAAGGATCTCGACAATATCTTAAAGCTCGTATGCTTCGTATCTTGACATTCTCATCACAATGAAATTATTACTAGCTAATGTTTTGATCGAAATGTAGCATCTATTAGTGTTTATGTTGTTGTAATTCAGTACTTCACATGATTTTAGACAAATTTAGTTAAGAAAAACCACTTTCTAACGCTAAAACAGTAACGCTTCAGTAAATCTATTTATAATTGATATATATATATATATATATATATATATATATATATATATGTGCGTGTGGGAGCGAGTTACTTTTAGCAGCTAGAGGGCCCTCCCACCACTTCCTGTTTGAAGACGAAATAAGGGTGTTGGAAGTACGCTCTCGCGGAGGAGAGATCGCTTTGCTCGAGTAGGAGCTAAGAAACCTCATTTCATTATATTATATTTTTAAGTGTCTTGTGTAGTGATAAAATAAACCCTGTGAGTGTGTATGAAGGCGTCGTTCCTCAGTTCCAGCACACCCCACAGGAAATTTGGGGGCTCGAGCCGGATGGACTAACGGCATCTTTGAAAGCAAAAGTAAGGTACAATTTTTATGAACATTATGAGCATGCTTAGTAATTTAAAAAAACAAGAATTGAGGGTAGTCGCTGAAGAGCTTGGCCAGACGGTGCCGGCTGAAGCGAAAGTAGTGAATTCATAACTTTGATTGAAAGTTCTGACATTTTCAAAACCGACCCTGAATTTGTGCGCGGAACTATAAAATCGATCGTGGAGGATGAAAAAGCTAAAACCGCTGCAGAGCAGTCACAAATTGAACTTGAAAAGATAAAATTAGCCCGACTCGAGAAGGAGATTGAGAAACTAAAACTACAGTCACTTAGTACGAGTGAAATTTCAGATCATTCTGTGATTAGAGAGTCTGAACCAGAATCGGATAATTTAGAGACTTTGATTAGAAGTGTCAAAACATTAACAATAGCTGTCCCTGAGAAACCAGAAGCTCTGCATTTGTTTTTCAAATCACTAGAAAAAGCTTTTAGTACCAAAAACGTTCCCGTTAAGGTATCCGTACACCTTCGGGGGTGATTTTTTGAAATTTTTTGAATTTTGTCTTTTTATCTATTTTTTATGATGACATTTAAGTTAAAACTTGAAAAAATATATATAAAATTTAGCTGTTACATTAAAATAATTTTTTTAGGGGGAAAAACTGGAAAAACTTGGTTAAAATTTGACAATCCGCATTGCATGGTAACTCAAAAACAAACAAATATATTACAATTTTGTAAATTGCAAAATGAAGATAATAACTGTCTGTGGGGAATAGTCTATTCACAAGATTGAACTATGTATACCTCAAAGTTTATAGCACTTAAAGTACTGATGTTCATAAAAATCACTTAAAATTCATTGTCACTTGCAATTTATACCAATGTAAACAAAAAAACTAATCAATCTGCAATCATGAGCATACTCTATTCCCTTTATAAATATATATAGATAAAGTATGCAAAATTTTAAGGCATTTTAAGCGTAACTTTTTATAATAGGATGAATTGCGTTAAGAGAAACGATGAAAAAATTCATTTTGAGAAAACGCTAAAAATAACTTTATAACACATTTCTTACTTTAAAAATAATTATTTTCGTATTAAAATCCACCATATTTATAAACTTCAACCTCTTGGCTTTCTGCAACACTTATTTTTTTTTTTACCTAAGTGCTCTGAAAATTTTCCTGCGTCTCTTTGAAGCAGGAACAGAATGACGTATTGAATCATTCTTTCTAACGTTGTCTAAATGGTTATAGGCTTGCAATGTAAAAAATCCTGGATAACTAATATCCAACTTGTTAAAAACATTCAGACAACCTTTATATCCATCATTAAATTGCAATACTGCATCATACGCACCAAGTTTCATTGTTTTCAAACAAACAAATATCTCTTTTGGTAATTGTTGTCATATTATGCCATTCAGGCATTCGTTTGCATTTTGAGTTTTACCGTGGAGACACTTGCTAAAGAGTTCTCTTGAGCACAAATCTAAGTATACTGGTTTTATAGCATTCAATACCTTTTTTGGTAGACCAGCATACTTTTCTTTAAAATAATTTTTTTAGGAGGAAAAACTGGAAAAAATTGGTCAAAATTTGACATTCCGCATTACATGGTAACTCAAAAACAAACAAATATATTACCATTTTATAAATAACCAAATGAAGATAATAACTGTCTGTGGGGAATAGTCTACTCTCAAGATTGAACTATGTGTACCTCAAAGTTTGTAGCACTTAAAGTACAGATGTTCATAAAAATCACTTAAAATTCATTGTCACTTGCAATTTATACCAATGTAAACAAAAAAACTAATCAATCTGCAATCATGAGCATACACTATTCCCTTTATAAATATATATAGATAAAGTATGCAAAATTTTAAGGCATTTTATGTGTAACTTTTTATAATAGGATGTATTGCGTTAAGAGAAACGATGAAAAAATTCATTTTGAGAAAACACTAAAAATAACTTTATAACACATTTCTTACTTTAAAAATAATTATTTTCATATTAAAATCCACCAGATTTATAAACTTCTCCCTCTTGGCTTTCTACAACACTTATTTTTTTTTCCTAAGGGCTCTGAGAATTTTCCTGCGTCTCTTTGACGCAGGAACAGAATGACGTATGGAATCATTTTTTCTAATGTTGTCTAAATGGTTGTAGGCCTTGCAATGTAAAAAATCCTAGATAACTAATATCCAACTTATTTAAAACATTCAGGCAACCTTTGTATCCATCATTAAATTGCAGTACTGCATCATATGCTCCAAGTTTCATTGTTTTCAGACAAACAAATACCTCTTTTGGTAATCGTTGCCATATTATGCCATTCAGGCATTCATTTGCATTTTGAGTTTTACCGTGGAGACATTTACTCAAGAGTTTTCTTGAGCACAAATCTAAGTATACTGGCTTTACAGCATTCAATACCTCTTTTGGTAGACCAGCATACTTATCTTTAACAGATGTTCCGCATGCCAGTGCTCGCTGAAAGAAGCACCAGCTGTCTTTGCCAGAGGTCACTGCCCATGCATATGTTTTCGTGAACTGGATGCACAGTGGAATAATGCAGCAATAACATTTTGCTGCATTGCGTTTAGGTTACCAGTATTGTTACGTATAGCAATTCCATAGTAGTTCTGAAGTCTGTCTATAAATGTATCGGTCAGTTTCCCTTTTCCAGACAGACCCTTGGTTTTTGATTTTAATTTTCGCAGGCGGGACCCAACACGCTTTTGAATATGGCCTATACATTCAAATTTTGTGATACTGTTTTCACCGTATGTATCTTTTACGCTTATGAATCCTTTCGAATCGCCATCACCATAATATTCAGTATACTGAAGCTGGCGTCTGTTTTCAGACCTTGAGAATATACGTGACGCACCAACGATTTCCATTTTTGACGCGGAGCCTTGAAAGTTACACTGGCATACATGATCAGCTTTCAATGACTCGTATTCCAGGTTTTTAGCCATCTTTTCTAGCTTTTTACATGTTGGACAGTATGATGACATGACCTCCAGATCCAATACTTTTCCAGTGTCGATGGAAATTGCTGCAACACATCCGTTTAGAGAAGTATAGCCTCTCCGCTGCCATGTACCGTCCACTGAAACTCAAAATTTCACAATTTCTTTGCCAAGATTTTCCTGCTTCTTCACTATGTCAGTTGCAGCCTTTTTCATAGAGTCCTCTGCTACTTCAGAAACAACTTTCAACAGTTTTTGTTCATGAGAAGTATATGCAGTTTTGGTCAATCTAGGTAAATTCAGAGTTGCACATAATTTATAAGCAGCTGAAAATCCTTTACCTATTTGGCGCATACCATATACTAGTCTCGTATTTACTTCAGGGAAATTTACATGTTTTTTAGAAGAGGCAAAACCCTTCTGAAACTCACACCCTTCACAACTCAAAAGGAAATGAGAACATAATCCATATCTAGTTTCTTCTTTAAAAACTAGCTTCTCAGAATAGCACATTGGGCAGCAGAGTTCAGAAAAAACACTGGAAAGAATATCTAAATCAAAAATTCTATTTCCAGACATCGCTCCATTAGTTTTATCCGAGTCTAAAACAGTATCAACTTTAGACTTTATACAACTCGCAGTGCTTTGTACACACTCATCTACATCATCGTTTTTGACATTTTTTGTAAAACGATTTCCGTAAAACTTGCGTTTTCGACTTCTTCCAATACTTTTACCCATTTTTACCAGAGAAAAGTAAAAACTAAATAGATTAAAAAACTTTAAAAAGCCAATAAAAACAACGCGGCAAATCTGCAGATATGTAAACAATCGCTTTTGAAATATAAGTTTGTTGCCAAGTTTAGGAATACAAGAGTGAAAATTATGTTGCCAGATATGTTTCCAAATATTTATAAATCCCTTGATTTTTATTTTTAAGTATTTCCTTTGACGTATAACCCAATTTCAGCGTTAAATCTAAAAAAAGAACGATGGAAACAAACATTTTAGCTTACTTCCGGTTTGCAGAATGACACTTCCGGTTGTAATATTCTGCGACATGTAATATTTAAATTGCTGTAATTCGGCTTCTAATTAAGATAGAAGCATAATTCAAACGGAATTTGAAAGATAAAAGATTGGGCTTTAATGTTATTGCAAAAAACAAAAAACGATATTTTGACCGAAAATACCGTTTTAAAGGTGTACGGGTACCTTAAGTTGAAATCAGAATTATTAATTAATCTATTGGGAGAAAAGGGTAATAATTTTCTAGCTTACGCTACCGAAAAAGAAATTGCTGATTATGATAATTTAAAAGCGTTAATTTTAAATGAATTTCAGCCAACGCCACGCGATTGTTTAAGTAATTTTAAAATGCGGTGAGAAATCGTAATGAATCGCACGTTGAATTCTCTTCGCGTTTAAGTGCGACTTTCGATTACTATTGCCAGCTAAGGGAAGTTGATAATTTTAAGAAATTGTGTGAGCTTATAGTTTCGGACAAATTGTATGAAACATTACATTTTAAAACTAGGGAGCACATTAGTATTCGGGAGGGTAAAAAAGTTTTTTAAGCCTAATGAATTAGGGAGAGAATGTGATTTATATTATTCATCTAGAGTAAAGTCTTTAGCCGAGGTCAATAATACGCGAGTGGATAATACAGTAAACAAAAGGTCTAGCTTTAACAAAAACTATTCTAAAAAAACACAATATAATTTTAAGGAATCACTGAGTAACCCTGTCCAGCGAATTTCCGAAAGAATCTGTTATGTTTGTGGTGATAGAGGGGAATCATTTCATTTCACGCAAAATTGTCCTAAACGTTTTGAAAAAAGTGGAAATCCATATTATAAACGGGAAAACATAGCATCAGGACTCAAAAGTAAATTGGATAGTACGGCCAAGAACGAGCTAGAATATATTGATTTATTCGTGGATGGGAAAAAAGTGAAATGTTTGAAAGATTCGGGAAGTGAGCTGGTTGTTTTGAGAAAATCTCTCTTTCCTGATAAACATTCTACTGGGGAATTGCAAATCCAAAGTTGTTTTGGCAACGTGATGAACGCTGACACGACGACTTTTCAGTTTGCTTTATGCGAGAGTGACGAGGGGTTGACCTTGAAGCGGTGATATGTTCCGAACTTATAGTGGAGTGGATATTTCCACCTAAACGTTTACAATTACTCAATAACTCCTGTGCAGGCGACACTGTGGTTTCGGAAAGCAGCAATAATTCTTTGTCTGTCTCACGGGACTTTTTGTTTTTTATTTCGGCAGCTGTAGATCAGAGCGAGATGGATTTAACACACATTGTTGATAAGGGATTGCGTAATACTATTTCTGGTTTGATTAAAGAGTACACACCGCAGAAAAAGCCACGTGGCACAGATTTAAAATGAATATCGTGTTAAAAGGTGACATACCTGTTTCTCAACGATCCAGGAGAATTCCTTTTGCAGAACAAAAAATTGTCGATAAACAGATAAATGAATGGTTAAGGGATGGGATTATTAAACATTCCTGTTCGGACTATTCTTCGCCTATCGTTTTGTGTAAAAAACGGGATAGAACTTCGCGGTTATGCGTATATTTCAGGAAGTTAAATAAGAAAGTAGTTAAAGATTCATTCCCAATGGATCAAGTGGAGGAAGTTTTAGATCACATGGGTGAAGCAAAGGTCTTCTCAACATTAGACTTGAAAAACGGTTTTTTTCATGTTCCCGTGCAGGAACAATGCACGAAATATTTGGCTTTTATTACTCATGCTGGTCTTTACGAATTTTTGAAAGCTCCTTTTGATTTGTCAACCTCCCCAAGTGTATTTCAGAGATTCATTTACAATGTGTTTAGGGAATTAATTCGGGATAACACTGTTGTGGTGTATATGGATGACTTTATTATAATGGCACGTACTGAAGAAGAGGGTTTAGAGAAGTTGAAACGCGTTTTAGGAGTAGCCAAGGAGTACGGTTTGGAAATTAATTTTAAAAAATGTCAGTTTTTAAAAAGAAAATTAGAATTTCTGGGGTATATTATTGAAGATGGTACAATTCGTCCCTCCCCTGATAAAACTTTGGCGGTTCAAAATTTTCCAGAGCCCAAAACCTTAAAGCAAATTCAGAGCTTCTTGGGTCTGACGGGGTACTTCAGAAAATTTATTGCCAACTACTCTAAGATTGTCAAACCCTTGAGTGACCTCCTTCGTGACGGGGTAGAATTCAAATTCGGAATTGAACTAAATGAAGCATTTAACAGACTGAAGGAACTTTTGTCGACAAGCCCTGTTCTTTGCATTTTCAAACAAGGAGCCCCCACTAGAATTGCATACGGACGTAAGCAGCCATGGCTTCGGTACCGTGTTGCTCCAAAAATCTGGTGATGGACAATTACACCCCATACACTTCATGAGCAAAAAACGACCCCCCAAAAAGAAAAGCTATGCAGTTATGAGCGTAAAGTTTTAGCTATAGTACAAGCTCTAAAAAAATTCAGGAACTATCTTCTGGGGTCCAAAATCAAAATTATTACGGACTGTGATGCTTTTCAGAAGACTCTGTTAAAAAAAGACCTAACTCCCAAGGAGACGAGATGGGCTTTACTTCTTGAAGAGTTTGAATACGAAGTCGTTCACAGAACTGGACAGCAAATGAAGCACGTTAACGCGCTGAGTAGAAACGCGGTCATGATGATTACTCGTTCTCAGGGAGAAGTTAAAATTGCAGCTAAAATTGCAGCTGCGTAAAATAGTGATGAGCGCCTCCAGTTGTTAAAATCCTTAGTCGAGCAAGGACTCAAGGAAGACTACGCGGTAAAAAACGGTGTACTATACAAGTACGAGAATGGCCGTGAACTACTTGTGATCCCCGAAGCGTTGGAGCTAGAAATCATCCGAGGTATCCATAGCAAGGGACATTTCGCAGTGTCTAAAACAGAAGATCTGCTGAAGATGGACTTTTATATATTCCTAGCCCCAGAAAACGAATCGAACAAGTCATTGCAAATTGTGTAGAGTGCATATTGTGTGACAGAAAACGAGGGAAGGGCGAAGGTTTGCTGAACCCTATACCCAAAGAGAGCATTCCGTTGAGCACTCTTCATTTAGATTTTATTGGACCTTTACCGTCAACAAATAAGAGCTATAATCATATTTTGTCGGTTGTTGATGCATTTACAAAATTCGTCTGGATTTACCCAGTAAAGTCTACATCAACCCAAGATGCCTTGCAGAAGTTGAGACTGCAACAAGCGATTTTCGGTAATCCTTCGAGGGTAATAACAGATAGAGGTGCGGCTTTCACCTCCAAGGACTTTGAAGACTACTGTGCGCAAGAGAAAATTCGACACGTATTTACAACTACCGGCATTCCACGGGGAAATGGACAGGTGGAGAGAATTCATTTGATTTTGATCCCATTCCTAGCCAAATTGTCCATTAAAGATCCTACCAAATGGTACAAGCATGTCGCAGATGTCCAGCGGATCTTAAATCGCACGACGTGCAGAAGCACAAAGAATTCACCCTTTGAGCTCCTCACCGGTGTAAAAATGAGAAATGGAGAGGATCTGAAGATCGTAGAATTTCTCGAAGAAGAAGAAGCGAACTGTCTGATGAAGGACAGAGAAGATATAAGAGAAGAGGCTAGAATGCCTGCATTCTAAGAATACAGGAAGAGAACATAAAAACGTATAATATAAAATGAAAAAAGGCGCAGGTGTACAACGTTAATGACCTGGTGGCCATACAACGCACGCAGTTTGCAAACGATCTAAAGCTAAGACCAAAGTTCTTTGGACCATACCGAGTAACAACAAAAAAGGGCAACGATCGGTACGAAGTGGAAAAAGTAAGACAACATGAAGGTCCCGGTTGCACCTCCACAGCAGCTGACCACATGAAGCCCTGGACGGTTCCAGCTTAAAACTGTGCAGATTCTGAACACTCCATTTTCTTTTGTTTTTTTTTACTTTGTATTGTTGTTTTTCAGAGCCTGTCAAGATCCATAGTTTGATGGTGACTGTCGTTTTCGAGGCTGAAAACGGGAGTCAGGATGCCGAATGTGGGAGCGAGTTACTTTTAGCCGCTAGAGGGCCCTCCCACCACTACCTGTTTGAAGACGAAATACGGGAGTTGGAAGTACGCTCTCGCGGAGGAGAGATCGCTTTGCTCGAGTAGGAGCTAAGAAACCTCATTTCATTATATTATATGTTTAACCCTATCACTGTAACCTGGGGTCCACGCGGACCCCAGGCACTTTTAACTAGTTGCCAAAAAATATATATCGTACTTTGAGGGGTCTAAGCCAGTGACATCTCATCTTAACATGTGTGTAACACAGGGTAAAAATTTAATTGCATAAATATCAGGGGTTGTTTGGTTTTTTAAAATTTGAAACATATATACGTCACATTTCTGTAACCTGGGGTCCGCACGGACCCCAGCGTTATGCTGGGAGTCTGAGAACTATTGGACACATTAAAAAAGAATGAAAAATAGCTAGGAAGAATGACGTGTTTTTGATAATACGTATTAATAGCAAGGTCCAAAATTTTTTGTTTCACAACAATGTTATTCCCAGAATCCGACAGATGGCGCTAGGTGATGTGACATCTGTGTTTGCATTTTTCTCGTTGCGCGCTTGTCAGTTGAGAGCTCTTATTCGAAGCCGCAGCATGTCGCGACAAAGAGTTTCGATAGAAGATGCTTTACGCATGATACAAGAAAGTGATAGTGAAAACGATGTAGATATAGATAGCTTCGGTGAATCATCTGAGTCTAAAGAGAGTGACGTGAATATTCAAGATCCGAACATTGAAACCGATAGTGAATAGGAAGGTAACGAGTACACTGGCCAATAATCTCTACCTCGTAAAATAGCTCGATTCACCCATCTGTTGAATCAAGCACATACTTTTGAATCGACGTCAGGACGTAAGTAGACCACAGAAAAAAGTAATTCGGTAAAACTTTGGCAACTAATATTTTACGAGAGAATAGTGGATTAGCAGGAGATGCTAAGAATGTATCTGATAAATTAGATTCACAAAAATGTTTATAACATCTGAAATGATCAATGTTATTGAAGGGCTAAAAAAGTGATTGCAACTTGGAATCAAGCCAGTCCGGCAAATGAGAAGTGGACTGAAACAGATGAAATAGAACTGTACGCTTTTATTGGATTACTCTTACTCGGTGGTGTATACAAATCTGCGAACGAAAGTTTAGAAGAAATGTGGTGTTTGGACAGTGGAAGGCCGATATTTCGTGCTACAATGTTTATGCGACGTTTCCAAGATTTGCTTCATTTCTGTCGGTTTCACAATGATGCAACAAGAGAACAAAGACTAGAGGTAGATAAACTAGCTGCCTGTCAGGATGTCTGGCAAATGCTTCTCGAAAATCTGGCGAAATATAACAAGCCCGGAAGAGATCTGACAGTCGATGAGCAATTTGTGGTAACTCGTGGTCGTTGCAGATTTCGAGAGTACATACCGAGCAAACCCGGAAAGTATTAAAACAAAATATTTTGGTGCTGTGATTCCACCACTTCGTTTCCTTTGAAAGGAGAAGTGTATGTTGGACGACAACCTGGTACTACTGTTGGAGTAAACAATGTTTGTGATCTCGTCAGGCGATTAGTTGACCCTTGGAAGAACAAAGGACGCAGCGTTACCATGGACAATTACTTCACCAACGCTCAGTTAGCAGAGAGCTATGATAACAACAGTGGTTGGAACAATTCGAAAAAATAGAAAAGAATTCCCAAAAGAGTTGCTACCAAATAGTAAGCAAACCGTCAGCGTAAAGAAAAGTCTTCTATCTTTTGTTTTAATAAACAACTGACTTTGGTTAGCTAGACTCCAAAGAAAGGGAAGGCAGTCATTTTGCTATCTTCCATGCATCATGACAAAAACATCATTGAGGAGAAAGACAATATGTCAGGTATTATTAATCATTACATCGCAAGAAAATCTGGAGTTGACAACTTTGACCATTTATGCAGATTGTACACATGGAAGCGAAAAATACGCCGTTGACCTATGGTCTTCTGGTCCTACATGCTCGACTGCGCAGTTGTTGCTGGATGCATAATTTGGATTTTGAAATATCCAGATTGGGAATCTGGGAAGCGCCATCGACGTCGATTGTTCCTGAAAGACCTTCGGAGAGAGCTGGTCAATAACCTCATTCAGAGAAGACTTCAGAACGTTCAATCGCTGCAGCCTGGAGTTCATCATTCATCGAAATCTTTGGGGATTGAAATTCCGAAACTACATGCTTCAGCTACAGGCCCCAGTTCAAGAACAAAATAAAAGGGTACGGTGCCAGTTATGTGCACGTTCTTTGGATAGAAAAGTAAAGACCCGATGAACTTATTGCCATATACCGTGTTGCCATGAATATCAGAAGACCATTTGTGAGATATGTCCAGCGAACATTTAGAAATGCAGAACCAATCTGTAAATATGATCGTAAATTATTATGTTCTTAGTTTTATGAATAAAATCGTTTAAAAGATATCTGAATAATCGTTAATTGCTTATAAGATAATTAAATGAATTCAAAATTAACTTTCATGTGATGTAAATCGTATAAAATATGTAAATTACAATATGGGGTCCGCGTGGACCCCAGGTTACAGCAGGGTATATTACGAAACGATACAGTGATAGGGTTAAGTGTCTTGTGTAGTGATAAAATAAACCCTGTGAGTGTGTATGAAGGCGTCGTTCCTCAGTTCCAGCACACCCCACAAACACACACACACACATATATATATATATATATATATATATATATATATATATATATATATATATATATATATATATATATATATATATATATAATTTAAAATCGTGTTCCTTATTATGAGATCTTATTAAGCACTTATAATAGAGGTTTTTCTAAACAACGTTTAATCTCATCAAATTTCGACTACTGTTAAGGATTTCTTGGAAAAGAAGCTACTTTGCTTCTCTGGACTGTAAAAAACAATTCGTGTTTCGATCATTTAAATTCCAGTTGCTTTGGTTGCTATATTCACATTTATAACTGACGGTGTAGGAGCAATATACCTTTCTGTCAGTAAAGGCTGTACTGTCTTAAAAATTTAATCAAGGAAACAAGAACGTGTTAAAATAAAAATATTTTACAATTTTTTGACACATTATTTAAGTCTTCATTCCTTAAAACAGTTTTCTGAAGAGATATCCACTATTTCCCCTGTAAATGATAATCGTTACTAATTACTATGGTTTTAACCAATAACCTAACTCATTTATATTATCACTTCACAATGTTAATAATTGTCTTAAAAACATAATTATCATCCTATAGAATGTGGATCAATGCTTTAAACTAATAAATTATCTTTGAAATCGTACTGTGTGGTACTGAATAATAATTTTACCATAGTCATATATTTAAGTGAATGAATTTTCTTTAAAATAATTTTCATTAACGCTCCTACTTTAAAACGATTTGCCTCTAAACGCCGGAAATTAACATCTATTATAGATCATAATTGCTAATCAAATCCAGTTTAACATTAATTTTGTAATTCCCCTTTTAGATCAACTACTTCTTTAGGAATCACAGCATCAGTTTCCTATAATGACAGCTTGTATACATGATAAACTTCAGGGAACGTATTTTGAAAGTTTTCCCACGAGACTGGTCGCAGGGAATATTTATCAACTTACGCTTCCCTTCAGATTAGAGTTTCACCTTTTTAATGATGTTAAGATGATATCAAATTTAGATGCGTGTTTTCAGCCAAACTTTATAAAAGTGATCAGAATTTTAAGGAGATAAAGCTTACAGACCGACAATTTCTGGAATTAAGTCAGTGGTTTTAACACATAATTATTTATAACAAGAAACATCGTTTGTCACAGATTCTCGGGATATAAGTAGTCCTTGGTGTTATAAGCTGCAATTTTGTGTTCTAAAGGTTTCACACACACACACACATATATATATATATATATATATATATATATATATATATATATATATATACACACATATATATATATATATATATATATATATATATATATATATATATATATATATATATATATATATATACACACATATATATATATATATATATATATATATATATATATATATATATATATATATATATATATAATAGGGTGTATACGTACGAATGAATATGAATTATTAATGAGTATATAATTATTTCAAAATTGGAAATGTCATGAATATGGGATAGGTTTACCACAAAAATAGGCCTAAATATATTATCCTGTAGTTTTTAATTATATCATTTATACGACGAAAATTTAGTGGCTCATAGTTAGTTGTATATTTATTGGCTCATATTTAGTTGTATGTTCTTAGAACAGCTATGTAAATTTAAATTTTTTAAAAAATGCGGTACAAAATTCTTGAATTAAAAAAAAGACATTATTGTTTATAGGCTTTATTACGCCTTAACTGGTATGAGCTTAAAAGTTTTGAAAGATACTTCAATTAATTCATTAATGTTTGCAGTCTTTCGCATGTTACATGTCACTTAAAAAATAATAATAAATTTTCTGTGCCTATCGTATTCCTTATTAGCATTAATCTCTCTCAATATGTATCAGTTTATCCCCATTTTTAAAATTTATAAAATATAGCTTTTAAAATAATATTTATGTCGTGTAAAACATTAAATTATTACCAATAGTAGTAAAAGTCAATTAACTATGATTTTTTTTGTTTAGAAAATAACAGTCAATTAACAGTTGGACAAAAATTAATGGAATATTATGTGTGAATTGATGAATTACTGTGTTAAGGTACAGCAGGGTAAAATAGGTATAAAAGACAAGTACGATTTTCTGTCTAAAGGAGATACGTTTATTGGGAATATGAGTCTAACATTTCTGGCTCCTTTTGTACTTCAAAATATGATCCAACGGTAATGGGGATGGACCTTCCACATGTGAAAAGATCAAGGTACCAGTTTGGAAGTATATGTACGAATTAACACGGAAGGATTTGGGAAGTATAAACAAGCATTACGTCCATTGAATCATGAAAAAGCCGAAGACAAGATTTATTGCAATGTGGGATGGCCATGGTCCCATTTCGATAAATAGTCGATGTGACACTCACTTTGACTGCGACCACAAGGCACGCAGAAGGTTGTAATGCAGTAGCCTACATCCTGACGTGTTCTCTTTTGTGCTTGGTTTGGTTTGGAGCGCTACGGTCAAGTTTTGCTACACGAGGGCTAATTAGACCGGGACCTATTGCTTAAAGCCGATTCCAAACAGCTACAAACGTCCATGCCTAGAGTGGGATTCGCACCCACTGACTTTAGTACCAAATGCCAGCGCCCTAGCCATTCTGCCATCCTCCGACATTCTCTCTTAGGAAACAAGTCATCAGTAGAGATCGTTGAAGATGAATACATTATTCCAGTGTGGGGAAAATTATAAATCGACGAATCATTAGACGTTTTTAAGTATTACTGACTGAGATGAGTATTTTGAGTTTCGTGGGACTACTATAAAGTTTTAGCGAATTGTTCAGGGTCATTTTATGTAATATTGGGTTGCTTTAAGTGACATTTATCGGTGTTCTTGGTTTTTAAATCTTTGAATTCTATGAAAATTCATTTCCCGTAGGTCATTTTAATTATCTATTCTTATGTTGGTGGCAACGAGGTGTTTTTTAATGCATTGAATTTTTAATTTTTTATTATTATTCCAGGAAATTTAGTAGCGTTCTTTTTTTGAAATGAACGGGTTTATTAGTAGAAACTGCGCCTTTCTTTCTGTCAGTTTTTATTGATTAATATAACGCGCTTGTGATTTACACTGGGCCTTAATACTTGCGTCGTCAGCCCTAGACAATTGTTTTTATGCTTATAAATGTATAAAAGAAGAATTATGTTATCGATGACTTTATTCATATAACTAATAAAAACCTCAAGAGTGTAATTTTGATATATTTCAATTTCATTTAGTAAATAAATAAATATTTTTCCCTTCCGTATATTATATATAGACTCATGGACAAAAAATTAACGCACCAAGAAGTCGTCAAATGAAACGAAATTTTACATACGTAATGACTACTTTGATATAAGTAAATGATAAGAAAATTAAAGAAAAGGGATAATTTATTTCAGAGAAAAAGGCAAAAGAACGGAGGAGTTAATACTCCGTTGGACCCCCTCTAGCGCGAATGCACGATGCGATACGATCGGGCATTGAGACATACAAGTTCTGTATGATGTCTTGAGACATTTCGTTCCATATTTGCTGTAACCTTGCCTCTAGTTCGTTCAAACTCGTGGGATGCCCAACTCGTCGTCCCAAATGATCCCAGATATGCTCGATTGGAGACAAATCTGGGGATCGGGCAGGCCAAGGAAGGGCAGTAACAGTGCGGAGACAGTCTTGTGACACCCTTGCCGTATGGGGCCGAGCATTGTCTTGTTGAAAAATGGCTACTGGGAGCCGTTGCATGAGTGGCAACAAATGTGGTTGCAGGATTTCATGACCATACCGCTGGGATGTGATGGTGCCACGGAACAATACGAGGGGTGACCGTTTATTGTAGGCAATGGCACCCCATACCATCACACCAACTGTGGGAGCGATGTGTCGCTGTACAGCAAAGGGAGGATTGAAGCGTTCACCACGGGCTCTCCACACACGAACACAATTGTCATCACTGCTGAGATTGAATCTGGATTCGTCGCTAAAGACGACCTGGTTCCATTCCGCTGCAGTCCAGTTTCCTCATGCGTGGCAAAACTCCAAACGGAGGCGTCGATGGGTGGGCGTCAAGGGCAGCACACGTAATGGGCGCCGCGATACTAACTGTCCTTAAGCCAGACGCCTTCGTATGGTTCGAGAAGACACAGAGGCCCCTAGTGAAGGAGCTACCTGTGCCTGGATGGCGGCCGATGAAGCAGTTGTCTGTACACGTGCATTTCTTATGATGTGGCGGTCTTCTCGACGACTGGTCTGTCGAGGGCGTCCTGAGCCTGGTCTTCGTGTACATGACATCTGTCGGGTCCACTGGTCCCAACACCTCCTCACAACACAATCAGAGCGGCCTAATTTACGAGCTACTCGCCTAGCTGACCACCCAGATTCCATCATCCCGACGATTCTCCCCCTCTCAAACTGCGACAACTGCTTATATTGTCTTCGAACACGGCGTAATGGCATGTCTATCTCAGCTCTTCCTTTGTAAATGATTCAGCACACTCAAACAAGCTTTGGTTACCTGTTTTATACTCCACAGAGTACGATGCTCAACGCCCTCTACCGGCTATACGTAATGCGCAATCACGCTGCATTTCTAATCATTTGCATATCTCCCCGACATGTACGTTCATTGCAAGTTTCGTTACGATCCCGCAATTATTTCTTGGTGCGCTAATTTTTTTGTCCATTAGTGTATATATTATAAGTCCAAATTTTAATAGAATAAAACAATTCAGTCATGCAATTTATAATAAAATATGAGCTTTCTTTATTTTTTATTTCGGAAATTGTACATAAATTAATACCCATCTATTTAACACTATTCTGTAAGACTTTTAAACTATAGCGGTAGGAAATTAGTATCGAGTAACATTGTCAATTTCAATACATTTCCATAGCTACATTGTAGTTTCATGCGTGTTCTAAAATTAAGCTTTAATAATGTATTATAAATATACTATAATAATTTAAGAAAAATTTATAAAAGAAGTCTAAATCGTATAGCCTTTAATGTTGATATTTTTCCACACAAGCTATAGGCAATACATTCAAAAGTAAAATAAACACACAATTGTTAAATTTCAACTACAATATTCATATCTAGTTAGATATTTTAAAGACAGAAAATTTATGGTAATATGTGTTTTGAACTAACTTAATTTTCTGTTGTTGTTTTAAAAAATATACATTTAATTTTAATTCACATAAATTCAATGTTAGAAAGTCTGAACTTGAACCGTCCAATCCAAAATGTTTTGTTATATTTTATTCCCAAACCTTTGCGCTCTTATTCTTATTTCCAATGTAGTATAAGCTTGCTCATTATATTTTAATTCTTTATACACGTTTATAAAATTATGTACACAAACATAAATACAGATATTGAAATACCTCTTAATATTTGTATCAGTAGTCATATATCTGTATGTTACAATACTCTGTCCATGTGGATAGGGAATTCCCACCATCACCCTATACGTCAAGTTGTCACTGCATTTAATCTCTTTAAGCTTAGAACAGCTATGACTCGTGTATTTCAAGCATATGAATAAATTTCGTATGTTAATAAATAAATTAATGACATCAAAAATATTCCCGCTTGCATATTATTTTAAATATCTTAAAAGCTATTTAATTCGTCTCGTCCCAAAATCTTAGCATTAATAATTACAAGGTAAAGAGAACTTTTATATACCACGTTTTTAATTTTTTTGTTGAATCATATAAACTTGACAATTCTCTCATAATTGCACAAACCTTCACTTAATTATTCTTTTTCACTTCATTTTATTTAATTTTAATCACTTTTTAGTCCTTTCTACTATACACAGACTTTATAAACTTTAATTTTTATAATTTGTTTTTAATTGTTCGCACAATATTTTTGTACACAAATTAAATTCACATGTATTCAGTTTTTAAAATCGTCAAACGCCGTTACGCAAAAGTGCAAGCATTGAATTCGATCAAAGCGCCACCTTGCGGATTTTTTGGCTAAAAGTATTAAAAGAATGCATTATAATCGTGTTGTAATCGTATTGTAATCGTGCATTGTAATCGTATTCTAAAATTTTCAAATGTCTAACTATCCGGGAAGTTAGTTAAAAATAGATTGAAAGATTTGTACTGGACAAACATACAAACAAACAAACAAATATGAAAGCGAGTTTATAAAAACATGGTAAAAATGACATATTTTATACCAACAACGTGTTTATTTTCAGAATTATTCACATGTAATGTTTGAAACCATTGGAAACGAACACAAGTAAATTTTTAATTTTCCTGAACATAAGAATTTATATTATAGCTTTTTCATTAAAAGAGGGAACAACATCTACACGTTTTATATTGTTGTTTGCAACACACACAAAAAAAAAATTATCTTTTCGGGTTTCAAACCAACAGATGACTTCATCTTTATGACTTCGCATATATCTTTGCTAATTAACCTTAATGAGGGTGTCATTAGTTTAACAAAGAAGAAGCAACTTTTAAGATTAGATTTTATTCCGTGGCACACAGCATAATACTCATAAAGGGTATTTTGCGAATAGGAAGTATACTGTCAGCGTATTTTGCACAGTGCAAAGCATTTTTTAGCGAATATTTTTGTTAAATGCATTATTTCCAAAAACTGCCCATTAATTTTGAGAAAGAACAGATGTCTAAATATGTTATATCGCCATTTATCGAAGCAGGATTAATTAGAATATAACATTCATTATACCATTCATTATTAGGTGTGTACAAATGTGCAATCATTGCTTAAGTATTTAAAAGATTACATAAAAGTTTATGTATTTTCTCATTAAAAAACATTTTTATCATTAGTTTAATCCTTTCATCACTAAAGCATTTTAATCATCACATAGAAACGATATTTGATTTTAGATCATATATATTATCTTCACATATTATAGTGGTTTTAATTTATACCTGTTAGGTTTCCATTTAATTCCTAAGTTCCGAACTTTCATTGCAAGATCTCGAAGTAACGTATATGTCCACCTAAATGGATTATCCACAATACATTTAATTGATATCACCTGTGAAGTTCCTAAATTTTGCATTTTTGGTTTTCTTATCTTACATATTATCGACGTCAAGAAACAAGTTTCTTTTTTCAAAAAAATAAATTCTCACATCACAATGATTTATGTGCTTCGCTAATCTGCGTTGTTTTCATTGTTTTACTCTCAGAATGCATTTCTGCCTCTGTATACTATTTCAATTTCTAACCAAATTCTCTTATAACAAGTGTCATGGCGTTATGTTTATACGTAAAGCTATTCAGTCCTGTGGCCGTGCAATGCATAATATAAATATATATATATATATATATATATATATATATATATATATGTAATGAAATAAGATCAGATTACAGAACTATTAGAAAAATAAATTTATTTCCGAGTGGCTAAACAGACATCTGATCTAATGGAAAGCCAACACCCGAGTGATTCCCGGGGTTTGAGTATAGAGGTATCTGCGGTTGAAGAATTTGCTGACCAAAGATGTTTTTTGCAAGCTGCATCAGTTGTGCAGGACGATTACCTTATTTGGGCATAGAAAAGTAGTCGTACAGTTTCGTGGCTTGCCCAGGAATTGCTGACGCTATGAAAAATATTCCTGGGTTCTTGAAAACAGAATTTGGTAATGCGATCTTAAGCATGGGAAGGGAAGAAAATTTACAGGGGATCAACTTAAATTTTATATCTTTCATATCCCCCCATTTTAAAAACGTTGTCTACCCGGGTGGAGGCTCTCATACATAACATAAAAAAATAAACTACAAAATATTACAATTATACAGAATATAACAGAAGATTACAAAAATATCTGGCAAAGTCCACAATGGTTCCTCCAGATAGCAGGTCCATGCGGTTTCCCTACTATCCTTCATCTTATTTGCTTCGTATGCACTTAACCATAATTACAGTATAAGTTCAAAATTAAGACTTGTATTCGAAATATAACACGATAACATAAATTCTAGGGCTACATGACATATTATCCTGATATATTTGATATGAATAAAACACAATATAAACATTTACACTACCTGGAAACTACCTCTTAACATTGTCCACATATTGTATTATTAGTTCTCACATTATATTATATTAATGACATTGTTTATATCACAATCAAAATTTACTCTATTATATTATTTAACTTCCTTGGGTACTCTTATATTCATTACAATTCTCTATTCGCGCAAAATTACAATATTGTAAATTTTTACATTCATTTCGTATCAATATCTCTTCTTTTTCTTCAAAGTACTGTTACATTAATAAAACAACTTCATTACATCAAAATTCGTTTCAATAGCAATACACATTTTATACCTTAAACATTACATCAAAATTCGTTTCAATAGCAATACAGATTTTATACCTTAAACATACCTTACTTCTAACAAACAAATCACATTTCTCTCAAACAACCGTGTATCCTCACGTTTGCTGAGGAATGCTGACTATGAAGTTGGAAAGGAGGTTAAAACAAATTCCTCCCACCACTTCAAAAGAAAATTTTTGTGGATGAACAAATGTAGATAAATGGATTCAGTTTCTCAACTGTAGTTGCTCTCAAAGGAAAACCCCAAGATCCAAAAATAAAATTTTTCCGAATGAAAAAAAAAAGTTTCGAGTTGTGTGGCCATCACAACCCGACAATTTTATTAAAAAAATTAGAAAAATAAAAACAAAACAAGAACAACTCAACTGAGGAAAAGAATGCATCATGACATTAAATTAAATATTATAAAATTCAAAATTCACCTTGATAATTATAAAATTTATTTGTTATATTAATCTGAAAGTGTTTCTTCAATTACAGCATAGAATTTAGATACCTGTCAAGTTTTTTAACAATATATAAGATCATAAATTAAACAACTCAAAATAACTTGTTATAACTTCTTAATTAAGTAAATGGGCATCAGCTTCATATTAGGTAATATTCAAAACATTGTGTGCTTTAACATCGTCACCAGTTTCACTTCAAAATAGTCAAATTCTAAAAGCATTGGTACCTATCATGACATAAGTGACAAACCTGGAGGTGAAAAGGGCCATCCTCTGTGATGTCTAACGTGAAAGATTGTCAGTGATCACGAGGGTGCCTTGGTGCAAAGACAGCAAGAAGCTCATCCCTCTATGGGAGGAACTACCCCTTGTGCTAGCAAAAGGGTTCTCCGGTGTCAACAAAAATAATATAACTCAGATCATCAACACACTTGACAAAATTAGGGGTAACCTGTGACATTTCATGTTAGCCCTAACATTGACAAAAATTTTTTTTTAACTTAAGCACATCAACATTCCTTTTAATAAATATTCTTTTAAAATAATTCAGATGGTAATTTGTGGAAGGCCAACTAGCATCAAAAGTTCTCTAAATAAATATAATTAACTACGAAATTTAGGTAGGTATCTAAATCCATCAAAGTTAGGTTATCTTCATCATGTGTCAACAATGTTCATTACAATATCAGTTATTAACATATCAAAAATATAAAAACACCTATAATACTCAAATGTAATGTAGAAATCCACATCTGTTCCAGAAATTTTTCTCAAAATAATACTACAACTATACAATTGCTTATGAGATCATTAATAAGTACACACAGAAGTAGCTCAAAAAGAGAGTTTAAACAAGATAGCTTTTTTTTTTTTTTTTTTTTTTTTACACACAAAGTTTAACCACATAAGTGGAGTCAAAGGGGTGTTAGGCACCCAACAAAACAAAAAGGAAACGGATCTCTGACATTCACATTATTATCACCATTATTATTATCACTATTATTATTTTCCTTTAAATCAAAAACACATCATAAAATACAAGAGAAAAAGTATTTGTTTTTAAATGTATGGAATCAAAATTTATCATCCTTCAAATTTCTTTACAATCTTCCAAACAACTTCCTTTCCTTCTCATTATTATTCATGTACTTTTCATAATCATTCAATAATCAACGGAAAACTCTAACCAATATGTGAATTGAAAGAACCATGTAAAACTGCTCATGCTTGTTCAAAACTTATAAATCCTTCTCTTAATTGATAAAATATGTAATATTCCTAACACTTTATTCAATATATTCAAACATATCTCTTTTTATACTTTTTTTTCCTATTTAGTTATTCTCCATTCTTTGTATTTTGAGAATTTCCCGGAGTGGGCGAACATTTATTAGCAGACGGATGTGAAAAATCAACCGTGGCTTATTATGATACCCTAGCAGCTATTAGAAGAACGCTCCGTTTATATGACAAACTACGCCTTGAATTTCTACTTTTACACCAGAAAATCTCCTATAGTACTTATATTCCTGACTAACCTTTAACATAATATAATTACGAGGATTTTCAAAACCATACTTTAATACTTCATTATATGATAAAACAAATTCTTAACTCTTATAATTTCTAAAATATTTCATAAAGATGAGAAAATATTCATGTGGATAATTTAAAACTCAAATGCAAAAAACATTGATTAAAACATGGAAGAGAAACGAAGAAAAAACATACATCATACAAAATGAAAGAAAGCAAATTTAACTTTTACGCGACTTATTTTTACAGAGGCTCTGAGAAATTATATTTATTATCACTCATTATTGAGGCGAGAAAGGAAAAAGGAAAACATTATAAAATTGAAAAACAAGTACAATTCCGTAAAACAAGTACAATTCCAAAAACTGAAAAACAAGTACACCCGATTCGTCTGAGCGGCGGATGGCTAAACGATATTTATTGCTGTGGAACATAACCTTCAACTATGTGTATACAATAATGCGCACGCTGGCTCTCGACCCATGTTTATAATAGGAATGACCTACTTTACTCCGTATTTTACTAGATTTAAAACTGCGTGTGAGAAACAGATACTTAAAAGAACGATCTGCAAAGAACGATCTTGGCTAGTTTAAAAAGAATAAAAATAATGTTAAATTTCTGAACAAAAGTATGATTAAATTTACGTTTGTAATTGATTTAGCTAACCCTTTTTAGTATCAACATATTTCAAAACATTAATTATAATTTCACAAACATAACTTACACACTTTCATAAAATTTTATCATTATAACTTTTACTTAAGGATAATCAATCATAAAAACAGATATGTGAAAAGTTATGCAATTTTATAGACAATTCGTCTTACCTTTAAGAGTCCCAATTTAAATATTTATTTTTTATTTATTTATTTTAATAATATTTTTCTTCGGCATAACATTTAATTTTATGGAAATATGCCACCAATGGTTACATAACTTCAAATCCAAACGTTCGTAGGGGAAGGAGAGGGAAAAAGTCTGATCCGGAACAAGTTGTTGACGCAGGAACACACATTTTTCTTCTGGTTGCAGCACAACATAATTTAGTAGCAGCATTACACGATTGGAGTAATTCAAAACAAAGTGAGGCGTTGTGGGCAGGTGAAGAAAGCGGAACAATTTTATGCTGTAATAAATGACACATAGGAAAAAGGAGAGCCGCGTAAACAGAGACTTGAGCACTCATATTGAAAAAAGGATGACCCGTTGAGGTGAAAACGTAGACCGCAAAAATTTCTTGTACGAAATATTAGCATCTGAAGATTCTAAAAAAGCTTTTGAAATTCTTGTATGGAATTAAACACTTGAAATCCAGCGGGGTTAACACAAATAAGAACATGAAGAAACTGCAAAGATTTTCTGGATTGGAGCACATGACGTTGCACAAATATCCTTTCATTTTTTAGGATAGACACTTAAAATTTTCTTTTATGGAAGATATAATACGTTGCATACAAAAATTTTCTTCGTAACACAATTATAATTAATCATTCGAAAATCGTAGGGCACCCCGGACAAGAATAACATCCTGCCGGCTATAAATTCTGTAATGAAATAAGATCAGATTACAGAACTATTAGAAAAATAAATTTATTTCCGAGTGGCTAAACAGACATCTGATCTAATGGAAAGCCAACACCCGAGTGATTCCCGGGGTTTGAGTATAGAGGTATCTGCGGTTGAAGAATTTGCTGACCAAAGATGTTTTTTGCAAGCTGCATCAGTTGTGCAGGACGATTACCTTATTTGGGCATAGAAAAGTAGTCGTACAGTTTCGTGGCTTGCCCAGGAATTGCTGACGCTATGAAAAATATTCCTGGGTTCTTGAAAACAGAATTTGGTAATGCGATCTTAAGCATGGGAAGGGAAGAAAATTTACAGGGGATCAACTTAAATTTTATATCTTTCATATATATATATATATATATATATATCATATTTAACTTTAAAATAATTTATTTTAAATGGTTTTAAGCAATCAAAATTATTTATATAAATATATTTACTTTTCTGACCTTAGTATGAAATACGATAATATGATGCATATAGTAATTTCATACACATTATCAAAAACCTTTTTTATTTAATGTAATAATTTTTAAGTCACAAATTGTACACTTCAAAAGGATCGAGTATTCTTTTTCTCATAATGATAATATTACGTATTAGATCTTTCTAAAGGAGGAGAGCTTACACAATAATTTACGATTATTCACTTTAAATTTAATGGCGATGAACTAAGGAAAGTCAAAAGGAAAGTCAAATAGATATGTTTGAAAGAGATAGAACTTATGCAGTTACGAAACTGTTGTTTATGTAAACAATGTTAGGAAGTAATTAATACTATAATAATAAAAGTAAGTATTAGGTATTGGTTCATTGGAGGAATTTTTCATCACAGGTTGCCAACAGATAAATCCTAATGGTCAATCTAGGTTGAAGTTTAGGTCAGTCACATCGAGTTAAGATGGATGAGGATATTATATTTCGAATTCCGGGTCTAAATTCCAGCGTTTAGGGAAATATTATATGTTATGAAAATAATATATCTTGTGAGAGCAAGTGGTCTCATTTTCTAAAAGAAAAAGAAAAAAAATCAGGACCTTCGACTATATGGTGTTAAAAAAAACAGGAAGGCAGACAAGATTCAATGTCGTAGTTTAAATATAGTTTTGTGTGCTTTTCTTTGAATTTAAACTTTAGTTTCTCGACTACATTTTTACTATCAGTGATTTTGTAGTTAAATTATTAATGGTTCACAAAAGTAGTCGGTAAAACTAACTTACTTTGCTCATTTTAATAAGAAAGATTTACAGATAGAAAGGGTTGGTGTAATGTTATTCCCTATCAGTATTTAGAATATCAGTATTTAGATGCATTTTAATATATATTTTATAAACGTTGCTCAAGTTATGTTATTATGAAACATATAATTTTATGTGCGTATTTCTTTAACATTCACATTTCATTCCGCATTTGTCAACATTCCGAAGTTCTTCATAATTTTACTGTTTCAAACAAATACTTTCAAAATTTCTTTTGCGAACTTCAGCATAATTGAACCCGGTGAGTGTAGAATTTACGGGATCATTCAAAGCAAAAAGCTGTGCATAGAACAAAATAAAAATGACTCAGTGAATTTTGTCCTATACAGAATAATTAGGACACATCGTATTATTGTCCTGAAACGCATAAAACGTTACAAGGTGTAATTTAAAGACAAAAACGCTTATTTGGGTAAGAATATAATAGAAGATATTACTCGTAAAATTATTTGCAGTATGTCTAATTTTATTAGACCTTTCTTCTGTAACGGAGAGAATAAGACATTGCATTAATTTTTATTTTACAAGAATTCATCGAAATGTATTTAGCCCTCGTTGGTGTTATTTTCTATTTTAACAACAATTAATTCATGCTAGTCATTTTTAAGCCTATAATTTAAAATCCTTGCATTATATAAAACACTGTTTTTGGAGTATTAAACCAGCTGAGAATGCTAATCATTAATTCTTGAAATTATTAATTGCTTTACAGATTACTCTCACCTTTAAATTCGATATCTGCACACAGGTTCACATTTTCGAGGGATTTTTAAAAGAAAGTTATCGTGATTTTAAGGTTAAATTTTGTTTTTAAAATTGGTATTCCAGAGACGATTATATTACTGTCGATACCATGAGTAAGATGATGATCTCACTGAAACTTACTTCAGAATATTAAAAGCAATGTGCTTGAAAATCATTGATGTTTTATATAAAGTAAAAATAATAAAGTTGAACCAGTGCATTTAATCAGTAGAATAGTTATGTAAATGTAAGTATAGTTTTCTCGTATGGGAGCTTTTTATCTCACAATGTTTCTTCTTAGTAAATTTTTTAAAAATATATGGTATATTTTTGGTATTTGGAAAATTATAAACTTTATCCTTCCCCACTCAAAATTAAAGCTGTTGCTAATTATTCTGAATTGAGCATTACTTCAACTGAGAAGAATTTTGTTTCTGATGTTACTGAAGATATTGAGATAGAAGTTAAAATAAATACTGATGATCTTTTTCAAGAAAAAATAAATGTAGATACTGAACATAGTACTGAAGCATCAAAGCAAAACTCAGATGATGACAACATTGTGGACATTGTACATGTTGAAAATCCCATAGATAGCCCTGAGATGACTTTTGAAATTGAGAGATGTGAAGAATTTGATAAAAATACTCTAGAACTAATAGAAGAAAGAATACATATTGAACAAGAAATGACTGCCATAGAAAATTCTTCAAGTGATATTGACATCATAGATAAAAATGTCGAAGAAAGCATTACAAGTTCTAGTACAGATGTATATCTCCGTTATCACTATCTATCAATTCCTCAGTTGCTGATACATCTCGTATACAATCATTTACATCTCAGTCAGAGGACAATCAAGATCACAAAGCTAATGAAATGACCGATGATACTAGAAGGGAAAAATAATTTAAAAGAAGTGATAGTTAAAAAAATATTACTAAAACGTGATGTTCATTATGAAAAACAAGATGAAAATAAGAGAGAAAATGTTCGTACTCAAGGACTTGAATTTCAGAAAATTACGAATCACCGATCTCTCTTTGACTGGTTCGTTCTGTTAATAGAATTATTTCGTAATTCATGTGGCTATAATTTTTGTATCATAGAAGGGGTAATAGTGAGTTTATATCTTACTGTTGTTATTAACCAAACAAATACTTTTGCTGTAGTACAAAAAGAAAATGTAGTGTCACAAATGAAAGAAATGATCTATGAACTTAGAACTTACAACAAAATTCTGTAAGAACAGATGCTATCAGAGTTGAAATATAAAGAAGACCATAGAATATTTAATATAAAAGAAATAGAATTACAATTATTAGAAACTGTGTTACAGAAAACGTGTCTTACAGATTAGTATTTCAAAATTAGAAAATAAATTTGAAGAGCAGATATTAAAAATTAAATCAGAAAGTGAAAAACTGAAGAAGAAGCAAGAAATTTTCCTTAAATTACAAGAGAAGAAACAGTTGTATGGTGTTAATAAACTGTCTTTTGAAAATCTACAAGCATCTAAAGATGCTGAAATTCAACAATATGAAGATCCAAATTTTACATCTACAGCTGCCGATTACATGAAGACTTGGAACTAAAATTAAGTTATAATACAATGTCAACATACCGAAGTAGTCATTTTTCACCCCGATTTTGTCCTTAAAAAGTGTTAAAAAATTATTTGTTTTTGTTTTACGATGAAGATGAAATACTTAAGAAGACGAAGACGACATGGTCTTGATTTCAAAGGTGACAACGACAAATAGGCCAAGAAAATGAAAACGACGATGATTTTCGACGACGAGATGACCACAACAACGATGCTGTCGTAGAGAAATGATTATGACGACAGCAGACTAGAAACCTTTTTTTGTATTTGATTTTTATAGATATTTCCTGTTCGTTTTTTTGCAGAAATTTTCAGATCTAGATGCGGAGGACCGTCATCTGGTCAGGAGGGCCAATTGTGGGAACGCCTTCTGACACCCACTGATGGCACCCGTTGCTGACGCGGTGGGTGTCAGAAATTCTGCCTGACAGCCAGCGCCATCTGTACACTCTCCGTGAACCACTCAGAATAGAATTGACTTTCGCAGTGTTAAGACGTTCCCAGCAGACGAATGTGGTGACTTTTATTTTCAGATAACCAGGGCCTTTTTATCGCATGGGCAAATCGGGACTTTGCCCAGGGCCCCCTGATATTAGGGGGCCCCAAAACCCCCTTGGTGTATGCACCTAGTACTTCTAACAGTATGTATTTGTATAAATGTCCATAAGGGGGGGGGCCCCAAATAGCATCTGCCCAGGGTCCCCCAGCGTTCATAATCGGGCCCTGCAGATAACGACGTAGTACAAAGGAGTAATTTCTGTTATGAAGATATAACTGTGTTTGTTTAGTTCTATATGTTTTACTTTTAATGTACCGTTTCGTCAAATACAATTGTTCGTCTAATGTGAATAGTGATTTTTGAGTCCTGTAATGACTTAGAAGTTGATGACAACCCCTAAAACCCCTAGACAACCAACTATTCTCACACACACACACACATATATATATATATACACACAGTGGAGTCCCGATAATCCGAATTTCGGTAATTTGAAAATCCGCTTAATCCGAAACCAGAAGTCAAAAAGAACTAAGGTTACTATAAAACCACAATTTTACTAAGTAATATAAAATATGTTTCTGAAAATTACAAGAAAATTCAAAGTTAGACAATGTACTGAACTAATTATTCCTGAACTAATTATTACTGAACTACATTGCTTTGAAAAAATCGGGTAAATATTATTTTCTAAGAGAAGAATATCTCTCCATTGAAGCCAAATTACGCCAACGCGATAGAAAAATAGTGTCCGCTGGGGTCGCGGTGGAGTGTAGTACTACAACAAAGCAACCGCGGTATCTGAGGGGGATACCCTCTGCTCGTTATCACCGTCTGTTTCACCTTCACTCTCGTCTAAGACGATGACAGGTTCTCTCAAAACCATTTCAATAATTTGCTGATCGTCTAAAATCTAGCTATCGAGCACTGTGACGTATTATTAGAACAACTTACACTCTACTATAGTGTACTAGGCAGTGTTCCGCTCTCTTATCACCGTAATGACTTCGACATTCCTCCCGTGGAATTCGAAGGGAGCGGACCACCCCCTTTGTAAACCAAACTGTTTCATCAGTACCGAAAGGTGACCTTACCGTTTAGTGCCACAATAGACTAGGCGCACAGACTCTTCTGATTACTTCTGGGAAGGAATATCCTTATGAAAAGTTCCCCTCTCCTCGTTGACAATGAAGGTTCCGATGACAAAGCCTAAAGCAGACTGGCCGCAGCCTGCGAGACATGTGGAAGCGGCAAGCTGTAACGAAAGGGGCGTAACGGACAGCCTCCCCATAAGTCGAGACTACGATATATACTGAACGGGCATAACAGCGGCCAATGAGTTTTCCGTTATTTTTC
This sequence comes from Dolomedes plantarius, assembly GCA_907164885.2. NCBI lineage: Eukaryota > Metazoa > Arthropoda > Arachnida > Araneae > Dolomedidae > Dolomedes > Dolomedes plantarius. The sequence continues at coordinate 158,975,158 of OU015491.1, forward strand.
GAGAGAATAGGTGAGTTGAATAGGAGGTCCCTAGAACGGACGCGTGCCTCGCCAGAACGGAGAGTCCAGCCAACTCATCATGACATCACGAACCTTAATGTTTTTGTAATTTTAATAATATTTCGTACCGTTACATTGCTTTATTACATTGCTACATTGCTACATTTGCCTTATTTAGTGAAGAAAACCAAATAAATGTGTCGGTTAATTTTAAAAGGCTGGTAGTCTTATTTTAAGCAAAGTCCTTACATCACCCATTTCGTCCTGGTTATGTTTAGACAGACCTTACAAAATAAACTGTGTAATTGCAAGTAATAAACTCTGTAAATAAACTGTGTAATCGCACGTGCAATATTTATGTAATCAGACGATATTATGTAATTTAAATTTATTTTAAGAATAATTTCACTTAATCCGAAAAATTCGTTAATTCGAAAAGGGTATAGTCCCAATCATTTCGGTTTATCGGGACATGTTATATACACACACATATATATATATATATATATATATATATATATATATATATATATATATATATATATATATATATATATATATATATATATATATGTGTGTGTGTGTGAGTACGTAAGTAATTGGGTTGATCAAACTAGTTTTTTCCTTTCTGTCAAATGTATGTAACATATTTAAAAATATTTCAGTACATTCATGCCTATACTAATATGTTTGCAGCTGACAGGGAATTCAATTTTTATGCTCCTCCTCCGTTCTTCTTTTCTGTCATAACGAAACATTTTCTTTTATCTGGCAAAAGCAAATGACAAAAGAGAAAATATAAAGCAGAACGGTGCCTCTGTATGTCTCTGAACTACTGTAGCTAAAAAGGTTCTTTGCCCTATTTCTGCAGTGAGTACGTGTCTCGTATAATAAGTAAGACGGCAGGAGACTTATTTTAGATTTTATATAAGATTACTGACTATTGTGTCAATGTCTTGTTTCAGAATCGTCAGTTTCTTTGATGTGTTTTTATCTCGATTCGGGGTGTGTGATATAAAATGTAATTATACTTAATTAAACTTTAAGATTACTTTCGTCTAGAAATAGCTGTTTCTAATTCTTCTCATGTTTATTGAAAGATGTAAAGTTAGCATTCTCGCACAAGTCTGAGAATGTATGTGTGAACATACATGCATGTGTACAAGTATATATGTTTGTGAACGAGTATAAAAGATTAACATTAAAACGGAAACATTTTAATTATTTATTTCTTTATATATTGACACATTCCTTAATATATTACATGCAATATATATATGAAATTATGAAACTTTGAAAATTTAATTCTTTTGCAATTGTCTTCCTTTATCTCTTCACATTGAAGAAAACAAATAAAATATAATTTTGAACACTGTAAATTTACTTGATCCATAATGTTTGTTACGTTTTCTTTGCACTTCTATGATTTTTTTTCATTTAAAAAACACTTCACAATTTAAAAATTATTTGAATATTCCATTATACTTTTTTATGAAATATTGTAACTCACTGAGAACATATTATTTGTTGATTTAACTTTTCATTTCTGCTAATCATTGCTGATGAACCCCAATTTCTATATAAAACTGGAATTTTATATTTTTCTCTTCATTACAATATGCCCGTTCATTTTGCTGTTACATAATGGTATTTCCCTGATTTTCTAAATTGAGTGCTTCATACTGAATCTAATTGGAGACTTAATTGAATTTGTTAAATGCATCGTAGACTTCTTAAACTCCTTTAATAAAAAAGTGCATTACTAAATAACTTATGTTATCTTTTATCGAAGAAGGTTTAATTAGAATATAACAATCACTATTAGATGTGTACCGATAGGTAATCATCGTTTAACTACCTGAAAAATCATATAAAATTTTATATAAATTTTGCTTAAAAACATTTTAATCATTAATTATTCATTTTATCATTTAATTATTTTGATCATCACATAGAAATGATACTTAATTTAAGATCATTTATATTATCTGCATATAATTCCATTGTTTGCATTTACTAGTGTCGGATTTTCCTTGTTTTCTTAAAGTATATGCACAGGTAAGGTATATGCGCAGCCAAACAGATATCGAATTTAACTGGAAACAGTTAATAAATTTCTAAATTTTGCATTCTTGGTTTTCACGTCTTACATATTATCTATGCAAAGATACAAGTTTCTTATCTCTTAAAAACAAATTTTGACAAATATGAACCCCGATTCCTATATGAGGTGTTGAATTTTTCTTCATTACAATACACCCGTAAATTTAGCAGATACTTAAAATAATCATATAATACTGATTTTCTAAACTGAACGATTCATACTGAATCTAATAACTTAGACACTTAAAAGAACTTAAAATATGCATCGTAGGCTACGAAAACTCCTTTAATAAAAAGTATTTTTTATAGTTATGATAAAACATATTATAAATTTTTAAATAATAAATTTTTTCCCTCTCCTCCGGAAATTCGTCAAGCCAAAAAATACCTTTACCACAGATGTTGTTCCTATTTCTTTTAACAGGCATTCTTTTGTACTTTATTTTCTATCAAGGAAATTTTTATTGTCTTGGCGTATATATCTGAGATCTTGACTTCCGAAAAAATAAGACTATATATTCGCCTAGTGGAAAAAAACCCGAAGAGCATTCAGGAAACCAACAAAGGAATGTGCTTCAAATAAAATATACCTAGAGTTTAGGAACTCGCCACATTCTTTACTTTGTGTTTTTGTTTCTGGCAATCAATTTGGGGCAAAATATATTTCGAGAATATCTTTTTCTAATGCATGTATTGGCGTCTGGAATCTTTATCAAGGTTTTACGAACGAGTAAAGATCATTCTATATATTTATTTCTTTTGAACATAATTTTTCTCGGAGGTGCCTCGCAATTTATTTCAAATCGTAATAAAAATTTATGAATCACTAGGAAGATAATTCTGTTCTTAACGTACTCAGTAGCAGAATAAAAAATATCAATATTTATGAAAAAAAACACATTTGCTCCACTTTAAGTTAGTGCAATAACTTCAATTGGCAGTTATATGAAGACTTTCTTTTCGTTTAAAAATATGTATATAACTGAAGAGCCCAAATAACTGGTACACCTGCCTACTATTGTGTAGGGCCCCCACGAACACGCTGAAATGCCGGAACACGAAGTTGCATGGACTTGAATATTGTCTGAAGACACCCTGGAGGCAATTCACACCATGAATCCTGCAGGGTAGTCCACAAATCCCCTCAGAATATGAGG